>WNGS01005641.1:12825891-12851012 GCA_020271785.1 Procambarus virginalis
GATATATTCTAATATACAAACCGCCAGATGCAACGGCTGAGGATTCACAGAACAGATAAACAAATAGAGAATAGCCTTGATAATTTGGAGAACCCAATACCTGATATCCTTCCTAGGTGACTTCAACTTGCCTAGTCTCAGGTGGAGAATAGCAAACAATAATATTATACCAGGAATCTATCAGGACCTAACCAACCACAGATTAGAGAACTACTTAGATTCTGTGACAAATTTTCACTCACTCAGCAGATATCGGAGCCAACGAGAAATAAAATATTCTAGATCTGGTCTTTACGAACAATGAAGACATTATCAGAGACATACGATATCAGATACCACATATTCAGATCACAAGCTCATTGAAGTGCAAACTACCATCAATACTCAGAATAGACCTAAAACGTTGATAAAGCGAGAGGGGCTATTCAGTAAATTCAATTTTAATAATAAAAGGATAGACTGGGAGATAATAAACAGGGAACTTAAAACATTCCATGGGAAACTGTTTTAAGTAATAAAAGTCCTACAGAAGGAATAGAAAAACTGACTTCGGAAGCGTATCAATCTGTCTGAAACATG
Source organism: Procambarus virginalis (assembly GCA_020271785.1). Classification (NCBI taxonomy): domain Eukaryota; kingdom Metazoa; phylum Arthropoda; class Malacostraca; order Decapoda; family Cambaridae; genus Procambarus; species Procambarus virginalis. Next base: position 12,826,471 of record WNGS01005641.1, read on the forward strand.
TTCCTTTGAGGAAAGCCAGAAAGAGATCCAACGTAGAAAGAGAACGCAGAAGACACTATAAACGCAGGAAAGAATAACGGAACTGCTTATGCAGACACGAATTTCCCGTCAAAGAAGAATAATTTAATAGGGAGATTGAAGAAATCGAGCGGAAATTGAAACACTCATATGAAACTGAAGAAAGGCAGTTAGAACAGAAAGCAATTCAGGAAATAAAGAAAAATCCAAAATACTTCTTCACATATGCGAAATCAAAAGCAAAACTACTGCCAGTATTGGACCTATTCGTACAAGTGAAGGTTCATACACGGAGGATGACAAAGAAATTAGTGAAATCCTAAAAAAGCAGTATGAGGACATGTTTAGCACTCCAATAAACAACATGAAAGTAGAAGATCCAGACAATTTCTTTATGCGTGATATCCAAACCCCTGTAAATATAACTGATATCAACACGAGCGCACTAAATTTTGAAAGAGAAATTGAAAACATGCCCATGCACTCGGCCCCAGGTCCAGACTCATGGAATTCAATATTTATAAAGAAATGCAAAGTGCCGGTAGCACAGGCACTCAGTATAGTGTGGAGGAAGAGCTTGGACACGGGAGAGATACCAGATGCACTTAAAGTAGCAGACATAGCCCCTCTACACAAGGGAGGGAGCAAAGCATTGGCAAAGAATTATAGACCAGTTGCACTGACATCGCACATAATAAAAGTATTTGAGAGAGTGATTAGGAGTCAGGTCACCAATTTCATGGAGACCAATGACCTTCACAACCCAGGCCAACATGGATTTCGAGCGGGAAGATCGTGCCTCTCACAGCTACTTGAGCACTACGATAAAGTCACTGAGGCATTAGAAGAAAAACAGAATGCTGATGTGATATACACGGACTTCGCAAAGGCTTTCGATAAATGTGACCATGGCGTGATAGCACACAAAATGAAGTCAATGGGAATAACCGGTAAAGTAGGACGCTGGATACTCAGTTTTCTGTCAAACAGGACTCAGCGAGTAACGGTCAACCATATAAAATCTAGTCCAAGTGCAGTTAAAAGCTCTGTACCTCAGGGTACAGTCCTTGCACCGCTGCTTTTCCTTATTCTCATATCAGATATAGACAAAAATACAAGTCACAGCTTCGTATCATCCTTTGCAGATGACACAAAAATCAGTATGAAAATTACCTCGGCTGAAGACATTGAAAAACTTCAAGCTGATATTAATAAAGTTTTCGACTGGGCATCAGAAAATAACATGATGTTTAACAGTGATAAATTCCAGGTACTCAGGTACGGTAAAAATGAGGACCTTAAACATAATACAGAGTACAAAACACAATCAAATGTGCCCATAGTAGGAAAACAGCATGTAAAGGATTTGGGAATAATGATGTCTGACGACCTAACGTTTAGGGAGCATAACCAAGCAAATATTGCGACAGCCAGAAAAATGATAGGATGGATTACGAGAACTTTCAAATCCAGGGATCACATCACAATGCTTGTACTCTTCAAGTCACTTGTGCTGTCCCGTCTTGAGTACTGTTCAGTACTCACTTCCCCCTTCAGAGCAGGAGAGATTGCTGAAATAGAGGGAATACAGAGAACATATACAGCACGTATAGACGCGATAAAGCACCTAAATTATTGGGATCGTCTCAAAGCTCTCCAAATGTACTCACTAGAAAGAAGACGAGAGAGATATCAAATAATATACACCTGGAAGATACTGGAGGGCCAGGTCCCAAATCTACACAGTAAAATAACAACGTACTGGAGTGAACGATATGGAAGAAAATGCAGAATAGAACCAGTGAAGAGCAGGGGTGCCATAGGCACAATCAGAGAACACTGTATAAACATCAGAGGTCCACGGTTGTTCAACGTCCTCCCAGCAAGCATAAGAAATATTGCCGGAACAACCGTGGACATCTTCAAGAGGAAACTAGATTTATTCCTCCAAGGAGTTCCGGACCAGCCGGGCTGTGGTGGGTATGTGGGCCTGCGGGCCGCTCCAAGCAACAGCCTAGTGGACCAAACTCTCACAAGTCAAGCCTGGCCTCGGGCCGGGCTTGGGGAGTAGAAGAACTCCCAGAACCCCATCAACCAGGTATCAACCAGGTATATATATGTTGTACCTAGTAGCCAGAACGCACTTCTCGGCCTACTATGCAAGGCCCGATTTGCCTAATAAACCAAGTTTTCCTGAATTAATATATTTTCTCTAATTTTTTTCTTATGAAATGATAAAGGTACCCATTTCATTATGTGCGAGGTCAATTTTTTTTTACTGGAGTTAAAATTAACGTAGATATATGACCTAACCTAACCAACCCTACCTAACCTAACCTAACCTATTTTTATAGGTTAGGTTACGTTAGGTATCCGAAAAAGTTAGGTTAGGTAGTCGAAAAACAATTAGTTCATGAAAACTTGGCTTATTAGGCAAATCGGGCCTTGCATAGTAGGCTGAGAAGTGCGTTCTGGCTACTAGGTACGACATATATATATATATATATATATATATATATATATATATATATATATATATATATATATATATATATATATATATATATATATATATAGATAAGGTTGTATATAAAGCTGTATCATGTAGATAAGTTCGCCCCATTAAACTGGTGGATTTTACTTATTCTTTCACTCATTACAAGTCATTTTTATTTATTCATTTGAAGGCTAGAAAGTTCAATGATATATGAGGGAAAGTCTTATCCTCAAGCCTTGCTGTGGAGTATGACCTAACAAATATGCAGTTTCCTAATTCGATTACTGGCTTTAAGATCGCCTTCTTCTACCCAGGGCAACGTCGGACCTATTTTAAGTTTGGATGTGTTGGACATATAGCTGCTGTCTGCACCGTTCATTTGTATGACCGACTGAACGTGTTCAATGAAGCTGATTTTCCTTCTTAGAGAGAGCAAGTGGGTCTTCTAACGCTGGGGTATTGCCCTCGGTGGGGGAAGTCTGCAGTGGTGGATGACGTCGGTCTGCGATCTGTGAGTACTTCTTCACTGGTAACTCCTAATGGCATTGGTATTTGCACTGCTGAGATGCTTACCAGACGTTCTGGTTAGGGTGTCGTTCCCCCTAAATGCCCATGCGTTCTCGTACCAGACGGCTCCGTAGAAGGGTGCGTTGACGTGGTTGCTGTACCTGTTGGAGTGGAGACTGCAGTTGTGGGCGTTCCTCCAGTGTATTTGTGTCCCAGTGTTGATCAGGTTGGAATGTATTGGAACCTGCAGCAGGTAGTGGGTGATAGTGTTTCCTTGGCTCTCCCTGCCAGTTAGACTGCTGAGGTGGTGGCTTAGATGCATAAAGTAGATGTACCGTCTCCTGGTCGCAGTTCTGGGCACAGAGAGGCTGCTTGAATGTTGACTCTTGGTGGTGGGCCAGTTAACCTGAGGCGTCAGAAATTTGGTGGTTCTCTCAAACATGCCCTAGATTTACGACCGAGTGACTGGTAAGGAAGGTGTTACTGAGGCGAGGAGCAGCAGTGGGCGAGGTTCTCCACCAGCAGGGTGAGGAAGGTGTTACTGAGGCGAGGAGCAGCAGTGGGCGAGGTTCTCCCCCAGCAGGGTGAGGAAGGTGTTACTGAGGCGAGGAGCAGCAGTGGGCGAGGTTCTCCCCCAGCAGGGTGAGGAAGGTGTTACTGAGGCGAGGAACACCAGTGGGCGAGGTTCTCCCCCAGCAGGGTGAAGAAGGTGTTACTGAGGCGAGGAGCAGCAGTGGGCGAGGTTCTCCCCCAGCAGGGTGAGGAAGGTGTTACTGGGGCGAGGAGCAGCAGTGGGCGAGGTTCTCCCCCAGCAGGGTGAAGAAGGTGTTACTGAGGCGAGGAGCAGCAGTGGGCGAGGTTCTCCCCCAGCAGGGCGAGGAAGGTGTTACTGGGGCGAGGAGCAGCAGTGGGCGAGGTTCTCCCCCAGCAGGGTGAGGAAGGTGTTACTGGGCGAGGAGCAGCAGTGGGCGAGGTTCTCCCCAGCAGGGTGAGGAAGGTGTTACTGGGGCGAGGAGCAGCAGTGGGCGAGGTTCTCCCCCAGCAGGGTGAGGAAGGTGTTACTGGGGCGAGGAGCAGCAGTGGGCGAGGTTCTCCCCCAGCAGGGTGAGGAAGGTGTTACTGGGGCGAGGAGCAGCAGTGGGCGAGGTTCTCCCCCAGCAGGGTGAGGAAGGTGTTACTGAGGCGAGGAGCAGCAGTGGGCGAGGGTCTCCCCCAGCAGGGTGAGGAAGGTGTTACTGAGGGGAGGAGCAGCAGTGGGCGAGGTTCTCCCCCAGCAGGGTGAGGAAGGTGTTACTGGGGCGAGGAGCAGCAGTGGGCGAGGTTCTCCCCCAGCAGGGTGAGGAAGGTGTTACTGGGGCGAGGAGCAGCAGTGGGCGAGGTTCTCCCCCAGCAGGGTGAGGAAGGTGTTACTGGGGCGAGGAGCAGCAGTGGGCGAGGTTCTCCCTCAGCAGGGTGAGGAAGGTGTTACTGAGGCGAGGAGCAGCAGTGGGCGAGGTTCTCCCCCAGCAGGGTGAGGAAGGTGTTACTGAGGCGAGGAGCAGCAGTGGGCGAGGTTCTCCCCCAGCAGGGTGAGGAAGGTGTTACTGGGGCGAGGAGCAGCAGTGGGCGAGGTTCTCCCCCAGCAGGGTGAGGAAGGTGTTACTGGGGCGAGGAGCAGCAGTAACACCATAAATGTTTTTTTAATATTATTTTACATAAATCGAGAGTCAAGTCATACAGGATATTGGTGTCACCAGACAGTTGGCCCTTAGCAATTAAGAAGTCTCACCTTTAGATATTTAATCGTCAACGGTTGAGTAGGGGGTCAGGTCGTGTGAAGTAACCTTGCTTTCAGCTAAGATGATAATTGCAGCCGGTTGGCTGTGTCTTTCCATCAAACAAGCCGCTGTCTAGTTGGGGTAGATAGGCTATCTTCTGGAAGGCGGAACTTAGCTCCCGATCCCCCATATATACCCGTGGAACTGTACATTTAAGAGATTGAGAAGGACAGCGCTAGATCGCTTGTCGAGAGATTCCCGCAGCCAGAGTAGGCTTGTCAGGCCGGATAGGGGAGTCTGTCTGTCAGCCGTACTAACCTCCACCGTCCTCTCTCTATTAAACTTAAGTCTCAGAGACTTTGATGAGTAAACTTGTAAAGTGGCGTATACTGTGATTTCAACTTTGGTGTGTGTGACTCTCAGGGTCAGTCAGCCGTAGGTATTCTCAATTTCTTGTGTGGTAACTCAATTTTTTTTTTTGGAGATATATACAAGAGTTGTTACATTCTTGTACAGCCACTAGTACGCGTAGCGTTTCGGGCAGGTCCCTGGAATACGATCCCCGCCGCGAAGAATAGTTTTTACAACCAAGTACTCATTTTACTGTTGAGTTAAACAGAGGCTACAGTTAAGGAATTGAGCCCAGTAAATCCTCCCCGGCCAGGATACGAACCCATGATACGAAAATTGTGTATTAATGTTGACATTTAACATCAAATGATATGGTTGAATAATGATATCCGTATGAGTGAAGATCTAATAGGAAATATATAATTGATTAACTTACTTTTTAAACTGCCTTTAATTGTGATCTGTAGAGCTTGGATTTTCTATGATATACTGCATGCTAGAGTGGAGAGCACTCTGAAGTTTACTGGCATAAGATTAAGATTTCTACTCCTTTACTTTCCTCATTGATCTCATTCTCTCCCACTCATTATAAACTTTCACTTTATCCTGTCCACTCTTCCTCACACCTCCCTTCCACCTCTCTACTTCCCTCACCCCATGCTCGCTGCCTTGATTCTTTTCTTCCCTTCAGTTTACGATACATTGCAATGGTAGCAGTGGTGATCTACAACGTTTAATTCAGACTGTGTTATTTAACATTGTTCATTCCCACGTGTCTTTACCACTCAAGCATTATCAGGGGGATTTTGCCAGGTGTTTATTATTAGCGATTTAGCGAGTTTTTAGGTTAGTGTTAGGGATTCTCTGGCATTGTGTTCTCGACATTTTCCACAACTTGTTTGTAGTGAGATTTGTGATAGTGGGTAATATTTGGCAATTTGGAAGCTTAGCAGTTGTGGTAGCTTGTGGAGGTCAGCTCAGTGAGACAAGTGACCCGCTATGTCCCTGGGGGACACCCAGCCTTCGCTGGTTTACAAGTCAGCTGTGGAGTGACAGATGTGGTGAAGTTATTAAGTGGTTTTAAATGGCGGTTCTGTTCAGGTTATTGTGATTGACAGATTTTCTCCATTTGAACGCAATAACGTGAGTTGTACTGATATTGTACAGCACTCTAGTGGGGACTAGAGCGTCAGTAGACTTGATGTCTGGGGACGCCTGGCATTTGAAGTCTGGTCACGGTGTGTGGCTAAGATTTTGAGCTGTGCAAGCGAGGGAAACAATTCTGGGTCACGGGATGTGGCTGTAGGTTAAGGTGTTGGAGTAACCGATAAATTAAGTACTCTAAATTAGGAACGGTACAATTAGGTCAGATTATTGTTTTATGTTCGAGTGGCATCAACATTTTATTGGGGAGATTGATTTTTTTATAAGTGACAAGTTGAAAACAGTGACTACCTTGTTCTCTCTTCACAACCTTACTCTAATACTGCTTTATGTTCCACCGAGTCAGTTCCATTATGATTGAAGTTTTGAGCCATTGCCAGGAAGAGAGCAGTATGACTGAGGTCTGGGAACTCTGTTATCCTTAAAAGGTCACACAACATTTTTGGAACACAGTTTTTGTCGCCTTATATTCATTCCCAGGTCGGAGTCAAGAGGCGAAGTGCACATATACAGAGGGTGGAGACAGCTCCCCTGTACAACACTCACGGGTGTTCATCACCACCACCATGACCAACCACCCACCTGGCTACATCGTGGGTCCACCACCACCACCCCAGGGGACCCAAAGCTGGTTCTCACGGTTGGCCAACATTGGATCCCAGGTAGTCTGTAGCCCTCTCCAAAACAACCATACTGGAACCCAGAGAACGATGTCCCACTGCTATTGGGACCCCAGTGGACTCCCGGGCATCCTGCCGACGACACCAGACGACCCAGTAAAAATGTAAGGAGAACATCAACGACTCCAGTCTGTCCCACCAACATTAGTCTGCCAGGATGGACCCCAGGAAGAACGTACCTCAGTGGACCCCAGGTCGATTGTCAACGACCCATGGGATAACAGAAGAGAGATGGAAGAGAGGATAGGGCCACGCTAAAACACGATGGTTACTGTCTCTCGCTGGTGTCAGCAGCATTGCTTGGAGTATATTGCAAGACAGGATCGTTTGCCTTAACTAGCCGCCACTCCGGCAAGCATGTCGCTCTGTTGAGTAATTTCTCTTCGTGATGTGGACTTGATGACAGGCGGAAGTAGTTCTCTGAAGGAGCAGTGCTGGAACAACAGGAGGCTAAAAGTAGAATGGGTTCTACAGTGCCAACTATTTCGAGGCTTCGAAACTTGTAGTCCCTACATCTGTGAAGAACCCCAATGTTCATCCCCCATGGTGATGGACGTAGGGCCAATTAAAGCTCAGCTGGGTCGACCAACATCCACGGTACTGTGCGCAGTGCAAAATGTATAGCTTACTTGGTTGGCAGCGGCGTTGTTGCATGTCCCAGAAGGAGCAGCAACTGATGCAGTTGTATTGAATAAACACGTCACAAGACTATCTACAAGACAAAGCAGTGATGCCTTCCAGCCGGATATTCCAGATTTTTTGTCTATAATTGTTGAACTGGAACGTATTTTTTTCTATAAAGTTTTTGCACCCTGCTGACTTCCTTTAGCAGTGTTGCAAAAACTTTATTAAATAAAGGGATATGGGGAGATTAAACACTATAAATGTTTTATGTAAAATTATTTTACATAAAACGAGAGTCAAGCCACACAGGATATTGGTGTCGCCAGACAGTCGGCTCTGAGCAATTAAGAAGTCATACCTCTAAAAATTTAATGGTCGCACGTTGAGTAGGGGGTCAAATAGTGTGAAGTAACCTTGCTTTTTTGCTAAGATGATAATTACAGCTGGTTGGCTGTCTCTTTCCATCAAACAAGCCGCTGTCTAGGAGGGATAGGTAGTTCGTTAGAGGCTATCTCCTGCAAGGGTGGAGCTTAGCTCCCGGTATCCCCATATATACCCGTGGAACTGTACTTTTGAGATACTGAGCAGGACAGTGATAGAAAGATCGCTTGTCGAGAAGTTCCCACAGCCAGAATAGGCCTGTCAAGCCGGGTAGGAGACTGTCTGCCAGCCGCACTACCCTCCCCACCCCTCTCTCTCTCTATCAAACATGGTCTCAGAGACTTTGGTGACTGAGCTGCAAAGTGTCATTTATTGTGATATTATCTTAGGTGTTGTTTGATTTTCAGGGGCAGTCAGCCGTAGGTGTTCTCAATTTCTTGTGTGGTCACTCAAATTGTGTATTAATGTTGACATTTAACATCAAATGATATGGTTCAATTATGATATCCGTATGAGTGAAGATCAAATAGGAAATATATAATTGACTAACTTACTTCTTAAATTGCCTTTAATTGAGATCCCTAGATCTTAGATTTTCTATGAGATATTGCAAGCTAGAGTGGAGATCACTCTGAAGTTTACTGGCTTAAGATTGTGACAAAATTCTTGGTTATATGTGTACATGCTTACAGTTGATAATATTGTTGGTAACATCAGATAATATTGCTGTGCAGACAAGTTCCATTCCTTGTCTTATAAATAACTAACTTGAATGGATGGTGGTAGCAACCTTTTTATTTTTCTACTATTCTAGCATTTTTACTTTACATTCTTTTACTTTTCCTGATTGCATTTTATCCCTCTCATTCAAAATTTTCCTTTTCCCCTGACCACTATTTCTCACACCTTCCTTCCACCTCCCTATACCTCTCTCATCTGTTTTCATTTTATTTCCTCCATTTCGTATACGTTACAGAGCAGCAGTGGGCGAGGTTCTACCCCAGCAGGGTGAGGAAGGTGTTACTGGGGCGAGGAGCAGCAGTGGGCGAGGTTCTCCCTCAGCAGGGTGAGGATGGTGTTACTGAGGCGAGGAGCAGCAGTGGGCGAGGTTCTCCCCCAGCAGGGTGAGGAAGGTGTTACTGGGGCGAGGAGCAGCAGTGGGCGAGGTTCTCCCCCAGCAGGGTGAGGATGGTGTTACTGAGGCGAGGAGCAGCAGTGGGCGAGGTTCTCCCCAGCAGGGTGAGGAAGGTGTTACTGAGGCGAGGAGCAGCAGTGGGCGAAGTTCTCCCCCAGCAGGGTGAGGAAGGTGTTACTGAGGCGAGGAGCAGCAGTGGGCGAGGTTCTCCCCCAGCAGGGTGAGGATGGTGTTACTGAGGCGAGGAGCAGCAGTGGGCGAGGTTCTCCCCCAGCAGGGTGAGGAAGGTGTTACTGAGGCGAGGAGCAGCAGTGGGCGAGGTTCTCCCCCAGCAGGGTGAGGAAGGTGTTACTGAGGCGAGGAGCAGCAGTGGGCGAGGTTCTCCCCCAGCAGGGTGAGGAAGGTGTTACTGAGGCGAGGAGCAGCAGTGGGCGAGGTTCTCCCCCAGCAGGGTGAGGAAGGCGACGCAGGAGCCCACCAGCAGCATGTAGAAGGCTCCCTGCAGATGGTTGAGGCTCAGCACCACTTCCTTCCCTTCATCCTGACAGTCAAGAATTAATAGTACATTAGAAGTTAAAGGAAGATATAATAGCTGGAAGGATTAATAATTATCATGGCACTTGGACAGCATTAAATGAAAATTACCTGAAATATGTCTCCGAGAACAGTCGTAGTGTCCAGGTTTAAAACCTTCCTCTTTTCCCTCACCTTACTGGCTATAACATCGTCAGGCCAATAAGCAGTAATTCCAGCGGCATCCAGTCGAGTCATCAGTTGACTGAATTCTTTGGAAAAAGGTGCACCTTTCCTATAAAGCATAAAATGATGAATATAATGTTTAGGGCTATGAATTAAAATATGTTAATACTTGTATGAAAATGTTTATTTATTTATTCAGGTAAACCAAATTCTTCTCCAGGGTAACACTCGCCTGGAGAAGCGGGTGTTCACTTCACTTTTCACGGCGGAGCCTAGACTGTGATGGTTACCAATATCATGAAGCAAGTCTCATTGCCTCCGATCATCACAACATATAACATAATTAACTTTGATAATCCATTTTATATACTTTTTTTTCTTACAACCTAGATAACTTGTATCTGTAATATCATAACATGATATTCAACCATTTTATTAATTAACATAACTAGCTGTACCCGGCCACGCGTTGCTGTGGCTTAGCCACAGCAACCTTCCATTGTCTCCCAGTCCTCCCACCATTCCCCTCTCTCCGTCCCCTCGTCCTCCCAACCATTCTCCACTCCCCCGCCCCCTTGTCCTCTCCACCATTCCCCCTTTCCTGTCTCATTGCCGTTCCCACCATCCCCCACTCCAGTGTCCCCTTCTCCTCCAACCATCCCCCCCCTCCTCCTCCCCATCGTACTCCCCACCATCCCCTGTCCGCTTGTCCTCCCCACTATTCTCCATTCCCTAGTCCCCCCATCCCCACCATCTCCAACTGCCCGGTCCCCTCGTCCTCCCCACTATTACCCTCCTCCCCAGTTCTCTCGTCTCCCCCACCATCCCCCACTCTCGTCCCCTCGTCATCCCCACCATCCCCCACTCTCGTCCCCTCGTCATCCCCACCATTTCCCATTCTTTGTCCGATGCATTCATCAAATGATCTGATGTTCTCATCACTGATATATAAGGAAAACAGTTAAAAACGAAAGCAAAAAATGACAAAATAACAAAATAAATTATACTCCCGAGATGAACGGTATGGTAAACAACACAGCTCAGTTGCAAAGCAATATCAAACAAAATAATTAAATCAAAATGAAAATAAATAGAAATCTAAGAAAATTCAAATTATCAATGAAATCGAAAACATTGAAATGGAATCATAACATATTTAGTGTAGCGTGAGTTGCTATTACATGCAACAGATGGAGCTGTTTTTCAAAAAAGCATGATTTTACCTGTCACAGGTGTGGCATCAATACTTATACTCACAAAATGGACAGTATGATAAACAACACAGCTCAATTCCAATGCAATGTCACATAAAATAATTAAATTAAAATGAAAATAAAGCAAAATCAATGAAATTTCAATTTATCAATGCATTCGGAAACATTGAAATGGAATTGTAACATATTTAGTATAAAGTGTGTTACTAATACATACAACAGATGGTGTTGGAATTTTCCAACACTGATACATCCCTATTGTGTCACAATACACTACTGTTGTATATTAATTACAGTATCAATTAACCTTACTAACTGTAGTGCTAACATAAATTAATATTTCTCTATCCATATGTCATTTACTAAAATTTTCACGACATCGAGAAGCATATTGCGTCAGATATTGTCCAGCAGGACATAATTATTACCAATCTGTTAGAGAATTGAATAAGGTTCTCTATTTTTATCAGTATTCTGTGTTCGAAATTTCCAACACTAATAAACTACTATTGTATTATAATAAATCATCATCATTATATACTAACTACAGTAGTTATTAATCTCACTAACGGTAGTGTAAACATAAATTAAACCATTTCATCTGCGTATTAGTGCTAGAATTCTCATGAAATTGAGTAGCAACATTGCGTCAGATAATGTCTAGTTAGACACGTTTATCACCAATGTGTTAGAGAACTGAATGTGGTTCTCTAAAATTATCAGTATTCCGTGTAATAATTACCTACGGATAATATGACTCCCGATAATCTAAAACCGAGAGTTATTAACTGAAATTGTTATCAAGTAGCAGTTTATCTGTTACGTGCGAATGCTATGGAGAATAAAAATCATCTCCATTTCTCGTTTAAGACCATTAAACGAGAATATGATAATATTTAAGTCCCTATAATTGCAACCCAGTTCTCATTAACGTATTACATCCATAATTGCGCGGAAAAGAATTGTTCGTGAATAATAATTTCTGTGGTGAATGCGAGAGACGGGTTGAGGGAGGGCAGAGACGCCATTACACATGAGGCATCCCTGGTGTGAGGAGTGGCGAGACACGTGGTAGTGACTGGGGAGTTTTTATCGACAAGAATTACGTTGATACCCGGTTAACAGTTAACAATTACTTATCCACGTGTTCTATAGTGCCCGGCCAGTTAATAACGCATCAACAATTGAAGCCATGACCCAATTACACGTACACAGCAGTGGACGCCTGGGACTGGCTGACGCGATTTCGGCAGACCTCAGTATTTGATACGCTCATGTTAAGTATATTTTCTCATTTTGATGCATCATTTTGGGTTGTATATTTGTGAGTAGTTTGTCGTTATACAGCAAGGATACCTAATACACAACGTTAGTTGAATTTCAACAATTTCTCCGTTTCATGAATATTTGAAATAAATCGTAGCTTAATCAAATGCTACTTAAATTTCTCTGATTTCAGCGTGTATACGAGGAGTCGACAAGTTGTTTCTCATCATTCGTGATATTCACCTCGGGTTCTTTCTTTATTGGGATCCTGTGTCCACGAGGACGAATGACGAAATGGCGTTACAGAAATTGTCTTACAGCTAAGACTCCCATTTCGTATAAATTTAGCTGAGATTATTACTGATTTCCATATAATTCATATAGGATCTTTACATTGAATAAATTATTGCCAGAAATGATGATTTGGTAATTCATGTGTTTTGCTTTACTGTTGCTCAATAATTCATAATCTTTAATATTCATTATTTGAGTTATCATAGTCTTGAATCTATTTTAGTTTAGATTTTATGTTATTAACTTAACAATAAACTAGTGGCGAACCACACTGGTTCCTAGATATATATGAACTTCTAGAAATAACCCCCCAATGTTGATATTTGATGCTTTGACTTTAATTATTAATACAGTCTATTCATTATTTTCAAGTGATTGTTAAGTTAATTATCGTACATAGGCACTGGTTCTATAGTGTCAACCTAATAATCACAATTATTCGTTTTCCCTCTTTTCTCAAAAGTGGGTGGTCCTTCGACTTATTTAAACATAATAATCAAATAATTTAATATTTGAGTTCAAGCCCCAGATACCCAACATTCTGTATAATAATTAATTACTGATAATATAACCACTAATGATCCAATAACCGAGAGTTATTAATTAAAAATATCACTAAATAACAGTTCTATCTGTTATATACGAACGCCAAAGAAAATTCTCCCCATTTCTCGTTAATAAGGACACTGTGCTTAATCAACACCATCTAACGAGAATATAAACAATATTTAATTCCCTACAATTGCAACCCTATTCTCTTTAATGCATTACGTAAGTAATTACACGGAGAAGAATTCTCCGTCCTTACTAAATTCTTACTAAATTAAATTGCGAATACGAGAGGGGTTGAGGGAGACGCTAGCTGGAAGACGCCTTATTATCACAGACGAGACGTGAGGAGTGGCGAGGCTGACAAGTCGCACAACAATAGTTGCGTGGTAGCTCCACAGACTACCGCCATTCAATACTATCACGTGGTCTACAGTGCTCAACTGTTTAATAAGGCGTCTACAATTATAGTCACGACCCGTAATTATGCGTAAACAGTAGTGGACGCCAGGGACCGACAGATGCGATATCGGCAGGCCTTAGTGTTCTCGCACGCTCACGTTAAGTATACTTTTCTGGTTTGATGCATCATTCAAGATCGTGTATTTGTGGGTAGTGTGTCGTCATATTGCAAAAAGACCTATACTACAATGTTAGTTGATTTTCCCGTTTTATTTCAATTTCAATGAATATTGAAATAATTCATAGCCTAATCAAATGTTACTCAAATTTCCATGATTGCAGCGTGTAGGTGAGGATGTAACAAGTTGTCTCTCTTCACCTACGAGGTTCTCTACTGGTTTCTTCATTATTGGGATCTGGTGATCACGTGGACGAGTAACGAAACGGACTTAATGAAGTCGTCTTACAGCCAATACGTATGTTTTCGTAGAAATTTGAATAAGATTATTAGTAGTTTCGATATATAAATTCACATATAGGATAGTTAAAAGGAATAATCTAACGCAAGAATTTATTACTCTGTGTTTAATGAATCTACATTTATTATTTCTTAATATTTAATAAACTTCCAATATATTGATTATCTAATATGTCATATCTTGAATCTACATTCTAGTTCAGTTTTGTCATGTTACTAACCCTTTAATGAACTAGTGACGAACCACACTGGTTCCTAGATATATATGAACTACTAGAAATAACCCCCCAATGTTGATATTTGAGGCTTTAACTTTAATCAATTAATAATACAGTCTATTCATTGTCTTTTAAGTGACTATTAAATCAATTACCATACATAGGCACTGGTTCTATAGTATCAATTTTATAATCACCTTTATTTGTTTTCCCTCTTTTCTCAAAATTTAGTAGTCCTTCGATTTATGTTAATTATCGTTACTAAATAATTCAATAGACGAGTCAAAGCCCAGATAACCAACAGATGGCACTATTTAAAAAAAAACATGTTTTTACCTATCACAGGTGTAGCGTCTAATGTAAGCATAGCGTAGGTATATAAAAACACACGTGTTTTCGAATGGGACGTTGTGTCAAAATTTCAAAGCAATCAGTGAAGAAATTTTGGAGATTAAAGCTTATGTTGCTCTTACGTCCAACAGATAGCCATGTTAAAAAAAATACTGTCACAGGTAAGGCATGCATATAGTAGGTATATAAAAACACGCGCCTATGCAAATGCAACATCGAGTCAAAATTTCAAAGACATCGTTAAAAGGTTTCAAAGATTTTCCTCACGTGAACACAGTTTTTCCAAAAAAACATGTTTTTTCCCATCACAAACATGCCATCTATATAGTATGTATATAAAAACCCGCTAAAATGTGAATGGAACGTTGTGTGAACATTTCAAAGCAATCGGTTAAGAACTTTCGTAGATTAGCGATTTTGAACAAACAAATATTTCCATTTTATATATTTAGATAAACATTGATACTGACATTAGAATTAATGTTTTATAATAATATTCAGCCTCCTACAGAATTTCGGTTGGAGTCAGGTATTGTACTTATACTTTTTGTTTATTATTGTAAATATTATTGTAGGTGAATAGCTAAATAAACAGTTAATGCTGGTTTTCTACCTTTAATTTATTTATATATTTTGATAATTTTCGGTAGTACAGCGTGGTTTGTTCTTGACTGATACTCGGGAATTCAAGGTTCGATTCTAGGGCGGAACAGAAACGGTTGGGCGCGATTACTCATATAAAACAAATCAAATAGTGATTGAGGTATATGTACATACATACAGAATGAATTATAAAAATAATGTTGGATTTCTATAAAGAGCTAGTACGTAACGTGCCTAAAGTCACTAGTACGCAGAGCGTTTCGGGCATCAGGGGCATTACTGTCCCCTAATAAACCTGTTCATCTACCAGTAAGTAGGTACCCAGGAATTAGTCTGCTTGTTGTGGGTTGCACCCTGGGGAGGGTCAGTAGTTCCACCTTGTGGAGGAAATCGATAATAATGTAACATGAATATATACCCTGGCTGCCTGTCCACTGACACAATAGATTATTAATTTTTAATTATTATATTGTATTTTTTTAAGTTTTTTAATTAACATTTGGTTGGCAAATACTAAGATAATTGTTTCACTTGTTTGTATTTGTTTCTTCTATTCATTAGTTACACTATTTTAAACAAGAGACAGTTGATTGGAAGAATATTTACTTTGGTAATTAAGTGGCACATTCTTGCACAGCCATTACAATGCAACCAAGGAAATAATGATTTCTAGATCTTAAGTTGTCAATAACATGATAAACGGTATTATCTAGAGCTTAATAATTATTATTCAGCAGAAAACCTACCTGAAGTTTTTAGCCTATTCTTATAATGACAAGTGTATTGTACATACAGTTCCATCTAAAAAAGGAATGCTAATTCTGATATTAATTTCGTTAACCTATTGGAACTGCATGCGCTTTCCTCCTAATGCTCCCCATGTAATTTGAAAATTTTCTTAGTCTTATTGTTATTGACTGAATGAAAATTATGCATAAGTACAATGAATACAAAAAGGAGGCATTATCATCGCTGAACACTCACCTGATGCACCAACCTGCTCCCAGAAACACAGGGATGTTCCTGCTGATGAAGAAGGGAGTGTTGCCTCTCGCGTCCGTGTATCGTGTTGCAACGTTGATGGTGGCGAAGTTCTTGAGGAAGATCAAGGAGAATCCGCCTGCCAGCACTTTCTTCAGTGGCTCGTCCTCCCGTATGACCTAGGGGAACAGTGTTTAAACAAAGACCATTCTCTGTTTCATTTAATTATGAAGGTTTGTAGTGTTCAAGAGATAATCAATAGACTTATTCATTATTTAACCTTGAAATTTTCTTTCAAATCACAGCAGACAACTAATAATATAAGCATAATTAATTAATATTATTTATTGTATTAAATACTCAGTTTGGCACGTAATCATATGTGTGTAGTTTGGAATATCTAAACAACCCACCTCCATTTTATGATAGACTTGATTGACTGCAGGGTTTGGATGTTTCACGAAGTAATCAACAACTGCTTCGGACAATACCCACGGTGGAGTTCCCCACCTCCAGCCAGGCTGGTTCACCAGGTCCTGGAAGGTCTCTAATGGCCGGGACCTGCCTTGTACAGTAAGGTGAGCCATCAAAGAAGAACTGAACCCAGTAGTGACTATCAGGCAGAATACAAGCCACCACCCCACCAACATCTGTGGACAGGCAGTGATTTAGTCAAATATATTTCTCATAAAATTACTTTAAAAAATAATATTTAATCCAAACCAAAACAAACACCTACGATTCAGTGGAAATTTGGAACAAATGTTTGAACTTAGACACAATTAATAAATTGTTTAGCATTTTCATTCAAGAACCTCTAGTTAAGCGGTAAAAATAATTAAAACAATATTAAGTAACTCCTTAAATATAGAAATCTCTTAATAAAATTATTCTGTAACAATAATTTGCTCCAAAGGATCAGGTGGTTGTATTTTGTTACAATTATTAGTCATAATATTATATAAAGTAGGAAAAATATGTGAATATACAAAAATAAACAACTAACATCTTCAGTACAATTGTGTTAACATGTCATTAGTAACTTCAATATAATTGGATATAATGTCACAATCTTTTTGAGAACTTATTATAAATTATTTACCAAGATATTGTGTTTAAATATTTTCAACAATTGTTCTCCTCTCAGTGTATCAACACAGAAGAAAAATTTACTTTTATACTATTAATTATAACTTTGTTTTTTTCTGGTGAACCTTAGATTAAATAAAAAGTGTAGTTGCATTAAGTATCACCTTATTATGATCACTGTATCACTCACTGTTCATATTTCTTTATATATAGAGCAGGAATCTAACATTATAATACTAGACATACAAATACATTGTTACTGTTTCCATTTACAGCCTAGGAACTAAATCTTAAGAGGTTCGTATTAAAATTTAAGAATGTGAGTTCTTTCTAGATAGCTAACCTTGGAAATGAAAGTGATAATTATAAATTGTGAATAAAATTATTAATATAAAGCTTGGTTGCCTATACAAAAAAATCTGCTTACGTTGTTGCATGTGCATAATCGTTCCATCATTCATCTCATTCCCTAACTTTTACTACCTTCTTTGCCGCCCATTATCTTCTATCTCTTCCAGAACCATCTACTTTACCACCTCTCGTCTCTTTCATCATGTTCCATCTCCTTCATCACCTTCCCTACCCTTGATTACCTTCCTTCTCTTTTACCACCTTCCCTCTCCTTCCCCACCATCCCTACTCCTAACTACCTTCCCTCTCCATCACCTTCCCAACCCCTCACTACCATCAATCTCCTTCACCACCTTACCTACCCCTCACTACTTTCCCTCTTCTTCCCCACTGTTACGACCCTGGGTTCCTATTTGGAAACCAAAGGTCATATTGAGTTCCAATAGTTGTGTAAGAGGGATATTTAAATAACAATAACATTTATATTCGAGGCTTCTCATACCTGATGGTATGAGAAGGTCTTCCTTGCCAGACCTTGTTATTCACAGATTATTCAGACTCTGGGCTTGTTGACTAATAAATATAACATTGAACTAGTTATCAGCTATTCTTAACACTATTAAACTAGTAATGAATGTCGCTGAAGACTTTTTAATGTTTATGGCTGTACGATCAGCTAGGTATCTTCCCGGCAGCAGCTTGAGAGAGCTCGGTGGCTGGGCTTTCCCTCGCTCTCTCTGGTTCTGGCTGTTGTGGTGTTCACATTCTCCCTCGTGGGCTCTGTTCTCCTCCTCCTTCTCCCTTTCCCGTACCTTATTCTAAATTTATTATCTAAGATAAGTATAATACTGTGTTACAGTGTTCTGGCAAATTGTGTAGTTAAGTTCTTGTGTAGCCTAAGCTGGTGTTTATATCCCTAAGATTACTCTAGTGTGTTTTAGTGAAACCACGTGTGCTCAAGTTTTACCAGGCAACCTAGAGCCTTTACTAGTGTCCTTCCAAGTAGTCTCTACCCTAGTTGCAATTGTAAACCTTGCATTCTGTCTAAGTGGACCAAGGTGTTTAACGTAAGGTAGAGTGGTAAAGAGATTTACTGTATTAATGTATATGGGAGGTTATTAGAGGGTTAAATAAATAAGTTAGATTATGAGAGGTATCAATTCATCCTGTTGAAGTGGTGTAGATGATTAGCTACTAGACAGCAGACCTGTAATTTAAAACAGAATCATTACTAGGAACCTTTGTTCCTTGGGGGCCGGGCCTATCTATCCCACTATTTTAGATACATCATGACTCTAGCTATTGTCCCTTCTCAGTACAACCCACACCCCCATAACAAGTGGTTGGCCTGACCAGAAACTAAAATTTTTACATATAAATTGTAAAAAAATTGATTTTTGAGTGCCGAAACTAAATTTCTTGCATTCTGCAGGACGGTTGTGTGGTAGCCTAGGGTCCAGCTCAACTAGCAAAGGATACATCTTGCACTGACTGGACATCCAAATGGATCTCTTCATGATTGATGTAATTCTGGCCTTGTAACAGGGGCTGTGTAAATTTTTGTATTGTTTTCCAATTTTATTTATATTTTTACTTTGGCTAGTAGCTAGGATAATTAGTGATGGAGACTATGTTGCAGGAACTGGTAAAGGCACCTTTAATGGTGGAGATCAAGAAACTGACCAAAGCTAACCTAGTGTTGTTAGGCAAGGAATTGGGCCTTGAGTTATATGAAGCTAATAAAAAGTGTGTCTTAACAAATTAAATTTTACGGAATTGCATAGCCCAGGGCCATGATACAATTTTATGCCAGGTTAGTCCAGCTGAAAGTTAAACTAGCAGGATAGAATTAGAATTACAGCTGGCCCGATTAAAACTAGCAGAGCAAGAGGCAAGAGTGTTAGAGCAAAATGGTAAGGTAGAAGAGCAAATGCTCAAAACTGAGGAGGCAAGAATTAGGGGCAATGCCAATGTACCACCACCTGCCAGGGATTCAAACCCCAGGCATTATGATAAAAAATATAACCTGCCTGAATTTTCAGAATCAGACCCTGAAAGGTTTTTCAACCATTCAGGGTCTGACATACCCCTCTCCTTTACCACCTTCCCTATCCTTCATGACTATCGCGATGGAAGGTTTCTGTTTCTCTTGTACTCACGGCGGTCCCCGACGTAGCTGCCCCCTACGGATCTTTGCTTCCTTGTGACTTGGGTGCCACTGCCCATCCAGAGAGCCCTCAGTTGTTTTAAAGATTGCGTCACTGCTCGTGAGACGGACTTGCGCCCGAGGGGAGTGAGGAAGCACGGCCTTCCCTCTGACGTCACTGAGACCAACACAGTAACGTTTCGGCCGTTGTTGCCCGGCGATAAGCTGTAACCAGGTGAATCTCTGCTCTCATCTGGATCGTCCCCACAGCTGGGTTCCACTCCACAGCCCACAAAGTCGTCAGCTGGGGATTAATTCTCGCTCCAGCAATACTTCTCAGTGGTCTTAATAATTATTATAAGCCAAGGTCTCGACACCAGATATAATGCTGTGCAATATTAAATAACTTTCTCAACTCGTCCTAGAGATGGAAGGCACACTCAAACACATTGGAAAAAAATGTTAATGTAGCGAGTAGATTATCCTAATAATATACTCGCTCCAAATGCATTGTTAATATTCCTGTCAACCTTTGGAGGTGAGTGAGGTGAGGTGTTGCCCCGAGCAACCGGTGAGGGGTTGCCCAAGCATATAAGCGGCAGAAATAGCAAATAGTAATCAGTCTACTGTCAAGTGTGGTCTAGAGCACACACTTGCGAGATACTGTACCGACGCTCAGTACGCTCTCCCACATAGAGCTCCGCGACTCCGGCCTCACTCAGCTCTCTGCTCTGCTCAAGGGTTCGTCTCAACGTCTACGACACTGCTGTATCCAGGACTACTAAATATATATGAAACACTAAAACACTGTGTATTTAATCAACCCAAAACGGAACATAAACGTGCGTTACATTGGTGACCCAGTGAGTGAAAAGAACACCTAGTCACAAACTAGATCTTCGCCATGGATTTATCTACCAGGTTTCCAGCATACAACGCAGATGAACCAGAATTTTGGTTCATACAGATGGAGGCTATTTTCGACCATCACGAAATTACGACTGAGAAAGCCCGATATGCCTGTACCCTGCCAACATTTCCCTCGGAGGCTATGCACACTGCCTCGGCTATCATCACCGCACCATCACCAGACGCCAGGACGTACACCGCATTGAAGGCCGCTCTTCTACAGGCAGCTATGAAACGCCGAATTCGACAAAGGGATCAACTCCTCACTGACAAAAAATTAGCAGACAAAACACCAGCCCAGCTTCTGCGGCATATTCAGTATGTGATGCATACTGCAACTGGCCCAGCCCCCAGCGAGATTGTGAGATCACTCTGGATACAACTCTGTCCAAAACACATTCAACCGGCCCTATTCAGTATGGCTGACGACACGCCATTAGCCCAGCTGGCTACACTGGCAGACCGGCTTCATACAACGTCTAATAATGCTACGCTGTCCCACCTCAGTGATACACAGCAGACTACAGACACCCACCAACTCGACGTCCGCCAGAACCGGCGTTTCTTCCGCCCAGGGAGGACGTACCAAGCGAATCCAGTATCAGGATCTAGGCGACAGCGAGAACACCGAGGAGAGCTTTGTATTTATCACCAGAGGTTCGGACACCAAGCCCACAACTGTAGGGCTCCGTGTTCCTGGTCGGGAAACTACTTCGGCGGGGACTGTTAACGGCCAGTAACCCCGCCATTTCAAACACTACACTGCTCTACATATCTGACATCATAACCAAACGCCGTTTCCTCGTTGACACAGGTGCAGCAGCTAGTGTGGTGCCTCCCCACTGGTCAAACCGAGCCGCACTCCTGGTTTGGACTTACGGGCTGCCAATGGTACGTCCGTCCGTACGTATGGGACCTGCACCCTGGTTCTCGATTTCGCCTCTCTGGGTCGCTTTACGTGGACTTTCCTCATAGCGGATGTGGAACAACCCATTCTTGGATGGGATTTCTGCAACACCATCGACTGTGGATTGAGGTGATCAGTACTTCGAGCCTCCCCTAGTACCTCTACACAGGTTAACACCGTCACCCCAGTCGCATCTACGGAACTTCAAGCACTCCTGGATGAATTCAAAGATGTGACCCAACCCGCCAGCCCTCGTCCAGAAGTGCAACATACGATTACGCATCACATTACTACAACGGGAGCACCTACCTTCGCCAGACCACGCCGCCTGGCACCGGAACGATTGGCGGTAGCACGTGCTGAATTCAACAAGCTACAGGAGGCAGGAATAATCCGCCCCTTCGAACAGTCCCATGGTCAGAGAACGTTCGTACTCTGCCGTACTCGCTACCCAATACCACACATCCAGGATTTCTCACAGGGATTGAGCAACGCAACCGTTTTTTCGAAAATTGACCTTGTGCGGGCATTTCACCAGATCCCTGTGGAACCGGCAGACATTCCGAAAACAGCGATCACAACACCTTTTGGACTGTTTGAATTCGTCCGGATGCCTTTTGGTCTACGGAATGCAGCCCAGACATTCCAACGCTTCATCGACCAAGTAGTTAGGACCTGCCTTTTTGCTACGCCTACATTGACGATCTGCTGGTGGCCAGTACATCACCGACAGAACATCTGCTACACCTCCGACTCCTTCTCACCCGTCTGCGCAACTTCGGCTTGCAGCTCAACTCCGAGAAGTGTATTTTCCATGTTCCAGAGCTGGATTTCTTGGGCACCGTGTGTCAGCAGCAGGGGTCCAACCACTAGAGAAGAAAATCGAGGCAATCAAGGAATTCCCGCGCCCATCCACTCCAAAGAAGTTGCAAGAATTTCTTGGCGTGGTGAATTTTTATCATCGATTCATCCCACATTGTTCGGACATCTTGCGACACTTGTACGACCTCTTACGTGGTCGGAAACTCACGTCCCGTCTTCCGTTGGAGTGGACTCCCCAGGCAGAGACAGCATTCACCGACATAAAACACAAACTGGCGGAATTCACCTTACTCGCACACCCAGTGTCTGACGCTCCCACCAATCTCTCTACCGACGCTTCAAACACAGCAATTGGTGCTGTACTACAACAGCTCATTGAAGGAGAATGGCGCCCAATTGCATTCTTTTCAGCGCGCCTGTCACCCACTGAAGAGAAGTACAGCACTTTTGATAGGGAACTGCTCGCCATCTACTCAGCCATACAACATTTCCGGCACTTTCTCGAGAGGCGGAACTTCCACATCCTCACAGACCACAAACCTCTCACTTATGCACTGGCGGCCAAGGGTGATGCTCACTCTCCTCGAGTAGCCAACCACCTGGGATTTATCTCCCAATTTACCTCGGATATCCGCCATGTCAAAGGAACTAATAATGTCATAGCCGATGCACTGTCTCGACCCACCATAAACCACGTCGTGACAAACCCAGCTCAGGTGGACTATTGTGTAATCAGTAAGGCCCAACGGGAAGACCCTGATCTGCAGCAATTACGAACATCTGACACAGCTCTCCGGTTCATCGAGATTCCCATGGAAGGTGGCGGAAGTATAATCTGTGACACCTCACGGACGGGAGCACTTAGGCCCTACATTCCTGCTCAGTTTCGCTGGAAAACGTTCTCTGTATTTCACTCCCTAGCACACCCAGGAGTACGTGCTTCCCAGAAACTACTAACGGAGCGTGTCGTATGGCCAGGAATCAATGCTGATGTTCGACGATGGACTCGCTCATGTCTCCAGTGCCAGCGAGCGAAAACACATCGTCACACAAAGAGTCCGCTTCAACAGTTCCCGTTACCTTCTGACCGTTTCGAGGTGGTGCATGTAGACATCGTTGCCATTACCGTCGGCAAGAGGATATTCTTATCTACTCACCTGCATCGATCGATTCTCCAGATGGCCGGAAGCAATCCCATTAATCAACATCTCAGCTGAATCAGTAGTCCAGGCTTTCCTCTCTGGATGGGTCCGTTTTGGTAGCCCCTCTGTCATCATCACCGACCAAGGACGACAGTTCGAATCATATCTATGGAAGGAACTTATGGAATTCCTCGGCACCATACACAACCGAACCACAGCATACCACCCTGAGTCGAACGGAATGGTAGAACGCTTTCATAGACAACTAAAAGCTGCCCTAAGAGCTCAAGCACGCCCTGATGATTGGATCGACAACCTTCCATTAGTCTTGCTTGGCATTCGTTCGGCCACGAAGGAGGGCAGTGGATTCTCGGTAGCAGACTTAGTATACGGATCTAGCCTGCGGCTTCCGGGCGAATTCTTAACCCCGACGCCACTCATCACACCCCCAGACCCCACTTTTGTCCAGAAATTACGGGCGGCCATGACAAGCATTCGGCCTACACCACCACGCCAACCGACAACTCGTGCTACATATGTGCCTCATGAGCTCCACACAACTGAACACGTGTTTGTAAGAGTCGACGCTGTTCGACACCCCTACAGTCACCTTACGAAGGACCATTAAAGTGGTTTCTCGAACACCGAAGTTCTTCACCATTGAACGCCGAGGACAGCAGGTAAACATCTCCATCGATCGCCTTAAACCAGCACACTGTGACGCTGCCCCAGACATCCCTCCAGAGGCACATCCGCCGACTACGCCGTTCACTTTTCGACCACAGTTACCAGCAGCACCGCCACCTACGACAACGGACGATCCTGTACGACCTCCCACCCTACACCCCCAGTTACCAACTGCACCCCACCTGATCCTACGACGACGGACGATCCAGTGCGACCTCCTACCCTACGACCCCAGTTAGATGACATCAGCGAAGAGGAGGAAGTTAACTTTGAGGTTTATACAACGCGAGCAGGGCGTACAATTCACCGACCAGCTAGGG
>WNGS01005641.1:12871697-12883616 GCA_020271785.1 Procambarus virginalis
ACATACAGAGTAACACATCACAGAAAACATAGAAAACAATGAATAGACAATGAACACATAAACATAGTGCACAGTGCAATACAACAATGTGAAAACGCAAATAGAATAGGCAAAATGGTACATAGGAACACACTGAAGAAAACCTGCACCACCTAGATGGGGCATGCCAACATGATATATGTAAAATAAAATACCCAACAAGGTACCAAAATAATGATAAACAATGAATATAAAGTAAAAAAAAAGTAAAACTACACATAACAATCTGCACACTATACAACAACAGACACCATACCACAGAAGCAAAACACACATTTCTCACGCAGGAACAGAGCACAAACAAAACAGGACACACAGCACACAACCCGCTTACAAAACAATGCACATCAAATGTGAAGGCTAAATTAGAGACATAGAAATGACAACACAATAAGTATAACACAGTAAATATAACATACAAAAACCACCGACCGCAACACCCAGACAGGGCATGCCAACCAGGACACGTGATGTAAGCACGTAAGATAAGGCATCAATTACATTAGGACAGGGAGTACACAAAGCAAGCACAAGCACGATGAGTATTTAGCTGGGAGCTCCTGCACCAGAATGCACAAGCAGTACACTTCCCAAATCAGCATGATGTCATCGATATCCAGCCACCAGGTGGGCGCCCAAGATCATGACACCAAATCCGGCACTCCATAATAAACTCCCTTCATCCGCGGCACCAAAATAGTTGAAGATCACCAAGGGATTGAATGCACCTGGGCATCACCGAGAGTGTTCCAACACCTGACCCTCATGTACTACATCCCCGGACACCGTGACAAGGCACCCCATATACTAGGGCAAATGCAATAGAGGGGGGGGGGGGGAGGAAGCAGGGACTCGGGCACAACATGGCATGGCCACCGGGCACAGAAACCAAGGTCCCCCAGCACACATCCTTCCTCAAAACCATGACGAGGTCCTGAGCATTAGGGGGCAACCTCCCACTGCGGGGAACGAACAGCAGAAGGCACAGGAGAAGGGAGGAGGACAGGAAGCAACGTGAACCCCCCACAGCTCCATCAACTACGGCAGTGGGCGCTGGAGCACCATACTCCCCCACCTCCCCCAAGGGACACCACAAAGGGGAGACACACTCCAGACCTGCCTCGATTGCTTTGAGACAGACCACTGGTCTTTTGAGCTATGACCCCACCATTCGACACCACAGCCGAACTCTCCTACAGACGCGCTCTCAATGCACGATCCCTGATAACCGCATCTTTGACAACTGATGGAACCAGACCACACACCACAGGAGACAGCCCCTCGCATACAGCCAGA
Organism: Procambarus virginalis; assembly: GCA_020271785.1. NCBI lineage: Eukaryota > Metazoa > Arthropoda > Malacostraca > Decapoda > Cambaridae > Procambarus > Procambarus virginalis. Next base: position 12,873,033 of record WNGS01005641.1, read on the forward strand.
ACGACGGGAGACAGATTATCCAGGGACGGAGCAGGCAGGGGCGGGGTGAGGCGGCTCGGGGCACGGACGGCTGAGACGGGGGAAGCCGGCGGCGGGGTTGGGGCCGCACCAACCATCACGTCGACACCTACACCACCTCCCACATCCACATCCAGGCGAGCTGCAGAATCCGGCAACGGAGCACCAGGCGCCTGGAAATCGACACACATCACACCAAGGCTGGGGCCGCCAACGGGTCAAATCCTCATCCCGGAAGAGGTTAACAGTAGTGACCTGGCGCCCCTAACACTCCACAGCTTGGCGTCCAGATAGGCTGCAGCAGAAACACGTCTGGGGCTGGCCTGATGAAACACATAAAGAGGGTAACCCAATAGCATGATTGATGATGGAATCAGTCCCCTCCAGGGCCTGATGACCCCGGAGGCGCATGGCGAGAGTGTGGGTCCCACACGGGACACCCTTCCACGTACCGGATGAGACGGTGTTCATCCACACATGATCCACCTGACCAAAACGGGTGAAATACCGTCGCTGGAGGTCCTCAGGGAACTTGAAGGGCGCCCCATGCACCGCCACATACGTTGTCCGCAACAATATCCGTATGCCTCGTACCGCAGCAATCGGATATAGTCACGGATCCATCATCAGGAAGAGTGAAGGAGCACTCGACGATATCATGGTAAACCCCCAAGGAGCCGAACTTCACAATCGCCCACCTCCCAGCAAGGAGCTGCACACCACACACGGCCTCCACAGGAACACGTGACATGTCCAATATCTCCACTTCCACCGCCGGGTTGGAAGCGTTGCCGGAAAATTCCAGGCCAATAGAATCCTGCTGACGACAGTGAGCACAGGCACCCCTATACTGCAAGCCATCACGCCACGGAGTCCCCCCTCAGTAAAGCACGTTATTCAGGCCACGTCAGCAGCCACACCAGGCCTGCACTCCACGCCGGTTATCAATAAATGGAGGGGTAGGCAAAACAACCATACCCCACGGCCACCAGAGCGCAATTCTCCGACTTGGTTAGTGGTAGCCATCACACTGCTAAGTTAAGCAACTGTCATATGTGAAGAGCTAGAGTCACAGTTAATATGTAATTCTGCACCCGCCCCTTAAGCAAGAGGAAGCGGTGGTAAGGTTACACTCACCTATAGGTATTATCGTTAATAATAATTATCCCAGTTAGCAAACTGAGGATAATTAGCTAAGATTTCTGGTAGAAGATCATTTTGAATGAAACATTTACATATATCTTGAACACTTATAAAATTTTTCTTTATTCACATATCGGTTCGTGAATTTATCCTCCATCACTCCATCACATAGTGATGGAGGTGTGCAAATTATTTTTGTTGTCTCGGTTTATATTTGGCCAGGTCTACATCAACAGGTAATGAAATTCCCAGAAATATTTTTAACCGAATCTAAGCCGAGTAGTAGTAACATCTAGAGAGTCTGCTGATTATATTGGATGATCAATAGTTGTGTGGCTTCTTGCATGATGGTATGATGATGAATGAATAATTAGTGTTGATTTTACATTACCTCATATCTACAAGGTTTTGTTGAAATTCTTGGTGCATTTTTGCACTCAGACAATCCTGGTAATCCCAGGTTATTCTCAATTCCTCCTTCAAAGGCAGATTCTTTGGCTCTTCAACACACAAAACATTTTTCAAATAAAAGTGGTTGGAAAATTTACATTTCCGACATAGTTGATATTCATTAAAGGAATAATGGCATCAAGAACTAATTACACATCAATATTAGAAATGGAAAGAAGAATCAGACAGTATTATAATTCATTTTACTCAAATATTATTGACAGTTGGAAGACAAAGTGAAATGAATAGGGAATATGTGACGTGTGTATTTAATTATTTCGAAAAATTATATTAAATTAATTAATTAGGTAACTAAATACATTACATAGTAGTAGGCATCCATCACTCTCAGGAGACTATGGAGTTCCGCTCTGGTTGTCGGTCTGGAGTGGCCTCTCCAGGGTGCAAAGCCAGGGTAGATTGATACGGGGGAGAAGTTGTTACCCATGCAGCAGGTCCCCCCCCCCCCCTCTCCACGGCGCCCTAGGTCTCCAATGGAAAGGCAAACGCCAATATAACTGGTCCAGCGCCGCCGTAGGAACTGTCACAACGAGGTTGAAGACAACAACGAACTCCCCTAGAGGCTGAAACTCCGGAGTTTACCTTGAAGGTGGTAAAAGAAGACATAGGGACATGGATATTTGGTGAACTATACATACTAATACATCACATAATAGTATACCAAATAACTATGTGAGACAGGGAGAGAGAGAGAGAGAGAGAGAGAGAGACAAAAAGAGAGAGAGAGAGAGAGAGAGAGAGAGAGAGAGAGAGAGAGAGAGAGAGAGAGAGAGAGAGAGAGAGAGAGAGAGAGAGAGAGAGAGTGACAGATGCACATAACACACATATAAACAATGACAGATCTTGTCATATGGGAGTCTAGTAGCTGAGTAGACAACGGGCAGGACTCGTAATTCTGTAGCCCAGGTTCGATTCCCGGACCAGGCAGAAAGAAATGGGCTAAGTTTCTTTCACACTGATGCACCTGATACCTAGCAGTAAATAGGTACCTGGGAATTAGACAGCTGTTACGGAGCTGCTTGCTGTGTGTCTACTCACCTAGTTGTACTCACATAGTTGTGTTTACTCACATAGTTGTGTTTACTCACATAGTTGTGTTTGCTCTGGCTCTTTGGTCCCGCCTCTCAACCGTCAATCAACAGGTGTACAGATTCCTGAGCCTGTGTGTGTGTGTGTGTGTGTGTGTGTGTGTGTGTGTGTGTGTGTGTGTGTGTGTGTGTGTGTGTGTACTCACCTATTCACCTATTTGTACTCACCTATTTGTGCTTGCGGGGGTTGAGCTTTGGCTCTTTGGTCCCGCCTCTCAACTGTCAATCAACCGGTGTACAGATTCCGAGCCTACTGGGCTCTATCATATCTACCCTTGAAACTGTGTATGGAGTCAGCCTCCACCACATCACTGCCTAAAGCATTCCATCCGTTAACTACTCTGACACTGAAAAAGTTCCTTCTAACGTCTCTGTGGCTCATGTGGGTACTCAGTTTCCACCTGTGTCCCCTTGTTCGCGTCCCCCCAGTGTTGAATAGTTTGTCCTTGTCTACCCGGTCGATTCCTCTGAGGATTTTGTAGGTTGTGATCATATCTCCCCTTACTCTTCTGTCTTCCAGTGTCGTAAGGTGCATTTCCCGCAGCCTTTCCTCGTAACTCATGCCTCTTAGTTCTGGGACTAGTCTAGTGGCATACCTTTGGACTTTTTCCAGCTTCGTCTTGTGCTTGACAAGTGTGTGTGTGTGTGTGTGTGTGTGTGTGTGTGGTGTGTGTGTGTGTGTGTGTGTGTGTGTGTGTGTGTGTGTGTGTGTGTGTGTGGAAAAAAAATGTTAGTAGTTAGTAACAGTTGAGAGGCGGGCCGAAAGAGCAGAGCTCAACCCCCACAAGCACAACCAGGTGAATGCATCAAGGTGAATACAGACTTGTTACAAAATATGGCAGACATGGGAAATGTCCGATCATGTTATGCATGTAATTCATAGCTATTTGATGAATATCTGACACTCAATAAGGACTAAGTGATGATATATGTTAATTGATAAACAAGTGCTTCTTAAAATAAGCCAATATCCCACACTGGTTGTTAAACCATCAAACTACAACAGAAAGTGGAATAGTTTGGCTAAACGATTGAAGGGCTTTCGCTCCAATGGATTGACTAAAACCATGAGTCAACTCCAGAGTGTAGACTCTTTATCAGAGGTGAACTATAAGGATGAAAGGCTATGTCAACATGGGGGCAATAGTTGCTATGAGAGATGCAAGACAGTCGCCGCCATCACTAGAGAACTTGGAATAACAAAGCCAACTGTTAGAATGTGGTGCAGGCCGTGGAAAGAATCCGGGAACATGAACAACAAACGTCGGTTTGGTGGCCAAGAAAAACCTCTCCCGAAGACCAACGATTTCTTGAATGCAACCGTCGGTCTCCCTTCATGAATGCAGTTTTCATGAGACATGAACTGCAATTAGAGGTATCTGGACGTGCAGTGCGTAATCGACTTCATGACGATGACATGCATCATCGGATTCCAGCCAAAAAAGGTAAACTCTTACATCACTATAGAGAAGCAAGATGGCTTTTGCCATAAGCTATGTCAATGAAAATCTCAATTACTGGGCCTGTTTAATCTTCAGTGATGAAAAACATTCACATTAGTGACTCATGGCAGATTACACTGTTGGCGTCCCAACAACACACGATACGAACAGCAGTTTATATATGAAATCGCTAGGAGTAGTTATATATCGTGCAATATATGAGGTGGATTCATTTATACGGCAAAGGAGAACTTTCTGATATTCAGGGACGCTGCATTGCTGACACATGTGCTGAGATTTTGGAAGAAGTAATGGTGCCTTCTGTGTGCATATATTCTCCTCTCAACCCTGAGCAAATAATATTCACGCAGGTATAGTATTGCCTATTAAATAAAGATTTTACGCCTAAAAGGCTAACATAATACAATCTTTCAGCCACTAATGTTACTCAGGCTTTGCCATTGGCCATTTATTTTACTAGATTCATTGTTTTCTGTTAAGTTTAACCCCAAAATAAGTTATCAAATATTCGCCACATTTGCTGCTGTTGACATCTACCCAAGAATATATGAATAAAATCAGCGACATCCTGATTTTACAAGGAACCCTTTCGGAGACTTAAACGCTATGTGAACAAGACAATGACTTTGGATATTTTTCTGGCAATGTTAGGACACATAAACCAGATAACCCACTACGCCCAATAATCAGCCAAATACCAACTCTAACCTACCTCTTGGCAAAAATATTAAACGAAGTCCTCCTAACTCCATACAATCCAAGCAACTGTAGTCTACACTAATCAGCAAATTTCCTAGAAATAATAAAGTCTACACAGCCCGAATTAATTATTGCTTCACTGGACGTCGAATCCCTATTTACGAACGTCCCGCTCAACACCACCAAATAAATTATCCTAGATAGAATATAAAGAGACGAAATCACCACCAAATTAGACATGCCCGAGCCACACTTGAAAAGTCTTCTCAAGGCAAGCACAAAGGAAGCTCCTTTTTTTCAGTCCGCAAGGTAACATGTGTCTACAGATAGACGGAGTAGCAATGGGCTCCCCCCCCCCCCCCGCCAGGAGTATTATTTGCCAATGTTTACATAAGAATGATCGAAAAAAAGAGTCTTCAGGGGTAGGCAAAAAAAAAGAATTGTATACAGCTGTTATGTATATGACATAGTTGTTATAGTAAAAGACCCAGATGAACTAATTGATCTAAAATAGCCATCTAGAGAGAAAGTTAGAACTCCGATTTACTCATGAAAATATCAATCTGCCTTTGCTGGATGTGCTAATAAAAAAAATAGGAGCATCTCTAAGCATCAGCATATATACTAGGCCTACAAACAGAGGATTATACCTAAATGGAAGGAATGAGTGCCCTTAAAGTTACAAAGCCAGTGTTCTCAACACTTATATTCGTCGAGCCCTTACGCCTGCTCGGAATGGATCAACATGAGTAGGGAGTTTGAAATATCGCCATGAATTCTATCCTAGGTGTCCTGGTCGCGAATATTTACATGGGTACGATAAAGCAAAGGGTCTTAGTTGACATAAACTTAAAACCTGCCATGTACTGCAAGTATGTTAACGGCATCATGCAGGTACATGATGGACGTTTGCAGCAATTGAAGGAAGCATTCCAGCAAAATTCTATGTTAAGTTTCACTTATGAGATGGAGAGGGATGGGAAGCTGCCTTTTCTAAATATAACAGTGGTGGAAAAGAATGGAGGCTTTCATACTGCAGTCTACACTAAGGAAACAAACATGGAAATGTGCCTTAATGCTAATAGTGACTGTCCGGACAGATACAAGCAGAGAGTTGACAACGCCTACGTCGACCGATCTCTCACTCACAGCTCTGGTTAGAAGCAGGCCGACAAGGAACTCTGTAGAGTAAGGAAGTTGAAGAAACAATCAACACAACATCTGTACCTCCTAGTAGATTGTTTTACAGGAACTTCTTTTCCACAGTTTATAAAGCAGAGGAAAGAGTCATGAAAGATATTATTGAAATGAACGTTACCCCCAAAGAAACCAATCTGAAGATGCAAATAACAATTTGCTACGAAAACAAGAAGACCACCAACTTGCTTATGAAAAACTCTCCAGACACCAAGTAAAGCGACTTAAGAGAGAAACTAACGTCGTTTATGCCTTCACATGCCCACTTAAGGACTGTCAGCCCAACGATCTCTGAATATAGGCAAAACAACAACTTCTCTCTCTAGGCGATTAACAATGCACAAACAACAGGGCTCTATCAAGGAACATTTAATCTCCGCTCACAACCGGATCATCACCAGAAACATCTTGACAAGCAACGCTGAAATAATCGACAGGTATAACGACTGCAGGAGACTGGACATCAGCGAGGCACTACATATCAACAAGTCAAGACCATCAGTCAACAGCTAGCTAACACATAATTATATTCTACCCACGTCAAGACCCAGAGACAGCATCCAATGACCATACCTAAGGAACATAAGCTGCCTTGTTGATATATTTAATCGCCAATTAATACCCCTGATACATTTATACATTGAAACATTTAGTAGGCATTCTTCAGTCTCAGGAGACTATGGAGCTTCGCTCTGGTTGTCAATCCTGATGCAGTGTATGGTGTGGCTTATGTGGCCAGGCCATCGCACACTGAGAACCAACGAAGTCTGATTCTGGTCTGTCTTCCTGGCTACCGGCTTTCTTTCTGTCTCTTTGCCTCTTATTGCTTGGCAAGTGACTCCTCGAACTTGGAGAGACCTTTCTGAACAGATTGCCTCCAGGCTGATCGGTCTGTTGCCAGTGTTTCCCACGTGGCAAGATCGACGTCCATGGAATTCAGGTCCCTCTTGCATACGTCTCTGTACCACAGCTGGGATATGCCTGTTGAACGTTTTCCCTGCATCAGCTCTCCATACAGGAGATCCTTGGAGATCCTGCCGACGCCCATTTGCACCACGTGCCCGAAACAGCACATTCATCTTTGCTTTAGCATTGTGTACATGCTGGTGATTCTAGCTCTCCCCAGGACGTTGTTGTTTGTCACCTTGTCCTACAAAGTGATGTCCAAGATGTGTCAGGGGAAGCGGATGTAGTACGCATTCAGCTTTCATTCCTAACGGGCGTGAAGTGTCCATGACTAATTGCCATATAGAAGCGTGCTCAGGATGCAGGCTCTGTAAACCTGGATCTTTGCTTACCTCAGTCAACTTTTTGTTGGCCCACACTCTCTTTGTCTGTCTGGACCTGGTTGTAGATGCCTTACCGATGCGATTGATTAGCTCCGTGTCGAGAGAGAGGGAGTCAGAGATGTAGGAGCACAAGTACCCGAAGTCGTGAACGACTTTCAGTTTGTGATCGCAGATGCCGATGTCAGGTGGGAAGTTCACTGCATGACCATGACCTGCGCTTTCTCAGGCTGATGGTGAGTATGAAAGCCTTACAGGCCTCGCTAAAGCGGGTCATAAGTCTTTGGAGGTCTTCAGCTGAGTAGGAGGTGCCTGCTACGTCGTCAGCAAAACGGAAGTCGGGCAGACATCCTAAGTGAACCTTTGTTTCGGCTTTTTCCTGGCTTCGGATGTCGAAGGCATCTGATATAAAACCGTCAAAGACCAGGGTGCCCATCATGTTCTCGTGGAAGGATTTATTGATGCTGAGGTTCTTGGGTGGGCATCTGATCTTGGGGAGGATCTGGAACAAGCCATCCCGGCTGACGTTGAAACGCCCTTGTAACATTTATTCTTGTAGAGAGTAATGATGTTGGCGTCCCTCATGTCCTGTGGCATCTTTTCTTCTCTCCAGAGAAGGCAGAGGATTTCATGAAGCTCCATGAGTAGGTTACTTTTGCAGCCCTTCAAGGCCTCGGCAGGATGCCGTCATTTCCAAGAGCGTTCCTAGATACAATGGAGTCTTGGCCTGGCTGAGTTCTTCGAGGGTCGGTTTGCTGTCGAGCTCCATTAACACAGGTAGACATTCAATATATATATATATATATATATATATTATATATATTATATATATATATATATATATATATATATATATGTACAATAATATATATATAATTATATATGCAAACAAGCCTGAATGGTCCCCAGGACTAGATACAACTGAAAACTCACACCCCAGAAGTGACTCGAACCCATACTCCCAGGAGCAACGCAACTGGTATGTACAGGGATGCCTTAAACCACTTGACCATCACGACCGGACATAAGGAAGTGATAGCCTGAGCTATATGAACCACTTCCCCGCCGGCACCTGGATGGTTATCTTGGGCATAGCATTTTATCAAATCACCTCTTTTTTTTGGGGGCAACACGTGAGGAACACAAATGCAAACAAGCCTGAATGGTCCCCAGGACTAGATACAACTGAAAACTCACACCCCAGAAGTGACTCGAACCCATACTCCCAGGAGCAACGCAACTGGTATGTACAGGGATGCCTTAAACCACTTGACCATCACGACCGGACATAAGGAAGTGATAGCCTGAGCTATATGAACCACTTCCCGCCGGCACCTGGATGGTTATCTTGGGCATAGCATTTTATCAAATCACCTCATTTTTTGGGGCAACACGTGAGGAACACAAATGCAAACAAGCCTGAATGGTCCCCAGGACTAGATACAACTGAAAACTCACACCCCAGAAGTGACTCGAACCCATACTCCCAGGAGCAACGCAACTGGTATGTACAGGGATGCCTTAAACCACTTGACCATCACGACCGGACATAAGGAAGTGATAGCCTGAGCTATATGAACCACTTCCCCGCCGGCACCTGGATGGTTATCTTGGGCATAGCATTTTATCAAATCACCTCTTTTTTTGGGGCAACACGTGAGGAACACAAATGCAAACAAGCCTGAATGGTCCCCAGGACTAGATACAACTGAAAACTCACACCCCAGAAGTGACTCGAACCCATACTCCCAGGAGCAACGCAACTGGTATGTACAGGGATGCCTTAAACCACTTGACCATCACGACCGGACATAAGGAAGTGATAGCCTGAGCTATATGAACCACTTCCCCGCCGGCACTGGATGGTTATCTTGGGCATAGCATTTTATCAAATCACCTCTTTTTTTTGGGGCAACACGTGAGGAACACAAATGCAAACAAGCCTGAATGGTCCCCAGGACTAGATACAACTGAAAACTCACACCCCAGAAGTGACTCGAACCCATACTCCAGGAGCAACGCAACTGGTATGTACAGGGATGCCTTAAACCACTTGACCATCACGACCGGACATAAGGAAGTGATAGCCTGAGCTATATGAACCACTTCCCCGCCGGCACCTGGATGGTTATCTTGGGCATAGCATTTTATCAAATCACCTCTTTTTTTTGGGGCAACACGTGAGGAACACAAATGCAAACAAGCCTGAATGGTCCCCAGGACTAGATACAACTGAAAACTCACACCCCAGAAGTGACTCGAACCCATACTCCCAGGAGCAACGCAACTGGTATGTACAGGGATGCCTTAAACCACTTGACCATCACGACCGGACATAAGGAAGTGATAGCCTGAGCTATATGAACCACTTCCCCGCCGGCACCTGGATGGTTATCTTGGGCATAGCATTTTATCAAATCACCTCTTTTTTTGGGGCAACACGTGAGGAACACAAATGCAAACAAGCCTGAATGGTCCCCAGGACTAGATACAACTGAAAACTCACACCCCAGAAGTGACTCGAACCCATACTCGAACCCCGGCGGGAAGTGGTTCATATAGCTCAGGCTATCACTTCCTTATGTCCGGTCGTGATGGTCAAGTGGTTTAAGGCATCCCTGTACATACCAGTTGCGTTGCTCCTGGGAGTATGGGTTCGAGTCACTTCTGGGGTGTGAGTTTTCAGTTGTATCTAGTCCTGGGGACCATTCAGGCTTGTTTGCATTTGTGTTCCACGTGTTTGCCCCAAAAAAAGAGGTGATTTGATAAAATGCTATGCCCAAGATAACCATCCAGGTGCCGGCGGGGAAGTGGTTCATATAGCTCGGCTATCACTTCCTTATGTCCGGTCGTGATGGTCAAGTGGTTTAAGGCATCCCTGTACATACCAGTTGCGTTGCTCCTGGGAGTATGGGTTCGAGTCACTTCTGGGGTGTGAGTTTTCAGTTGTATCTAGTCCTGGGGACCATTCAGCTTGTTTGCATTTGTGTTCCTCACGTGTTGCCCCCAAAAAAAAAGAGGTGATTTGATAAATGCTATGCCCAAGATAACCATCCAGGTGCCGGCGGGAAGTGGTTCATATAGCTCAGGCTATCACTTCCTTATGTCCGGTCGTGATGGTCAAGTGGTTTAAGGCATCCCTGTACATACCAGTTGCGTTGCTCCTGGGAGTATGGGTTCGAGTCACTTCTGGGGTGTGAGTTTTTTCAGTTGTATCTA
>WNGS01005641.1:12917397-12922397 GCA_020271785.1 Procambarus virginalis
GTGGACGTGCGCGGAGGAAAGCCAATCAAGCAGAGCGCTTATCGGGTGAGTCCTGAAAAGAGGAAGATCATGCGACAGGAGGTGGAATATTTGCTAGCGAATGATCTCGCTGAGCCCAGCAATGGTGAGTGGAGCTCGCCCTGTGTGCTGGTCAAGAAGAGTGATGGATCCTATCGTTTTTGCACCGACTATCGCAAAGTGAATTCCATAACCGTGTCGGATTCTCACCCGATGCCCCGAATAAGTGATTGCATCGACCAAGTGGGAAACGCAAGGTTTGTTACCAAGATCGATCTGCTGAAAGGATACTATCAAATCCCTTTGTCTCCGAGTGCGAGAAAGATCTCAGCGTTTGCTACTCCAGACGGATTGTACCAGTATAAGGTACTTCCGTTTGTATGAAGAACAGCGGAAGTTGTTTTCAGAGGATGATGAACGAAGTGCTAAGAGGGATGGACGGTTGTGCTGTGTATATAGACGATATTGTGGTGTACGCCGATAGCTGGAAACAACACATGAGTCGACTGACGGACTTATTCCAACGGTTGGAAGAAGCGAACCTGACGGTAAATCTGGCCAAGAGCGAATTCAGTAAGGCCCGATTAGAATACTTAGGTTTCATCGTGGGTCAAGGGAAGGTGACTCCGGTAGACCATAAAGTGAAGGCAATCAGAGAATATCCGAATCCCAGGACGAGAAAAGAATTGTTACGATATTTAGGGATGATCGGATACTACAGAGGATTTTGCAAGAACTTCTCGACAGTGGCACACCCTCTGACTGAATTGCTATCTAAGAACGTTAGATGGAGGTGGGGGAAGCATGCCAGGAGTCCTTCGAGAAGACCAAGCGGTTATTAACCGAAGCGCCAGTGCTGATTTCGCCCGACTTCGAGTCGAACTTTATCTTGTACGTCGACGCTAGCGACGTGGGGATTGGAGCCATGTTAGCTCAAGAGAGGGACGGAGTTCACCGTCCAGTAGCATTCTACTCAAAGAAATTCGAAAAGTACCAGAGGGCTTATAGTACAGTGGAAAAGGAAGCCCTAGCCCTGATCCTGGCACTGAAACATTTCGACGTCTATGTGGGTGGAGGTACTAGACCGGTGCAAGTGTTCACCGATCATAACCCCTTGACGTTCGTGCACAGGATGAAGAACACGAACCAAAGGCTGACAAGATGGGCCCTACTATTACAAGAGTACTGGCTAGAAATCAGGCACATTAAAGAAAGGAGAATGTGGTAGCAGATGCCCTCTCCGGATTCACTAACCGATATGACTCTTATTTTAAGGGAGGGGTAGGTTACGGTGCCCTCTCCTATCTCTTTCGTTGCCTGCTATAAGAGTCATATCGACTCTCCCTTGCAGGGAGAAACTTACATTATAAGTCTGTAGGTAAGGGGAAAGAGGCGCCGGATATAAATGAAAGAGTATCCCCTACTGCAGATATGACCTTTTAGAATGGACGCCAAGCCGTGTGCGGATTGGGTGACTCGGGTCACAGGCGACCAATCAGAGCCCGCCGTGACGTCACCGAGTACCCGGGCGGCGCCATGGTCAGATTGGACTGACAGCGAAGGGGAGAGGACGCTCCTCTGTCAGCTCTCAAGGATTGGAGGTTAAACAGGCCTTTCTCAGTGGATTAGAGCTAGCCATCGCAGCCCACCTGATATATAGGAGACCCCGCGCTTCTGGGAAGCAAAAGGAACCAAGTTGATTGAGCAGAGAAGTGCCAAACTTGGGAAAGATCGGTGACGACGCTGGGCGGCGACGCTGGATGTGAGGGCCTGGAAGAGGTGTGGCGGGCAGGCATAGCTGTGACCGGGTCACATCCACTGAGGTTGTTAGAGGGACGACACCGTTCCTAGGGCGAGGAGCAACGCCTCGTGGAAGGAACGTGTGGGTGAATATGGTGATAAGCTCAGCGCCCATCGATGGACCAGGATTGGGATAGCTGAACCCCAGGGATTGGAACGGCGAAGACGCGAGGCTTCACGACACCTGAGGACCTGTGGGAACGTTCCTGGATCACCGAGGATCTACTCAGGAAGCATAGGACCCTCACACCATCGAGGGACAGGCGTCGTGAGCCAAGGATTGTTAAGGTAGATCATTTTCCCTCCCATTACCCCTTTGTGAGAGTAGGCTAGATAGGCCATTGTATTCCCTTATATATGTGGAAATAGGATATTATTGCTTTAGTAGCAGAATAGGCTGCAGGGCAGCTTATGTCCAGGACTGTCAGAGAGGACAGTGTGTGAGGATGGCAGGACAGTGAAGAAGAGGAGCCGATGTGGTGAAGAGGCCCTTCTGTGAGAGAGTGTGTGACTCCTGTCTTTCTGCCCAGTTGAAGGAGCCTGGAGAACGTGAGAGAAGAGTTGCTGACAATCTCCAGAGTTATTATTATTATTTTATCATTCTCTTATGTCACTTATATGTGTGATCATGTATTCTATCAGTAAATTCACACATTTTATTATTGTGTTTGAGTGTGCCTCCATTATTATTATTATTATATTTCTCTATTGAGCATACACGAGGGTTATCATAGTACCATTTAGGGGACATCACGTTCCCTAGAGAATTTCTCATTGTCTTGGGAGTAGCAACACACTGGCAACAAACAATATAATAATACACCCACTGAACTGCATTGCTGGGGTGCAGATATAATAACCCAGCTGGCGACCTTGTTGAAGAAAAGATAGAGAAGACAGGCGGGAAAGGAGTTCCTGCAACCTCTTTGTCCGGCAGGCAAGACTCAGGGAGGTCATTGTTACAAAGTAAGCCCGAGTCTTCCTTCACTCCTCCACGGGTCTAGGCCGGAATTGCTGATAGCAGTTTCCCCGTGGTTGACTGAAGGGCTTCCAGGGTGAGTCAGTGGCACCCCTTCAGTGGTGGAAGCAAAGACCTGCGGAGGTGGGCATTGCTGGTCCTCTCCTGTGGGACCAAGGAGACTCCGGTGAATCCCGGGAGTCGGAGGGGCTGAGAATCCGGCCTTTCGAGCCCCTAGCAGCCGAGTGCTAGCAGAGCCCCGGCCCACCCCCCGTGACAATATATATATATATATATATATATATATATATATATATATATATATATATATATATATATATATATATATATATAGATCTATTCTTCCCTTTAGCTTATACCCATTGTTTCGTGTTCTGTGTTCACCTCACCCCAACCATTGTAACATGTCACCTCACCCAAATGCAGGTATGAAAAAGAAAATATATATATATATATATATATATATATATATATATATATATATATATATATATATATATATATATATATATATATATATATATATATATATATATATGTATATATATGGTGGTTCTGTGGTGGTTCTCCAGGGTGAGAGTACTCTGTGGTGGTTCTCCAGGGTGAGAGTACTCTGTGGTGGTTCACCAGGGTGAGAGTACTCTGTGGTGGTTCACCAGGGTGAGAGTACTCTGTGGTGGTTCTCCAGGGTGAGAGTACTCTGTGGTGGTTCTCCAGGGTGAGAGTACTCTGTGGTGGTTCACCAGGGTGAGAGTACTCTGTGGTGGTTCACCAGGGTGAGAGTACTCTGTGGTGGTTCTCCAGGGTGAGAGTACTCTGTGGTGGTTCTCCAGGGTGAGAGTACTCTGTGGTGGTTCTCCAGGGTGAGAGTACTCTGTGGTGGTTCACCAGGGTGAGAGTACTCTGTGGTGGTTCTCCAGGGTGAGAGTACTCTGTGGTGGTTCTCCAGGGTGAGAGTACTCTGTGGTGGTTCTCCAGGGGTTAGATTATTTTTCACTTTATAGGAACAGTTTCGTTGTGTTATCGTCTATCTTTCTTGTGTGTACTCTTATTGGTTCATATAGTGACGGCTCCTTGTGTAACATGTCCGAGATCGATCCCTAATCATCCTAATGATTGTAACAGAATTATCTCCTTTCTCTATGGATTACCATCGTAACACATCTGCGAATGCTACTATAAAGTAACCCGTTGTCATTCCAGCTGAACTTTGTCATCTCGATGAATTGTGGCTGCAAAATGCTTTCTCTTATATTTATGACTGAGAAAGTAATTAAAATAATATTTTTGATTTAACAGTCTATTGTTTAATTTCAGATCAGAATGTCGTATTTTCTGTGTGAGATCATAGTGGCGGCGGTTTGTGCTGTACCCGCATTAAGTCTGGAATTGGTTGGATCAATGGAAAGTGGTGTGATGGTGGACCAGGTGGGCGTGGATGTAGGCTTGGTTGTGGGTCAGGTGGTGGAGCACCATCTCACTGGCTGTCACCTGGTGCTCGTCACCACTACCCGTCATTCACCCGTCACCTCTACCATACTCAGGTAAATTGATTTCATTTGTTTATTAATGTGACTATCTCGCAAATTTCGACACCAATTACTACTAAACATAATTACCATAGTTAATCATGTAAAGAAATTTAGATTTCGGAGCGTCTCTTAAAAAATGTGAACTCATGGGCTTGTCTCATGTGATTCCTAGGGGCACCGGATTGAAGATGGCATGTCAAACGCCTCGTCAGCTTGGTCGACGTCATACCTATGTACTTAGATTGAAGGTTACATCCTTCGTGGGGGCAAGTGTACATGTATACAACGCTTGACTGCTGTAGAGGGTTCTCTGTCGGCTTCGGGCTGTTTTTGATAAGGAGTTCGGAAGTTTTCTTGGTTTTATAGAA
Organism: Procambarus virginalis; assembly: GCA_020271785.1. Taxonomy (NCBI): domain Eukaryota; kingdom Metazoa; phylum Arthropoda; class Malacostraca; order Decapoda; family Cambaridae; genus Procambarus; species Procambarus virginalis. The sequence goes on from WNGS01005641.1 coordinate 12,922,095, forward strand.
TATTATCAGGTTTATGTTTTGGTTAGGAGTAGTGCTTTTTACTCCTTTACGGATTATTTCTTTCATTATTCTTTCCTCTTTTATATGTTCACTGTGCATGGTTGATTTGTAATATAATTTTATTGGAGGTATTGTGGTTTCTGCTCTAGGTTCTGGATTATACCAGCGGTCCAAGTGTCTTCTTATTGCAGCGTTTATTTCCGCGTTGCTATATCCGTTGTTCACCAATACCTGAGTTACTCTTTCAAACTCTCTACTCACGTTGCTCCATTCATAGCAGTGGGTAAGCGCTCGACGAATATA
>WNGS01005641.1:12924897-12927504 GCA_020271785.1 Procambarus virginalis
ATATATATATATATATAACTGAAAACTCACACCCCAGAAGTGACTCGAACCCATACTGCCAGGAGCACACTGCTGGAGTACAGGATCCATTAACCGCTCGACCAACACGACTGGACAAAGAGGATACTAGCCGATGCTATTTCCATCCCCCCTGCCGGCACTCGGTTGGACCTTGTATGTTCCACTGCAGTATTCGTAATGGCCAGACGACGGTTTCGGTTGGTGTTGCCTGTTCTAGGAGAACTCCTCTTCGGGATCGACCTCTATATTCTCCACCTCGCAAGTCGTGTCGCTGCAAATCGGACTGCATTGATCGGCCGTGGTCATCCCCGGCATTGTTGGAATCTGTGCATAACTGTGGTCCATCACTGTGTTGTTGGTATTGCTGCATGTCGGACTGCACTGATTGGTCGTGGCCGTTTTTTGTGTTGTTGGAACCTGTGCATCTCTGCTGTTCAATACGTCTGTGTTGGTGTTGTTGCATATCAGACTGCATGGGCTGTTGTTGTCTGTCACTTGTGTTGGAAGATTCTGTTGATTTCGGGTGGTCACTGCTTCTTGCAGTTGCGTTTGTAAATGTCGACGTTCTGGTGTCTTGACTACCCGACTGTTGTTGGAAGTCTGTATGTCCGTGTTGCGTTGTTTGTCCTCTTGTGCTTCGTCTTGTCTCAGACTGTCTATTTGTTGTGTAACTGTGGTCTGCTGCACGATCTTGTCCATTATCACACAAGCGATTTCTTGAGTCTGTCGCTGTGAGGCGTTCTGCGTCATCTGTAGGCAATCGATAATGGTCTCTGCCATGATCTTCACGATGTTTTTCATCTGGACCTCGGCAAAACTGTATATCTGGTGTGTCGATTCCGAAAGTAATTGTTTTTTGCCCTTTTGCATTTGCTGTATTTCTGCAGCACCTTTGTGTATTTTCCTATTTGGAATTAATAGATTCGGGAAATTTTGCTCTGTGAGTGCGTGTGTGTGTTGCGGCTGTGCACAAATGTTCCAGACATTGGTGTTGGTGTATGTGGTGGTGGTCTGTGTGTGTATCCTGGCCTGAGCTGTCTGCACTTTTTCTTTCCGTGCAGAGCAGGTTGTGCTCCAGGCATGATGTTTGCCTCCACAATTTGGACATTTGGCTGTTGTGGCCTGGTTTGCCTTGTGCTTGGCTATGCAGTCTTTGGTTGGATGTCTCAGGCTGCACACTCCGCATCTCTCCTGTCCGGTGCAGCGTGACTGATGGTGGCTGTATTTCTGACACCTGAAGCAGCGCAGGGGTTCTGGGACGTATGGTCTCTGTCGGTATGTACCCCAATTTCCAAGACTGAACGTTTCTGGCACACGTCCCATGATGGTCACCAGAACTTGACGTGTCGCTGCCTTGTCTACTTTTGTGCGGCATCGTTCCGCATTCAGGATTTGCTTGTGTTCGAGTACTGGATCCAGGGGAAAGTCGATTGGGTATCCCAAAAGCACGACTCGTGTGCGTCTTTCCGAAGGGTCCAGCTTTTCCAAGCATACAGGTTTCCCTTGCAGGATCCGTACTTTTCTAAGTAATTTGCAGTCTGTTGGTCTTGTGGTGCTATTATTATTTCTCCTTTCAGGTTGACTGTAATGGAAAGTTTGAGCTCTGGTTGTTCTTTTTCCATTGCCGTTACTACTCCATATGCTGTAGGAAAGTGGTCTGTCTGCATTATCTTGAATTTGGAAGATGTGCAGAGGCTGGCGATGTCTGGTGTGAGACTGGTGGTGTCCTCTCCTGTCTCATACTGTTGTCCTGTGGCTGGGCTGTGGAGAGAGGTACAGTGTCTGACACTGGCTGGTGTGAGACTGGTGTGTCCTCTCTTGTCTCATACTGTTGTCCTGTGGCTGTGTTGTGGACAGAGAAGCATTGTCTGACACTGGCGGTGTGTGACTGATGCTGCCCCCTCTAGGTCATTACGTCTGCTGCCTTGCTGGTAGAGGCACGTGGCGAAGCCTCGAGAGCAGTTTTCTTCGGTGCCTGCTGCACATCGGTCCACCGACCCTCCTCGTCTGAAAGCTGCCAACATTTCCTCTTTCTCTTAGCCTTCCCCATGACTCTCTCCACGTAGTGAGGACCGAATCACTGCCCTACCTAATGCCCGAGACACTCCTAGGCCTGGAGAAATTCATTCCCCACGGAGGTCGTAGAATGATTCCCCCAGGTGGAATCAGGGATACCTAACACCTAAACGAGCTGTTTGGTCAACCTTTCCCTGTCAGGCTCAGTACACCTTCTAAAGTGCTCCCTTGTGGCAATGCCCGCGGGATATCGCCTCGCCCTTCAGGTAGGACTCTAAGTGACCTGGTCAGTGATACGGTCCTAAAAAAAAAAAAAAGTGCGGTACGAGAGTTTGGGTCGCTGCGTACTGGTTGCGCAGAAAACCAGTCAGCTGGACAGCAGGTAATCAACAACGTTGCTTTACCGTCAATTGTAGGCGAAATCGGAATTGTTTACTTCAAAACAAGATATTGTCTGGTCTTGGAGTACAGATGTAGTGTTCCTCACAAAATCGCGATGATAGAGCTGATGGGTGCACAGAATCGTGAGTTTTTCCGGGAACAAATCCGTGTGCGGCCAGCTAGCTATGG
>WNGS01005641.1:12933386-12954079 GCA_020271785.1 Procambarus virginalis
AGTTTGATCATGTGCTCTCTTTAACATCGAAATTTTTGCCTATATGCTCTGTGATCTGCTGTTATGCATTTAAGATACTCTGTTGTACAAATTTATAGGCGTCAGGAAAAGAATGAGCGTCAGGAAGAGATGCAAAAACTTCTGGGCTTTCCCTCTAAATAGTCCTTGTATGATGGCAACCCACTTATCTACAGGCCAATTAATACTGATTGTTGTCATCTGTAAATGCAAAAAGAATATTTCGGGATCCTCCTCATTGAATTGGGGTAACCTACATGTTTATTAAATTTTGAATGATTATTAGTGCCACTTGTCTTGCTGCAATTCTCTGTTCCTCTAATCTGTTATTATTTATTGCTGTTTTGTTAAATCTCCAACTGCTTAGTTTGCAGTTCTCCTTGTTTAGTTTGATGCTCTGCTTGTTTGATTCCTAGACTTCCTCTAGTTTCAGCTGAGCTTCAATCTTTCTGATCTGTCAGCCTTGTTGATGTTTACTTTGAGTCCTTAAGTATCTGCTGCAAAGTCTCTGACTCTAATTGTTTTTGGTGATTCTGCATTTCAACCTCTGCTTGTCTGCTCCTAATCTAGCCATCTCAACCTTGGATTCCAACTCTACTCCAACGAGTTTCTCCTCCTCCTACCAAATTGGTAATAATTATTTTTACTAACTGAGCCTTTGCATTCTCTTGGAAACTTACAGATTAAATTTTTCAGTCATGTACAAAACCCAGACTTCTTACCAGTCTTTAATTTCATCAAAATGTGGCCTCCACCAACAAACCAACTTGTTTCTACATGGGCAATCACTTAATTTTATTACTATATCAATTTAATGAATTGAAAACAACACTAAAGGTTCGCTTGAGGTCCTGGACACAAGCTATAACTTACTTCAAACCGTGAAAGGTTGAGAAACTTCCCAAGCAGCTAAGATCGAAAAGAGAATCAGTACACAGGCTTGATTCCATAACACTTGTTAAAACGCACAGTTCCTAGGAAGGCATAAAAATTAACGAGAAGTACCAGCATTAAGTACATTATATTATGGGATTATCTCTTCCAGACAGGCCCCCTATTGTTATTAACTCCTATGCATCTGGGTATGGTTCATGTGCCGTAAATTAATATAATAACAGCCTTGCCATAACATTTGTATGGGATGAAAAAAATTACAGCGTCACAGACAAATTAATATACTTCTGAAGGGTAACAAAAACACAAAATTATAATAAAATGTAAAATAAGACAATCAATAGGGTGAAATGACACCTAATAAGCACTGATCACGGGAGTAAATCTTACATGAATAGATGGTAATGCAAATAAATGTCTAACCAGATAATTGGCTATGTTAACTGAAGTAAACAGCCAACATGAACTTATCTTATGATTACATGTCCAACCTAGTCAGTTCTACCCAGGCGACTGGCTAACACCACGCCTCCCAAGCGTGGCATCTTCACATTACCAACTAAGATTAACATGAATACTATGAATCTCTTCTAGCCGACAACAATATTTATAAACATAAATGTATATTCTTTTGTTAATAATTGTCACCAGTACAGCACAACTAAACAAAATGGACATGCAATAATAAGGACAAATTACATGGGTTTATCATGACGCTAAGTTGGTACAATTGCATGCAACAGTGGAGACTGCATGTATGGGCATTCCCCTTCCCCAGGAGACGCCACTGTCTTTAACCAACCCACAATCTCATCAAAGAAATATATCATACTGGCACACTACAGCCTTCTAGAGTTAACAAAACAAAATACCTAAGGAAACAATAGGACGAAATAGCAATCTTCAAATAACTGAGGAATGAACTAAGTAACATTCATGTTTTATCATGATAATTGAATAAAATATTATTGATTCGTAACATGGTTAACAGTATTAAATCCTTACATAAGACAACAAATTATCCAATGGGCTACTTATTTTATCAAGAGTTGCATGTATCACAATCAACTAATCAATGCATCACTGGTTCTTTTTTTTTTTGTAATAAGCCATATATGGCAGGAGCTAAGTATATTGTGTTAACTAGATAAGAGTTAAGCAGCTTGTAGATAAATTTTTCAAATATTTTTTAAAATGCTGGCAGGACTAATATTGATCTGAAATTGTTGACTTCAGTGAGATCAATACATTTTAGGACTAGGGTTACTCTTGCTTTCTTTTTTTAGAAGATGAGGAAAGGTTTTGAATACAAGTAATTTGTTGTAGAGCAGTACAATGGCTGGAACTAAACAACTAGAGATTTTTTTATAAATAAGAGTTTGTATCTCAGCAAGGGCACTTGACTTTGTTCTAAGTGAAAGGATTATATCATTAACTTCAGTCGCTTCAGTAATTCTATTAGATTTAGTAATCAAGTGTATGAGCACGCAGGAATTTATACAGTTGACGAAACTAGCAACATGAGGATTATCAGGCTTGCAGAGATCAATATTAGCATCACCTGGAATTATTAGTTAATTTTGTTAAGTGTGTCATTATTATTTGATTTCTAAGGTTAGAGTTGAATTCAGCAACATCTGTGTTAGGAATTCTGTACACTACGCCTACCTACAGTTAAGTCAGCTTCAGTACCCTTGACTCTGAACCGAGCAAAGATATATTAGCTACAGGTGTCTCAAATTCTAATTACTTCTGATCTTGTCAGTTCTTGGTGGTATTAAATTGCATTACCACTACCTCTCATGTAGATGACATATGTAGATACTTATATATAACGACTGTATATCAATATCAATAAAAATGGAAATATTCGTTTGTTCAAAATCGCTAATCTCCGAAAGTTCTTCACCGATTGCTTTGAAATTTTTATACAACGTTCCATTTGCATCTGAATGGGGTTTTATATACATACTATATAGATGTTACGTCTGTAACGGGAAGAAAACATAGTTTTATTTTTAAAAACAGGTTTCGAAATCTTCAAAATCTCTTTAACGATTGCTTTGAAATATTTTACACAACGCAACATTTCAATAGGCTCGTGTTTTTATATACCTACTATATACATGCCTTACCTGTAGCAGGAAGAAACTTTTTTTTAAACAACGCCATCTGTTGAACGTAAGAGCAACACACTCTGTAATCTCTGAAAAATTTTTACCGATTGTTTTCAAATTTTGACACGTTCCATGTGCGCATGATTTTATATACCAACGTTATAGATGCACAACCTGTGACAGGTAATAACATTCTTTTTTTTTTTTAAACAGAAAATATTTTTTTGCATGTAAGAGCAACACACGCTAAATATGTTACGAACCTGTTTCAATGATTCCAATTGCATTGATAAATTGAATTTTCATAGATTTCGATTTATTTTCATTTTGATTTAATTAATTTGTGTGACACTGCATTGGAATTGAGCTGTGTTGTTTACCATACCGTTCATTTCGTCAGTATAACTATAGATGCCACACCTGTGACAGGTAAAACTATGCTTTTTTTAAAAAAACAATGCCATCTGTTGCATGTAAGAGCCACATAGCTATAATTAATATGTTATGATTCCATTTCAATGTTTCGGATTGCATCGATAAATTGAATTTTCATCGATTTCGAACTATTTTCATTTTGATTTAATTATTTTGTGTGACATTGCCTTTGAATTGAGCTGTGTTTTTTACCATACCGTTTATTTCATGTGATTATTTTATGTTAGAATCTTTTCATTGTTTTTCATTTGGTTTTTAACTGTTCTTATTTTTCAGTGATGTAGACATGAGATCATTTGACGTTCCCAATTTTATGAAGGAGGGACTTTATTATATAAATTCGTTTTATTATATAAATGCATCATACTATACACTATTAAATAATATTTCTGCAAAAAAACAGAGAAAAAATCAGAGATATTGAAATAATTAGATAATATCTTTGTGGCAACTCCCACCTGACAGCTGGGCAGAGCAGACCGCCACCGACACTCTGTCAATGCCTCAATTTGCCAGACTTCCCTACATTATTGCCGCCAAAACATGTCACCTACGATTTTTTTTATTACATTTCTCCTGATCAGGGAACACAAATGAACACTCTTATAGGACGAAAAATGATTTAGTTTTTTTTGCACCTGGCGGTGTTGCAGGCCAATAAGCCCTTAGCACTTTAAGGGTTAAAGAAGGCATTAGTTGTTGATCATATTTTATTTTGTCCAGTGCTTTTTGATGAGCGCTGGATCATAGCGTAGGCAAGGAAACGCAGTTGTTACTCTGTATATTTAGGGCGAGTCTTCATATGTTTTTCCTGTTCTTTCATTCTTTACAATGATCAATCCATTCCTAGTATATCACTGCTTGATAAGATCTGAGTTTTGTTTGCGAATTTGACGCAGCCTGTAGATAATATTTTATCATCAATGTTAACAAAATATTCCAGTGTTTACCTTAATTTCACCTCAATATATACTTAAATATTTTTAAATAATTGAACTTCATATAATACATGCAATTTTGATTGTTAAAGGGATGATTGTCATGGATACTCGATAAGAGGTTTAGTTCTGTGTCTATATTAAGCTGCATACAAAAGGCTGTTTGATGGGTCATGAAAACGACCCATCATATACACAGTTTATACAATGACATATATTTTATACAAGTGAAAAATTTATGTTTATACAAGTGACAATAATATTTACTTGTATGAAGACTAGACCACACACACAGTAGAAGGTGAATGGACGATGACGTTTCGGTCCGTCCTGGCTCATTCTCAAGTCGATCGACTTGAGAATGGTCCAGGACGGACCGAAACGTCGTCGTCCCTTTACCTTCTAGTATGTGTGGTCTGGTCAACGTTCTTCAGCCACGTTATTGTGACTCATCGCCTACTTACTTTTATGAAGTTCCTGGTATAAGGACAATTATTACAGGCAGATTTATATGTAAACAATAATTATTTAATGTTAAAAGGTTTCATCAGCTAATTAAAGTACCCTTTTTTCACAACATGAAGGTTGGTGGAGATGTCTGGACTGTGGCGGCTGCCGGAGACGGTGGTGATAGCCATAGGTGGGAGGGCGGGGGTGAGGGCCGTGCTCCTCCACCACAGTCTCCGCAACACTGTCCACGCCCTCTACCTCGCCCTCCACCACGCCTCCATCCACGCCCTCCTCCACGCCCTCAACCTTACCCTCCACCATACCTCCCACCACAGCCCTCCACCATACCATGCGTCCGGCTCCAAGAAGGCCCGCACCCAGGAAGGTCAGCAAATATAATATAAATGAATGTTCTGCTGTGCTCCTTTTCCTGTTGACTTTAATTTTTCATTTATTAACCCCCTGCACTGCACAGGAGTTCCTGAAGCTGCTCGACTGGAGGTGTGCATAGCGCCTTCTCGCAGTTGTAGGTATATTGTAAGATTGAAAACTCGCACACAGTAAGTTGGGTAGCTGATAGAGGCATTATGCCTTCAGTAGGCGTCCCCTATTATGTAAAAAAATCCCGACCTGGCTCACATCCGCCAGTAGACTTAGTTTTGAGTGAGCGACCATAGCCAATGTACGCACATCTAGCCCCCCCCTCACTGTCTACTATAGGTCCAGTAGTTGAAAAACCTAACCTATCCTCTTAGAAAAAACGTCGCATTTAGATCGATCGCATGCATTAAATAAGGCCAAAAATTCTCGTACTTGAATATGGAAGTGGCTTTCAAAAGTGATGTACTGTCCCGTTTTCTGTTTTTGGTCCTCTGCTTGGTTAGGAGAGGACACTTTAATTTGGCCGTTTTCTTGACGTTGGGAAACCTTAGGTGGATAGGCTGGAAAAAAAGCTCTCTGAGAATGACATGAAACATACATGATTTATTTTTTTAACAGGATAGTAATGGTGACGATGACGAACCAAAACCCGATGTTGACCTATTTCAACGATCGGATAATTACTGTATAATATATTATACAGTTAATTTGTAGTTCTTTTAGTCAACTTTGAACAAAATATGACATTTGAAGAAATCCCCTTCGAATTAAATCAATATGAAATAGCATTAGTTAGAGGGATAGAACCCCTATACAAAAAAATATTCAGCATGGATTATAAAGTCATATTAATTGAGGCATTTCTACATACACATGGTATTGCGTATGTTTCAGGGTGATTCTGGACGTCATGGTTTCGAATCCTGTCGGTACATCTAGAGTTAGTGATCTCTAGCTTGCACGTTCATGCAGCCTCGCACACACACACACACACACACACACATGCGGGGCCTCGTAGCCTGGTGGATAGCGCGCAGGACTCGTAATTCTGTGGCACGGATTCGATTCCCTCACGAGGCAGAAACAAATGGGCAAAGTTTCTTTCACCCTAATTGCCCCTGTTACCTAGCAGTAAATAGGTACCTGGGAGTTAGTCAGCTGTCACGGGCTGCTTCCTGGGGTGTGTGTGTGTGTGGTGTGGAAAAAAAAGTAGTAGTTAGTAAACAGTTGATTGACAGTTGAGAGGCGCGCCGATAGAGCAAAGCTCAACCCCCGCAAACACAACTAGGTGAAAAACACAACAAAAATAAGGCAAGAAAGAGAAGGGTGGGCAGACTGCATATTTTTGGATTGTCAGAAAGCCTTTGATACAATGCCACACTAGAGGCTAGTGAGAAAGCTGGAGATGCAGGCTGGAGTGAAAGGGAAGGTACTCCATTGGATAGAGGAGTACCTAAGCAACAGGAGACAACGAGTCTGTGTGAGGGGGTGAGGTCTCAGATTGGCGAGACGTTACAAGTGGAGTCCCGCAGGGGTCAGTACTTGAACCTATATTGTTTCTGGTATATGTAAATGATCTCCCAGAGGGTATAGATTCGTTCCTCTCAATGTTTGCCCACGATGCAAAAATTATGAGGAGGATTGAAACAGAGGATGATAGTAGGAGGCTACAAGATGACCTAGACAGACTAAGTGAATAGTCTAACAAATGGCTGTTGAAGTTCAACCTGAGTAAATGCAAAGTAATGAAACTAGGCAGTGGAAACAGAGGCCAGACACAGGATTCAGAATTGGTGATGAAGTACTTAATGAAACAGACAGAGAGAAAGATCTAGGAGTTGATATCACACCAAACCTGTCTCTGAAGCCCACATAAAAAATAACGTCTGCGGCATATGCGAGGCTGGCTAACATCAGAACAGCGTTCAGGAACCCTGTGTAAGGAATCATTCAGAATCTTGTACACCACATATGTNGTAACACCAGGGAAAATGAAGGTCATGTAATCAACAAATATAACTGGCTTGAGGTATTAAGAGGCATTTGATAGGTCATTAATGTAGAAATAGAAGAGGACCAAAGTATACTGCCCTGTGGAACATTAATGCTAATGGGAAGGTGGGAGAATGTGAATCATTCACAGGAACATACTGGAGATTATCACGGTGTTAAGATTGTAGATATTGGAGAGAGTGGCTCTGACTCTAAAGTGTTGTAGTTAAGAAAACGGGTTTGTGGTTTGTTATAAACAACTATGCGTCCACGGTATGGATCATGTGCCTTGCAGTGGAAAATTATTAATAATATTGGTCTAGTCAATATAAATTTTTTGGGATCAAAGAAACGACTGCTTCACACACAAATCAATATACTTCATGAAGAGTAACAAAAACACAGAAACATAATACAAAATATTAAATACGACAATCAATGGGGTGAAATAATACCTAATAAGAACTGATCACGGGATTACATCTTACATGAATAGATGATTATGCAAATAATGGTCTAACCAGATAATTAGCTATGTTTACTGAAGAAAACAGGCAAAATTGACTTATCTCATGATTACATGTCCAACCTACTCAGTTCTACCCAGGCGACTGGCTAACAGGACGCCTCCTAAGCATGGTATCTACACATTATCAAAATGTATAGATACCATGAATACTCTCATATACTCTGCTAGCCGACAGCAATACTTATAAACATAAATGTACATTCTTTTGTTAATAATTATCACCAAAAAGGTATAATTAAACAAAATGTACATACAATAATAAGGAATAATTACAGTGGTTTATCATGACACTAAGTTGGTACAATTGCATGCAACAGTGGAGACTCCATATATGGGCCTTCCCCCCACGAGACGCCACTGTCCCCACATTAAAACACTATCGCTTGGTAACGATGCAGCATTGCGTCGTCCGTTTAGTAGACGAACTTTCGGTAACGATGCAGCATTGCATCGTTAATTAAAATATTTGCCAAAAATCCGGGCAATTATTTAATAAAAAATATTTTTTGCAAATAAAAACAAAATATTTATTTTTGGGGGGACCGGTTTTAAATTGCGCTCCAACGTCTTCCCGCTTTCCTTGTTAGGCCTCGTGGCACCTAGGCCGCACGGCACACGCCATAGGCCCATTGTTTTCGCTCCACGGTTGAGACCGGTATCTCCTCCCCTCGCCTCTCCAACGTGGGAACATTTTAGCTATTTTCCGTGGCTTTTATTCTTACTGCGGCTTTAGAAACTATCTGCACTTACTCCACGATGGATAGTGATCATGAACAGAGCCATTCCAGGAAGAGATTAGCGAAAGAAATGCGTGAAAAGGAGAAGCTAAGTAGTATGCAACAGAAGTATAAGCGAGAGTAAGACACACCCTCTAAGTTTCAGGCTGTATTTGACGATTTGTTGGAGTATATAGTGACGAAAGTGTTGTTCATACTGACACTGATGTAGTTAGTGAGTGTATTGAAACTGAAACAGCGGAGGAGGATTTTGAAAGTGATGAAAAGTGAGGAGTCTGAGGTTGAGACTGCCACTCGTGCACGGCGAGGTATTGGGGCTCGTGCCTTAGCCAGACTTACCACATGTACACCACCAATAGGTTCTGATGAAGGATGGTGTAGTGACAATACTCCACCTTTGTAGAGAGTTTTACAGCTACATCAGGCTTGACTGTTCCTGTACCTACCACTGCTTGGGGTTTATTCAAACACTTTCTCACTCAAAGCTTGTTGAAATATATGGCTTATGAAATTTGTATGCTTTCCAAAGCCATTGGGCTTTGGAAAGTACTGGGACAACGACAAACAAGAGATGGGAACCAGTGACAGTAAAAGACATGGCCAGATATTTGGGACTGACGATCTTGATGGGTATTTGCGCGTTGCCAAGAATTAGAATGTTCTGGCAAGCAGCCAGATTCTGACACATATGTTTCAAAACCTTTTTAACTTGTAAACGATATGAAATGATTGGAAAATATTCATATATACAACAATAAATCCGCTCCACAAGGCAAAAATGTAGACAGACTAATCAAAGTTCGATCAGTCATGCACTATCACAAATAAATTCAAGACATTATACATTCTCCAGAGAAATAAGAGTTTGGATGAGGGGACAATGGCATGGCGTGGCCGTTTATCTTTCAAGACCTACAATCCCAATGAACCTGATAAATATGGTATAAAGGTCTACATGCTAGCTGAATCCAAGACTGGCTACATCTTTGATTTTGAAATTATGCTGGAATTGGGAAAACGACGATTGAAACTGTAATTGGGCTTGATTGAACCTCTGAAGAAGAAAGGTTTCCACGTATATAAGAGCAACTATTATAATTATGTTAGGTTGAGTGAATTGCTGCTTGAATTAGGGGGGTATTCACCTGTGGTACACTTATGAACGTGTTGCACCTAAAACCTTCAGATGCATGTAAAGGATAAAGTGGCTGTGGATACAACTTCTTCAAACGCAAGGACAATACTTTTAATTTTGTGGAAGGATAGCGAGTGTTTCACTCATAACAATTGCACAATGCAGAAACACAACTTGAACGTAGAAAACGAGAACGGAATCGTGATGAAATTCCTCAGTGCAACAGGAAACTGTCATCAAGCCAATGCAATCTGTGACTACAATTCAAACATGAAAGGTGTGGATCACTTTGACCAAATGGTAAACATTATCACTTCACAAGGAAAAGTCACAAATGGACCAAAAAGGAAAAACTTCAATTTTTTTGCAAAGGCTATACACAATGCTTATGTTTGTACAAATACTACACTATAGATAGAAGGAAAATGACATTACTCCATTTCTACGAAGAAGTAATTCGGCACTACTGTTTTTTAAGCTAGTAAGTGGCCTCAGGAAAACGATGACATCCACAAGCTCCTGATGTAAATGCCACTGGAGCCAATGTTGCAACACCGGACCATCAACACCGGACCTTCAATACCAGGACCATCAGGTGTGAGGCGCCCACTATTCACTTCACCTGAACCTGTAGCTTTACCTTCATCGTCTGAGTCAAACGACGAGAGTCTGATTATACCTAGTGGTGGTGCTGCTGCTTCCAAAAGACCCCGTATTGTGGATAATCCAGAACGCCTCAACAGAAACTTGTCCCATACCTAAGTAAAGATACAGAAGCGTGTGAGGTGTGTGGGTGTGCAGAATGTCTGATCAAAGGAAGGACACACTATAGGTGCAAGATGTGTGATATGCCACTGTGTCCTGCACCATGCTATAGCAACTACCATCGAAAGAAACAATTCTGGGCTGATAAGCAGTAATGCTTGCCCACCATCCACTCCACTTATAAAGAACATGGGTTGACCCTGCAGGAAACGTTTTCCAGGAGCAGGTGGAGTGGATAAAACTAATGTTCAACCCATGTCATGCTCCACAAACAACACTGAATTGGTAAGTACAAAAAAGTTCAGTTTTATATATATTTTTTATTGTTGTTTAATTTAGTGTATTGTATTGGCAATATTGTTATTCAATTTCAATTATTCAACCCCACAATCTTCAAAGAAATATAACATACAGACACTACAGCATGCTATAGCTAACAAAACAAAATTATCAAGAAAACAATAAGATGAAACGTCAATCCCCAAATAACTGAGGAATGAACTTAGTGACATAATGCTTTATCATGATAATATTAGGAATCAAGTATTATTGTTCGTAACATCCTTCCCGTCCTTAAGAAAAATTTATTTAACTGAAGCTTAATTGCATTTTTGTCTTCAGGTAAGTACAGTATTGAGCACTCTAACATAAGATGAATGTATAAAACATCAATAAAGGTTAAACATGTGAAATAGCCAAAGTAAATACAACACAATATATAGAACAATCCACCCTTATGGCACTTCATTTGGGAATTCCCTGGATAAGGCATCAGCAATGATATTTTGCCTTCCAGAAATATGTCTAATTACTATGTAGAATTCCTGTTAAATCAAAGGCAACCTAAGATTTCTTTGGTTCTTACATTTCATGGAATTAATGAATGTTAGGGGTTTATAATCTGTATATAATTAAATACTTTATTTCCTGACAAGTATGTTTCAAACTTCTTAACAGTCAAAATCCAACAATGATCTTCCTTCTCTACAACAGAATATTTTTTTTCTGCTCTCTATCAAATTTACAAGAAAATTGTATACAGGGTGCTCTAAGTTATCTGGTCCTACCTGGAAAAGAACCGCACCGGCTCCTAAATCCGAAGCGTCTATGTGCATTATAATTGGCTTGATAAATTGTGGACTGGCTAATACAGGTGACGTTGAGAGAATTCCTTTCAACATTTGAAAACAGTTCTGACACTCCTGCGTCCACTTGAACTTTCCTTGTTTCCTGAGAAGGTTAGTTAAAAGTGCAGCTGTCACGAATCTTGCTAAAGATTCCTTCAGTCTCTCATTCATTCGTTTTAAGATTCATTCATTACTATCTTATTCTCTAATTAATATTGTATCTAGTATGAGAAATTTTGTATTATATGATTATATATATAACACTATATATTGTATGAAGTTTTCGTGTTACAATGCTCATGTATTTCTCCGTGGGCAGTTGACCAGTTTGGATAGTCTGTTGATAGTTAGGGAGGTGACGCCGTCCTGGCAAGCCAGTAATCCGGCAGTAGCGTGAAGGCGGTGGTCGAGGGTAGTCATGGGTTAAGATCAGTCCTTGGTGTTGGATATTTTTAGTTATTTCTCTGGTTAGATGTATTCCCTTTTACGTATTCATGTTCTGGTGATATTGCTCATGCCTCACAAAGAAGTTTAATGTTAATGCAAGTTAAAGAATGTTCTGTTTTTTTCTTACATACTATCTAATTGTTATGTTTTGTCCCCCTTAGCACAAATATATTGTTCACCTTTTTTATACAGTGACTTTTTGATACCCCCTAGACGTTTGTGGCAAGGCCGATTTAATGTTACTTTAACACTGCTGGGTGAAGAACCATATTTAGACTCAAGGGTGGTGACAGCAGCCACTATTGAAAAATTCTTACATTACCTTCTATAATATGCACACATATCCCAATAAACCTCTGTACAGATTTCTTGCTCGTTAGTACTGGTTAAAACACGATTGCCTGGATCTTGTCCTGAAACGTTACTATCTGGTCTTGTCCGACGTCATTACCCAAGTAAATTATTGTTCCCTTAGCCCAGCTAACTTTACCTGCATTTTCAGTTAGATTAGCATGTTGTAACACTGCAAACAATTATTTTAAACTAGAAATATGATTTTTCCAACACTTGCTGTAAACCACAATATCGTCTAAGTGTGCTCTACATCTGACACAACCCTTAACAAGGAATTCATCAACTTTTGAAAAGTTGCTGGGGAATTTCTCAGTCCAAACGGCATCACATTAAATTCAAAAACTCCATCAGAAGTGATAAAAGCTGTCACTTCCCTTGCATAATCAGTAAATGGTATCTGGTGATAACGCTTAGATAAGTCTAGTTTTGACACAATGTTAGTATGACCAATCTGATCAATGCATTCTTCGAACAACGGTAGTGGGAATACATCAAATACAGTTACCTTGTTTAACGTCCCGTAATCTAAACTCCTTTTTCCATATGGTTTTGATACCACTAAACACGGTGAACTCCAAGTGTTGGGTCGAATGGAACCATGGTGAAGAAGGTAATCTACTTCCTCCTGGATGATACGTCGTTTCTCGGGGGTCACTCGATAAAGGTGTAATAGAATTGGAGTTGCCTCTAACAGTTGAACATCATGAGTAATAAAAGGTGTCTGAGTGGGGACTTCCTCAAACAGGTTGGAAAACGTCCTTAAAAGGTCCTGGAACTCTGCTCTCTGCTCATCCTGCAAATGACACAACAATTCATCCCTGGAACAGGAATTAGATAAAGGAGGATTACTATCTTCCCCTACAATAATTGTCTCCTCAGGGTTTAACTTGTCAGGAACACAACAAGCCACAATACTGGGCCCAAAATTATCCTTCAAACGATTTACATGCACTATCATTGACTGCTGGCTATTTTGGGTGTTACAGACTCTATAGGAAAGTTCACCGAGACGTTGAACACTCGATGAGGTCCTTCAAATTTGCGTTACATAGAAGTTCCCATACGAGGCATCAAAACCATTCAGTCCCATACGAGTTCGAGACCATCCAGTTCCCATACGAGGCATCAATCACCAGATCCAAAAACTGAGTTTGGGCTTGAACCGCTTATCATGTCGCTCCTCCTGTTGTGCTTCGCCCAGATGTTATAATGCCAACTCCATCATTCGACACAACTTGCTCCTCACATCCTTCAGGTAACTTTTACTCTGCCTAATTGATACATCTCCCAACATTTTCTCAGGCAAAAGTTTTAAGGGTCCTCTCACCTGATGTCCAAACACAAGATCAATGGAGAGCAGCCTAGGGTAGTGAGCAAACCGTCCCTGGCAGCAAATAATACAAATGGTAAATCATCATCCCAATGTCTGGGTGAATTTTCACCTGTTGTTTTAACATGTGTTTAAAAGTTTGATGTAACCGCTCAATTTCCATTGACTGAGGATGGTAAGGACTAAAGAATTTATGTTTAATTCCAAAACAATTACAAAAGGTCTGAAATATTTCGGAACAAAAATTGCTCCCATTATCGGGTTGAATGATACTTGGAATACCAAATAATGAAGGAAAAAAATCGTTCCAAGTGTGACATGAGAGTAAATATAAACATATTCTCAGATCTAGTTCGGGTAAGGGGCCAACACAATCCAACCCCACTTGTGTAAAGGGCTCCTCTGGTACCACAATAGGGTGTTAGGGTGCTTTTTTTTATTGTTTTGCAGGAATGTTCCTGAGTGGGCCCAAAACCTCTGACTGGCCCACTAAGTATTTCTTGTTTCTGTTTTACTTGGGCGGAGTATGAGTATTTATGACTCGAATTGTCGCTTCAGTAAGATTTTGTCCCAAGTGCTTATCAACTTCTTTTCCTCTGTTGAATCTTAGTTGAAATCTTAATGGGTTTGTAACTGTGCACTGTGTAAGATAATGTTCCAGTGGTCTGTCGGGCATTTCTCCACAGTGTTGACATTTCCTCTCATCTTCCGGAACCTGTAAGCCTATTTCCCATTCACATGGGTACCCAAGCCTGATGTACTTCCTATTATTCCCACATGACTTGGCACACACAGTTGATAAGTACCCGATGGTCTTGACGTTTGAGTGTTTGCATTAATGATATGACATTTGTGATCAGATGGATGTTATCACGTATGTGTTCTTGTTACAAGGTTTCAATGGCAGTTCTCGAATCTGTATGTATGATAACATGGTGTCGGTGTTCAGCAAAGAGCATGTTCCAAAGGCTTTTTATGGCTAGCTATTCTGTAAAGTTGAACACTCCTTTGAGAGTCTCCAACTATTTACAGAGTTTCCTGCTTTAACTGCAGCTCCGGTTTCTTGTCCCTGCTGGTCTATTGATCAATCTGTGAAATATGTGACGCTGTCAGATGCCTCGTTGAACAGTCTGGTTAGGTCTACTTACAGCTTGACTTATCATACAATTGTGACAGCATCTGACCACATCCTTTTTGAGTTTGGGCCAGTAAATGAATTTACATATCTTATGATACATACTTGGCGACTTCCCATATGGTCATCATGGGCAGCTTGTAATACCTGCTACCAATACTCACTGGGTACGACGAGCTGGGTCCTAGACTCAGAATCATTTAAATAAGGTAGTTCTGGGGGTCTCCATCGTCTAATCAGACGTCGATCATTGAAGTAGCAACCCGTGCTGTCATCCAAGGTATCAATAGTATCAGCTGCTTCAGAATAACATTCAGCCACCTTGATCAGTCCCCTGCAACTCACTCAAGGTCTGGGGACTCAACAGATGGAGCAAGGGGGGCAAGGAACTGATTCATAGGCAACCTCTTCCAGACCATCCACTGGGGTAAGAATAAATCGGGATTTTGACACCAACCACATTCCCGACATCCGTGTGAGCTACGAATGTATCTTCAAGGTCAGAAGGGGCCAAAACTCCACCATCCTGGCTGAAGGGGTCCTGGCCTCGACAACATTCACCATGGTAATCACAGGATTTTACTTCACCTTTCTTACCCATTGATCTGGTCACAACACAGGCTGGATAGATGACACTATCATCCGCATTCAGTTGAGCCAGCACACAACTAGGTTTAGTAAACATGATAGGACACTGTCCCAAATAAGTCCCAATGACACTGTTATCAATTTTGATAAGTTGACACTTATCAAAATCAATACCGACAATAACATCAACACCAGGGATGGACAACTGCTCACTAACTGCTACAGGGCACCAACCTAGTGTAATAGTTAACTTCAGGTTAATTTTAACTAATGGTACATGCTGGACATGACCTCCAATACCTTGCAGTAATACTACTTCACCAGTGTCCTCGACCAATTTGGCCGGTTGGGGGCAGGTGTGTCTCTGCCCGCCTGTGTTGACGTGGCGTTCACGATGGGGGTCCCCCTCCCACCAATACTGCGGGCTCAGTCTGTGGGATTCGAATTTTCCGGCCGGGCTGGGTACCCAGTGATTGCACTGGCGTGTGAGTTGCTGCATATTCCTGTGATGAACATTTATGGAGTCGAGCTGGTGACGGCACGTCGAGCGATAGTGAAGTTCACTGAGGAATTGGCGTATCGCGACTTTCTCCGTCGATACGAGGGGCGGACATTACCCCTGCCGGATGGTGCGAGCACTGTGTCACTCTGTGATCGGAGTGGTGCACTCACTTACGTCAGTGTGCATGGGGCTCCATTGGAGTTTCCAGAGGGTCTGCTACGGCGGTACTTCAGCCGGTTTGGCACAGTGGTTAGTGTGCGGGTGAACGTGGTATCTTCGAGCCCACTTAAGGGTGTGAGGACGAACATTCGCACCCTGGGCATGAGGCTCCGGGAGGATATTCCGTCCTCTGTACGTCTTATGGGTTACAACGTTTGGGTGTTTTACGCCTGCCAGCCTCGGACGTGTTATCGTTGTGGCCTATTGGGCCATCAGGCTGCTGACTGTTCTGCGCCGGCCGTTGCACCCGTGAACCTCTTCAGTGAGGAGGATTTTCCGCCGCTTCCTGTGGAGGAGAGTTCTGTGGATGTGGACGGCTCTGCAGCCGCGGATGTGCCCCCTGTGTCGCCTGGTAAGCCCCCTGTTGTGGTCGCCTCTCCTCCAGAGGTTGTATCGTCGCCTGGTGATCGTCCTGCTCCGACTAGTGTCTCTGGGGTTCTTCAGCCTGCCTTCTGCTCGAATCCCCCGTCTTCCAGTTTGTCCTCTGCTGCATCTGACCCTGTGCCTGCAACCTCGCCATCTGTTCCGGCTGTGCTGGGTGATGGGGTGGATCCGGCGCTTCCTGCTGTGCCTGGCCTGGTGCCCCATGTGGTTGAGGATGCTGCAGTTCTGCGGCGTGCAGAACTGCACGCCGCTTGTTCGCCCCGGCTTGCAGCCGGGCGAACAAGCCGGTTCGCCCGGCTTGTGTTGAGCGTGTCTCTGAGTCAGCCTCCGGGTCTGATGATGTGCGGCCAGAGCCTAAGCGTTCCCGGCGTTCGTCGTCAGCATGGGCAGACGTTGGCGATTTCGACGCTTGTGGGTCTGCCGGCGACGGAGGGGTGGCTCCGGTGCGTTGCGTACTATGGTGACGGCGGAGGTGCATTTTCCTGAGGATGCCAGTGCCGGTATTTCGGCTTCCACTTCAGATATGGTGTTTGCGGTTCCTGCTTCGGGTGCGTCGCCTGCCTCGGATGTGTACCCCTGCTTCTGTGTGTACAGTGACGCGGCCGTCTTGGCAGCCCTCGTACGCTTCATCGGTGTCGTCTGCTACCTCGAAGGACGTGGCTTGCGCTCCCCGGCCTCGTTATGCGACTTGCGTCGGTGAGCTTCAGGAGTGGCCGTTTCCGCCTGATCTGGAGGTTCCCGAGTTTATGCCGGGCCCACGGCGGCAGGGGATCGTCCCCCCACCGACATGGAGTATTTGATTTGGAAGGCCTATAAGCGAAGGTATCCATGGGATTCGTTCCTTGAGAAATATATTCCTGTCTCTGAGATATGTATTTCTCACCCATGATTCCTTTGTGTATTGTGGGTTGTGGGTTGTTTCCATTTGTGTGCATGGTTTTGTGGTGCGGGTCGGGTGTGTGTGTGTGGGTGGGGCGGGTTTGTTTCCCGTTCCTGCGTGCTCCGGTTTGTGGTTGTGGGTTTCTTTATATGCCTTGTGTGTGTGTTCCGGTTCCTGTGTGGTCCAGGGTTTGGTTAGTGTGGTCTGGTTGTGGATGTCGTGTTCTTATGTTATGTTTTGTGGTTCTATGTTTTTATGATGTTGTTTTGTGCTTGTTTGTGTGGTGTTGAGTACCCTTCAGGCTGTTGGGGTGCCCGATCTGGGTGTATGCTTTTTGTCGTGTTTTGCCAGTGTGCTTTTCTTTTTGTTTGTTGTTTACTTGTATTCCTTTCTTGTCATTATTATTATGTTTATTCTTATTGTTATTATTATTTTGTTTTGTGTGGGTGCCTCTTCGTGTGTGTTTGCGGTGCTGGTAGCCTTGTTCTGTTATTTCATGTTTTGGTGTGTTATTTCTGTATGTATTCCGCTATGTTTCACTTCCTTGTATTTTNATATATATATATTATATATATATATATATATATATATATATATATATATATATATATTATATATATGTATATATATATAAATGTGTGTGTGTGTGTGTGTGTATTTTGGTGGCATTCCTTCTTGTAAACATATTTTGTTGAATATGACCGAGAGGGTAAGATTAATGATTCTAACACGAATCTTCTCAATATTTCTTACATTTTTCTTCATTGTCGGGCGTAATTGAAATATTAACTCCCTAAAGTTCATTTTCTCATATCTTATGTATGTTCTGACTCCTAAAAGCGTTTAACAAGAGCTTCTCACATTTTCAAAGACAGGTTTACACATATCATATATCAGGCTTATATTCGTTTTGGGTGAAGTGATATGACACAAATGTTTTTGGGTGAGGTGACAGAACACGAATCAGTGGATATAAATTGGATATAAATACATAAGAATGAAAGTAACTGCAGAAGGCCTATTGGCCCATATTTTCTCTTGTTGCTTCCACGTTGGTTCGGGGTTTTGAAGTGGGTCGAATACAGTTAAGCGTTAATTGGCTGTTGATTGCTGGTGTTGACTTTTTGATGTGTAGTGCCTCGCAGATGTCAAGCCGCCTGCTATCGCTGTATCTATCGATGATTTCTGTGTTGCTTGTTAAGATTTCTCTAATGATGGTCTAGTTGTGAGACAAGATTATATATTCCTTAATAGAGCCCCTGTTGTTTGTGCATTGTTAATCGCCTAAAAAAAACGTTGTTTTCTTGCCTATATTGAGTTCTTTGGGGTTTACAGCCCCAATGGGCATGTGAAGGCATAGACAACTTTGGTTTCATTCAAAGCGTTTTGTTTGGTGTATGGAGAGTTTTTTATGAGAAGGTTGGCCGTTTTTTTTTTTTTGGTTTTGTAGTAAATTTTCAATTCTATTTTCTGATTTTTGTCTGAGTGGAGTACGTTCCTACTAATAATGTGTTTCAGGACACTGTCCTCCGTTTTATGAGCAGTCGAAAAGAAGATCCTGTAAAACAGTAATAGGGGGTACAAGTGTTGTGTTAGTAGACTCTTCAGAGGTTGCATGGCGTTTCACCTTTCTTTTTATGATGTCTTCAACATAACCATTAGAAAAGCCATTGTTGACTAGGACCTGCCTTACCCTACAGAGTTTTTCATCGACTTGCTTCCATCCTGAGCTGTGGCTGAGAGCACGCTCGACATAAGAATTGACAACACTCCTCTTGTACCTGTCTGGGCAGTCACTGTTGCCATCGAGGCACATTCCTATGTTTGTTTCCTTAGTGTAGACTGCAGTGTGGAAGCCTCCGTTCCTTTCCGTGACTGTTACATCTAGAAAGGGCAGCTTCCCATCCTTCTCCATCTCGTAAGTGAAACTTAACACAGAATTCTGCTCGAATGTCTCCTTCAGCTGCTGCAGATGTCTGACATCAGGTACCTGCATAAAAATGTCGTCCACATACCTGCAGTATAAGTCAGGATTCAAATCCATGTCAGCTAAGACCCTCTGCTCTCTGGTACCCATGTAGAAGTTTGCAAACAGGAAGAACCCATGGCGACCCCATCTACGTGCTTATACATGCGCCCATCTGCACTCAAGAAGAATGCCTCTTTAGTGCAAGCTTCGAGTAGCTTTCTAAGTATGTTATCTGGTATGTCAAGAGAAGTACAAGCCGGATCATGATTCACCCTACCATTATTATCATCCCTATTGTTTCATCCACATGTACGTTGGTAAACAGCGACTCTACATCCAAAGAGGCTCTTATTCCTGTGGCCAGTGCTCCCCAAAGCAAGTCAACGAATTAGTTTGGAGACTTCATGCTGAAAGCAAAAGGTATATAAGTAGTCAACAAGCAGTTGAGTCGCTTAGCCAATCTGTACGTGGGTGTGGGTATCAGGCTGATGATTGGCCGAAGTGGGTTCCCATGCTTGTGGTTCTTGACATTCCCTTATGCATAACCAGGTTTGTATTCCCCAATAACCTTTGGCAGGTGGAGTTCTGAATTCTTCGCGTTCACAGTTTCGATTAATCTCTTTAACTTCGTTTTCAATATGGCTGTAGTGTCCTTCGTTACCCTTTGGAATTTAGTTTGGTCGGAAAGTATGAGGTTCATTTTTGCCAGATATTCGTCTATTTTAAGAATAACATATATTAGTGACTTGTCACCTCTCTTGACGACTGTCTCCTTAGAGGAAAGATTCCAGGTAACTACAGAAGCACCATACTGACCCCCCGAGTTCAAAGCGGCAGCTAAAAGCCTTCGTGAGAATAAGGAGATAGTCGTCAAGAGACGTGACAAGTCGCCAATATATGTTATTCTTAAAAAAGACAAATATCTGGCAAAAATGAACATCATACTCACCGACCAAACTAAATTCCAAAGGATAACGAATGACACTACAACCGAATTAAAAACTAAAGTAAACATATTGATCAAAACTGTGAACGCCAAGAAATCTGGACTCCATCCGCCCAAGGTTATTGGGGAATACAAACCTGGTTATGCGAATGGAAATGTCAAGACCCACAAGTCTGGAAACCCACTTCGGCCAACCATCAGCCAGATACTCACTCACATACAGATTGGCTAAGCCACTCAACTGCTTGCTGACTCTTTATGTACCTATTGCTTTCAGCCTGAAGTCTCCAAAGAAATTCGTTGACTTATTGTGGGTAGCACAGGCCACAGGGATAAGAACTTCTTTGGATGTAGAGTCGCTGTTTAGCAACGTACCTGGGGATGAAACAATAGGGATATGATGGACAGAGTGTATCGTGAT
>WNGS01005641.1:12955079-12960079 GCA_020271785.1 Procambarus virginalis
CACAAGTGACAGGTTATCCCATGGTGGTCGATGGTCACTATAGAAAAATGAATCTACATCCACGACTACCCTGGTCTCCACGAACCTGGCGAGGTGCAACAAGTTTATCGCTTGTTGGCTTAATTTATTTAACAAAAATTTTTAAAGAAAAGAACATATAAAGCTAATTATCTGTTGCTTACTTTTTCCAGATCATTAGCACAATTTTATTCAATGAGCAACAAAAACAGCTGGGCATTAAATCTTACAGTTGAATTAAAATTAATTAACTCATTATTAACTAATTAATTACTCAGATATTACAGATATCTGTAATAATTTTGAAAGTTTCTATGAAATTTTTCGTTGAATGTTCGCTTATGTGTATAACTTTTTAACTAACTTATAAATTTTAGAATTTTTGTTCTCTGACTGGGTGGAGCTTCATAGATCGTCGCAAATGATTATAAAGCATGCACACACTTACACACCACACATATAAATAGGATGACTACAGCAGCGTACTCTACATTGGCAAACGTTAGAACATCATTCAGAAACCTAAGTAAGGAGGCATTTAGGGCGCTTTACACGCCTACGTGAGGCCAGTCTTAGAGTATACCGCCTCATCATGGAGTCCCCATCCAAAGAAGCATATAAGGAAACTGGAAAAGGTTCAGAGATTTGCAACGAGACTCGTCCCAGAGTTACGAGCGATTGGGTACTAGGAGGGCCTGAAGGAACTGTGCCATACGACACTAGAAAAGAGAAGGGAGAGGGGGGGGAGAGACGCCGACATGATAGGAACGTATAAAATACTCAAGGGGATTGACAGAGTGGACATAGACGAAATGTTCACATGAAGTAGTAACAGAACGAGGGAACATGAGTGGTAGCTGGAAACTCAGATGAGTCACAAGATGGTAGGAAGTTTTCTTTTAGCGTGAGACTAGTGGAAAAAATGGAATGCACTTAAGGAACAGGTTGTGGAAACGAATACTACTCATAATTTTAAAACAAGGTATGATAGGGAAATTAGGACCGGAGTCATTGCTGTAAACAACAGATGCTTGAAAAGCGGAATCCAAGCATCAGTGCTCGATCCTGCAAATACAAATAGGTGAGTGCAAATAGGTGGGTACACACACACACGCACACATACATACATACATACATACATACATACATACATACATACATACATACATAATAAAAATATACAATATTAGTATATTTTGGTAGCAGTCTTTCTTGTAAACATATGATGTTGGATATGACCGAAATGGTAATGTTGGAAATTTCCGACAGTTATTCTCATCCCAAATACAATAGGATGTATTTCCTGTATTAGGCTTCATGATCATCTAATACTCATTTACTAATGCTTAGTACAATGGGATGTATTGCATAAGTGTCATAATTAACTAACACTACTAATCCGTAGTTTAGAATCACAGAATTCATGTGCATTGGATGTGGAACATCATGTAATTTCTCCTAGATTGTGCAGTGTTGCGTCAGCCACCCACGGAGAATAAATTTCCGCATATCTGTAGATCTAATTGAAGTCAACCATTTACTTTCCTTTATCAAGGATAATTTTTAGTAATAGGTTTACTTTATTTAATATACAAATGTTTACTGGAATTCCTTTACCCAGTTTGATAGCTGTTCTTGTAAATAATATCATAATCAAAAATAATTTCCACCTCCAAAGGATTCTATTTTATTTGTGCAGTCTACATAATTTACCTGCACTATGAGAATCAAACATCAACACATAAAGTATTTGATTAAGATATAAACAGTTTTCATAACACTTCCTTCCCTATTTAGCTTAATGAATAAATATAGTTTATGCTCGGGCCCCCCACTGGGAGCTATGCACATGCGTGACTTTGGAGGAAGGTAGGAGTCTCTCGCCATATTAGATCCACTGGCAGCACGGTGTTCCAAAGCAGTCCTTTTATACCAGATAATTCTGCAGGCATCCGTTTATCATCGGGCTCCAAATTGAGGACCCAGCTTACCAGAATAACGGACACCAGTTCGGCAGGCATTTTTACCTTTTTGTATTATTATTTTGAGCTCTAATAATATTATTATAGGTGCCATGTCGTGACGCTGCAGGCGATAATGTGAACCCAATGTAAGTGCTGTTTCTTCCCCTCCATTTATTTAGATATTGCATTTATGTATGCGAATATTAGTTTGGAGTGGAAATTATGGAATTTAATTATTCAAGCATGGTGCAACACCACTGAGGAAGCGTATGACTGTCATATACTCACGTGTTCCAAGGATCACTATCTCAAGCTGTTTCCTGACTGTTGTAGAGAGTAGACTCCACCTACGTCCCACTGTCACAGCTGAGATTTAATCAGTTTTCATTGTAGATAGTATGACTGAATTATTGAGAGTCAAGCATTTCTAATTATTGTATATTAATCAGATACATGATTTGAGTTTTAATATGCAGTATTATTTCTTGCATTACATTTTTTTTTATCATTATCTATGTGTGTACATATTATCATTAATATTATTACATAATATATGTTACACATAGATTAATCTCATAGAATACCCCCCTTAAAATGTGTCATGGGAAACTGGTTCTGGAAGTTATAGAATGTGCGGTTCATTGCTTAATTGCTTAATAGAATAACAGAATTTATTATATATAAACATAGAGCTCCATAAGCCACTGGTTCTCTCATTTACATATTTTATGGTTCTTAGAGCTGTCTTAGGTTTAATCATTATTTACATTTATAGAATTATACATTTATTAGTATTGAACTAGAGCCGGATTTCCCCAATGGTAAGATTAATAATTCATACACGAAACTTCTCGATATTTCTTACGTTTTTTATCACGGTCGAGGGTAATTGAAAAATTAACTCTCCAAAAATAATTTTTTACATTTTTATTTTTGGTTTGACACCTAAAAGCGTTTCGTAAGGGCTTCTTACATTCTCAAAGACTAGTATACACATAACAAATATCATGCTTATATGCATTTCGCGTGATGTGA
This sequence comes from Procambarus virginalis, assembly GCA_020271785.1. Lineage (NCBI taxonomy): Eukaryota > Metazoa > Arthropoda > Malacostraca > Decapoda > Cambaridae > Procambarus > Procambarus virginalis. Next base: position 12,958,097 of record WNGS01005641.1, read on the forward strand.
TATGACACAAATATTTTGAGTGAGGTGGGTATAAATTGGATATGAAACATAAGAATGAAAGTAACTACAGAAGGCCTATTGGCCCATATTTTCTCTTGCTGCTTCTATGTTGGTTCGGGTCTTGAAGTGGGTAAAATATAATTATGCGTTAATTGGCCGTTGATTGCTGGTGTTGACTTTTTGATGTGCAGTTCCTCGCTGATGTCGAGTCTCCAACTATCGCTGTATCTATCGATGATTTCTGTTTTGCTTGTTAAGATTTCACTGGTGATGATCTGGTTGTGAGAAGAGATTAAATGTTCCTTGATTCAGCCCTGTTGTTTGTGCATTGTTAATCGCCGAAAAAGAGACGTTTTTGTCCTGCCTATATACTGAGTTCTTTGGGGGCTGACAGTCCCCAAGTGGGCATGTGAAGGCATAGACGACGTTGGTGTCCTTCAGGGCGTTCATTTTGTGTCTGGGGATTTTTTCATGAGTAAGTTGGCCGTTTTTTTTTGTTTTTGTAGTAAATTGTCAATTGTATTTTCTTATTGTTGTCTGCAGGGATAACGTTCCTATAAATAATGTCTTACAGGACACTGTTCTCCGTTTTATGAGCCGTCGAAAGAAATTTCTGTAAAACAGTCTAATACGGGGTACAAGTGTTGTGTTAGTTGACTCTTCAGAGGTTGCATTGCGTTTCATCTTCTTTTTATGACGTCTTCAACATAACCATTAGAGCAGATATTGTTGACAGGGACCTGCCTTACCCTACAGAGTTCTTAAATTACTTGTTTCCCTTCTGAGCTGTGACTGAGAGCCCGGTCGACGTAAGAATTGACAACACTCCTCTTGTACCTGTCTGGGCAGTCACTATTGGCATTGAGGCACATTCCTTTCTTTGTTTCATTAGTGTTGATTGCAGTGAAGAAGCCTCCGTTCCTTTCCGCGACTGTTACATCTAGAAAGGCAACCCGTCCTCACACAAGACAGCACATATATGACTTAATGCTTAAAGTCTATATGTTGAATGTGATTTAGTACATATGTGGTATATTCCCAGTTATCTTTTTTACCAAGGCACAAACTCTTCCTCACGTACCAATTTACGTCTCACAGTACCCGTCCATCAACGTAGATAGCAGAATAGTCGTGATTGGTTCAATTATAATGAAAATTGAAGTTTTCAGGTCCCACATGGGTTGTGAAATTTACCTATTATTGTCCATGCTCTTAGAATATTACATATCAGCTACATCCTATTGAAGGCTCGTAGTTTTGTTTTGAGAAATATTAGTTATTCTTAGTAAATTATAATAAGCACTATAAATTATTACATAGAATAACAGTCCTCACCAATCAATATAATATAACATAGTTTGTGCCTTAAAAATATTTAAAGAATGTTCTGTAGGAACGCTAACAGAAAACGATGTTATGTTGTCTATGGGGTAAACTACTGCAAACAGGATGTATGGTGTCTATTATATCAACTTTAGAATGGGTATAGGGGTCCACTACCACCTGTTAGGTGGGTAAGGGGGTCCAATACCACCCGCAGGATGGGTATGGGGGTCACATCCACCCACAGGATGGGTATGGGGATCACATCCACCCAAAGGAAGGGTATGGGGTCCAATACCATCCACTGGATGTGTATGGTGTCCACTACCACCGACAGGATGGGTATGGGGTTTACACCCACAGGATGGGTATGGGGTCCAATACCACCCACAGGATGAGTATGGCGTCCACTATCGCCCACAGGATGGGTATGGGGCTCCAACCACCAATAGAATAAGTATGGGGTCCAATAACACCCACTGGATGTGTATGGCGTCCATTGCCGCCCACAGGATGAGTATAGGGTCTTATATAAATAAGAGCTTCATTTTAAATACATTACAATAGACATATTTATTGCTCAAGTGAAGATACATATGTTTTTATAGTAGCGCTCAGTAGCTTGTCGGGCATGTAGTGCAGACGCCTACGCACTTGCCG
>WNGS01005641.1:12965079-12969697 GCA_020271785.1 Procambarus virginalis
GCCGAGTGTTTTTCGCCCAATCTCCCTCACTAGTTGTCTCTGTAAGTGTCTTGAGAGGATGGTTCTCAACCGTCTCCTTTACAAAATTAATAATGTTGTCTCCCCAGATATATGGCTTTACGCATGGAAAGAGTGTACATCACTGTATTACCACATTCCTCACCCTGCATACTGATAGGTCATATACCACTTTCCTAGATCTTAAGTCAGCCTTTGACATTGCTAACCCACACGTCATTCTGAGAGAACTTGCTAAAATGAATGTTGGAGGATGGCTTCTACGGTGATAAGAGGCTATCTATCCAACAGGAAGTCATCTGTACTGTTCCAAGGGCATAGGAGTGTAACGAGAGATTTTGAACTTGGCACTCCACAGGGAGGTGTCCTCAGTCCTACTCTGTTCAATGTGTTAATCAATGCACTTTTAAACTTAGTAACTAGAGGCCAGCGAACACATCATTAGCTATGTGGATGATATACTGATCCACACCAATGGGTATACCAACACCCAAAATGTTCTGAACTCTGTATTGGACACATGTCAGGAACTATGCTTAGTCATCTCAGTAGAGAAAACAAAGATCCTGAACCGACACCCACCCAGACGGGGTGGGGCCGTTCGCAGAATGCAGTTGGATGATGGCTCTCTGCTCGACTATGTTACCAGATACAAATACCTTGGTCTTGAGGTTCTACTGTACCGCAATGTTTTAGCCAGACTGGGTCGCCAATGTAGAGAGAGGCTCCGTGCTCTCAAGGCTGTGGCAGACTGTGGCAGGCAAACACAACTGTACTGTACAGTGTTATATATTATTTCAGTTTGAACAATTTTAACATTAAAGGATAAATCCTTTAATTGGTTGAAATTGGTTTTAACAATCGAAATCTAATTTGTTGATGTTAAATAATATAAGGTTCAAATTTATTAAGATACATACTTTAAAAACTATTTCTATTTGATACCAACAGTATCACGTTAAGAGAAGCGTCTCGCCTTGCTAACCCAAGTATAAAATATATAAAGAAACGGTGCAACTGTACTGCTATCTGCAGTACAAATATATGTCCCTATTTAAAGAAAAATAAACTGCACCAATCACTGCCACTCCTCACACCAATGCAACAATAAGGAGAGTGATAACAGTGCTTCACATTCGACAACGTTAAATTATTTAACAGATGACGAGATAATGAACATTGGAACAAATGTACAGCTCTCTGACCTTCATATAAAATCTGCATGTGACCTCATCAAACAAACTGTGCCAAGCGTAGAAGGCCTTCATGACCCAGCGTTGTAGCGGGACCTCTCCTAGCCAGTTACAATTGGTGAATTTATTCAAATTATCCAAGTTGATGATTGTCACTGGGTCACCGTTTCCAACATTGGAGTAACTGGACAAATTAACATATACGACACCAGGCATAAATTACCATCCAAATCTACTGAAGTTATCTTGTATGCTCTTGCTAATTGCCAGGATGATAAGCTGATATGCAATATAATGAATGTCAGCAGACACAGGGACTCAAGTATGAGTGGGGTATATGCTGTGGCGTTTGCTGCATCACTTGCAAGTGGTGTAGATCCGGTGAACCTCGTATGATGTGCAGAATATGAGACAACATCTTCAAGAGAACTTTAAAGGAAAGTGTCTCATCTCATTCCTTGCAGCTCAGACACTGAGAAGAAAACGAATCATCCGGACATGCTCGATGGAAGTGTACTGCATTTGCAGAAAGCCAAATGATTTGAAGCTGATGGTATGCTGTGACCGTTGCAATATTTGGCACCATGGATCATGTGTAGGTGTTACAGAATGTAATGATGATTCGTGGATTTGTTTCTTGTTCGCTAGCAAGTTGTGAATTATAATTTAAAATACTTAATTAATACATTATTATTATTATTATTATTATTATTATTATTATTATTATATTATATTATTATTATTATTATTATATTATTATTATTATTATTATAACTTACCAATGCTTTGCTGAATCAAATAATGTCATTACTTTCAATGTGTTACAATAGCATAATTAAGTGCTGCAAGTGTCAGGTCTTTTATATAGTCGGTATTTGTTATATTCTGTACTCTTTTTATGTTATTTAAATTTCAAATAGAAATAGTTTTTAAAGTATGTATCTTAATAAATTTGAACCTTATATTATTTAACATCAACAAATTAGATTTCGAATATTAAACCAATTTCAACCAATTAAAGGATTTATCCTTTAATGGTTAAAAATTGTTCAAACTGAAATAAATATATAACACTGTACGGTACAGTTGTGTTTAATTATGTTTTGCGATTCCTTTGGAAAAGGTATTTGTGCACCAAGTACTATTAGGTCATTATGAGATATGCTGAATGTTGTCAATATACCATCTGAATACGCTTCACTTTGCGTTAATCGTTGGACGTCCTAATGATTAAGGTCCCCAAAAGGACTTAATCAGACCTCAGTGGATATTTTTACTCTCCCTCTCTCTTCACTCTCTCTCTCTCTCTCTCTCAGCATCCCCTTATGTGTTGTATGTGGGTGCTGAAGTTCAGTCTCTTGTCTATGTATAGGTGAAGGAACTTTCCATAATTGTTATTGCTAATGTTTACTTGTAATACTGGGTATACATCCGGTGTTCTTACCCTCGACCGCGGCGAGGGTAAGCCGCGGTCGTATGGTCTGAAACCCACAAATATTTACAATGGGGGGGGGGGTAACATTTCCTCTTCAAGCACGCGCACACAAATGAACTATGTTACTTAACTGGAAGCACTCGTACAACATAATTTACACGATTTCTCAGGATTATTATACTTCTTACCAGCATATATACAGTATAGTACCTAGGAGGTTCTCTTCAATGATATCTAAGATAATTAAAAGAACCCAAGCAAACTACTGTGGAAATGTGCAGGACAACCATATCAATTGTGACACGTACTAGCTCTCCACATATGGCATTTGCTTAATTTAGAAACTGTACGTGTGGTCAATCTCGAACCCATGTTATGATGTGACGATGTGTTGTGAAGTTTGTAGCTAGCTCCTCAAAATTGTAACTTGCTTAGATAAATAAATTGTGTGTTCAGCCCCTGAACCCATTATGTGATAAATTCACTAAACTAAAAACTATAGTATGGCGACGAAACCTGAACTGCATGATGTAAATAGGCATTAACCAGGAAAAGATATAGGTGAAGAATAACACCAGGTAACTGTAAAGCTGCCGCCCAGTTTGGTGGGTGTGGAGCACATGACTGTAAAGCTGCTGCCGCCCAGTTTGGTGGGTGTGGAGCACATGACTGTAAAGCTGCCGCCCAGTTTGGTGGTGTGGAGCACATGACTGTAAAGCTGCCGCCCAGTTTGGTGGGTGTGGAGCACATGACTGTAAAGCTGCCGCCCAGTTGGGTGGTGTGGAGCACATGACTGTAAAGCTGCCGCCCAGTTGGGTGGGTGTGGAGCACATGACTGTAAAGCTGCCGCCCAGTTGGGTGGGTGTGGAGCACATGACTGTAAAGCTGCCGCCCAGTTGGGTGGGTGTGGAGCACATGACTGTAAAGCTGCCGCCCAGTTGGGTGGTTGTGGAGCACATGACTGTAAAGCTGCCGCCCAGTTGGGTGGTGTGGAGCACATGACTGTAAAGCTGCCCGCCCAGTTGGGTGGGTGTGGAGCAAGACTATAACTGTGCGACTCCTCATAGATGTAAAGTGCCTTGTATAGTGACTGTTGTGAGCCTCTTGTTGAATCACTTGTGACACAAAAGATTACTGATGTGTGTATTTGTGTGGGTGATTAAATATGTATGTGTATGTACATATGTATACGTATGTATATGTACATGTATGCATAAGTATGTGTACATTAATAATTTTGTAACTAGCGTCAAAAGATTGATATTTGCTTAGCTAAACGAACTAGAGGGTTCAGTTCATGAACCGATTATGTGCCTCTGTAATCCTTTACACCAACGCCCACGGGATGGGTATTATGGGTGCATAATAAAGAAAGAAAATGAATGGACCGAACCCCACAATTCATTTAGCTAAGCAAGATACAATCTTGATGAGCTAGTTACAAAATTCACTATAAGTCATCACATCATAATTGGGTTCAAGATCGACCACAATAGTGCATTACATAATTTATCAGTATTGTGCAGCCTGTGATCCCCGCCTGGCTGGATACTGATACCTAGGTAGTTTTCATGTGTCCGGACACCGGCGATAAGGTGGTATTATTTATTTAACTTAAGAGATATATATTTTTAAATGTTGTCACATTAACGGCTACATCTTTCCTTTCTTCTGACATATAGATTTTTAAGATTAATTAAAATATATGGAAACTAATTATACAATTTATTGCTGGTGTGCAGGGCTTCACACTCTCAGAGCTAGCCATCAAGTAACTATCAAAACGCATATATCTTCGTTTTCACTTCAGTTATATTTATGACAAAGGATTTTAAATGTAGCCTATATTTCTACCTTTTTCTGATGACATAAATACTTTCGTTAATTACCCCTATCTAGATCAAACTAACATGATTTTCAAAAGGTAGATATTTTCCATCAATGGAGAGCATCAGCCAAGAATCCTTCATTA
>WNGS01005641.1:12969797-12982555 GCA_020271785.1 Procambarus virginalis
TTGGGGGCTGACAGTCCCCAAGTGGGCATGTGAAGGCATAGACGACGTTGGTGTCCTTCAGGGCGTTCATTTTGGTGTCTGGGGAGTTTTTCATGAGTAAGTTGGCCGTTTTTTTTGTTTTTGTAGTAAATTGTCAATTGTATTTTCTTATTGTTGTCTGCAGGGATAACGTTCCTATAAATAATGTCTTACAGGACACTGTTCTCCGTTTTATGAGCCGTCGAAAGAAATTTCTGTAAAACAGTCTAATACGGGGTACAAGTGTTGTGTTAGTTGACTCTTCAGAGGTTGCATTGCGTTTCATCTTTCTTTTTATGACGTCTTCAACATAACCATTAGAGCAGATATTGTTGACAGGGACCTGCCTTACCCTACAGAGTTCTTAAATTACTTGTTTCCCTTCTGAGCTGTGACTGAGAGCCCGGTCGACGTAAGAATTGACAACACTCCTCTTGTACCTGTCTGGGCAGTCACTATTGGCATTGAGGCACATTCCTTTCTTTGTTTCATTAGTGTTGATTGCAGTGAAGAAGCCTCCGTTCCTTTCCGCGACTGTTACATCTAGAAAGGCAACCCGTCCTCACACAAGACAGCACATATATGACTTAATGCTTAAAGTCTATATGTTGAATGTGATTTAGTACATATGTGGTATATTCCCAGTTATCTTTTTTACCAAGGCACAAACTCTTCCTCACGTACCAATTTACGTCTCACAGTACCCGTCCATCAACGTAGATAGCAGAATAGTCGTGATTGGTTCAATTATAATGAAAATTGAAGTTTTCAGGTCCCACATGGGTTGTGAAATTTACCTATTATTGTCCATGCTCTTAGAATATTACAGATCAGCTACATCCTATTGAAGGCTCGTAGTTTTGTTTTGAGAAATATTAGTTGTTCTTAGTAAATTATAATAAGCACTATAAATTATTACATAGAATAACAGTCCTTCACCAATCAATAATATAACATAGTTTGTGCCTTAAAAATATTTAAAGAATGTTCTGTAGGAACGCTAACAGAAAACGATGTTATGTTGTCTATGGGGTAAACTACTGCAAACAGGATGTATGGTGTCTATTATATCAACTTTAGAATGGGTATAGGGGTCCACTACCACCTGTTAGGTGGGTAAGGGGGTCCAATACCACCCGCAGGATGGGTATGGGGGTCACATCCACCCACAGGATGGGTATGGGGATCACATCCACCCAAAGGAAGGGTATGGGGTCCAATACCATCCACTGGATGTGTATGGTGTCCACTACCACCGACAGGATGGGTATGGGGCTTACACCCACAGGATGGGTATGGGGTCCAATACCACCCACAGGATGAGTATGGCGTCCACTATCGCCCACAGGATGGGTATGGGGCTCCAACCACCAATAGAATAAGTATGGGGTCCAATAACACCCACTGGATGTGTATGGCGTCCATTGCCGCCCACAGGATGAGTATAGGGTCTTATATAAATAAGAGCTTCATTTTAAATACATTACAATAGACATATTTATAGCTCAAGTGAAGATACATATGTTTTTATAGTAGCGCTCAGTAGCTTGTCGGGCATGTAGTGCAGACGCCTACGCACTTGCCGATATATTGTATAATTAACAAAGATACGCTAATAAAGCCTAAAATCTTATATGCCTCCAGAAAGACCGAGATATGAACATTATTATGATTGCACCAAATGAAATATATCATGTTCGAGAACAAAGATATATCAATTTTAAATTAAGTTTCGACTCTTGCTCGGACGAGAGAGATGGGGCGACTCTCGCCCCATCTATTGGAGATTCTGTCCACTAAAGACCCAAAGCTACTCAAACCCTCTGAGCATTATTTAAGTAATGAAGTAATATGGTATATTTACTCACTATAATGTGGGTGCTGAATGCAGAACATGAGAAAACATATATTTACTCCAAACTAATGTAATTTCATTATGAAATAAGTAAATAAGTAGCATCAAAGGAAGTCGATGGTCCAAGCGTCAATGTTGTGGAGCGACTTATCCAAGTTTGGAAAGTGTTTGTTGGCATATCCAGTTGTCGCACTTCTCTGCACAAATTATCACAAATTTAAATTATAATGTTAACAAGTAGAATACGTTTTTTTAATAAAATCTAACATAACTAGCCAGAAAACATTTAACATTTATTAAAAAATATATGTTTTGAAGTTAAATTGACTTCATAGGACAATAGTTTTGTTATATATACTCGTTATTCGTTGACATGCGTTCGCTACTTAAACTACCATGTACTGTACTTATGTAAAATCTCCCATGTCTCTTCACTCATCTCACCGAACCCTACAGGCTCTGTGATATATTGTTTAATTAATTGAGATTCACAAATAAAGCTTATAATTGTATATGTTATAAAAAAAGGCAGAGCTTAGTTTAGTTCATTTATTATGCACCCCATACCCATCCTATGGGCGATAGTGGAGTGTTACAGAGCCACATAATGGGCTCAGGGACTGAGCCCCACAATTCATATAGCCAAGCAAGTTATAATCTTGATAAGCTAGTTACAAAAGTCAATGCACATTGTCACATCAACAATGTGCTGGAGACCGACCACAAGTACAGTTTATAATTTAAACAACTGACATATATGGAGGGCTAGTGTCACAATTGATATGTTTATCCTACACATAACCCCCTCTCCCCCATCCAATGGGCAGCGGTGGATAGGTTACAATCAAGTCGTTTTTTGCGTTTTATTCAAAGATTAGATCTTATTGGGTGAGGAAAGATATTCATATTTTAAAGAAGGCTTCTTGGCTGATGCTCTCCATTGATGGAAAATATACAACCTTTTGAAAATCAATGTTAGTTTGATCTAGATATTGTAATTAACGAAAGTATTTATGTCATCAGAAAGGTAGAAATATAGGCTACATTTAAAATCCTTTGTCATAAATATAACTGAAGTGAAAACGAAGATATATGCGTTTTGATAGTTACTTGATGGCTAGCTCTGAGAGTGTGAAGCCCTGCACACCAGCCAATAAATTGTATAATTAGTTTCCATATATTTTAATTAATCTTAAAAATCTATATGTCAGAAGAAAGGAAGATGTAGCCGTTAATGTGACAACATTTAAAAATATATATCTCTTAAGTTAAATAAATAATACCACCTTATCGCCGGTGTCCGGACACATGAAAACTACCTAGGTATCAGTATCCAGCCAGGCGGGGATCACAGGCTGCACAATACTGATAAATTATGTAATGCACTACTTGTGGTCGATCTTGAACCCAATTATGATGTGACGACTTATAGTGAATTTTGTAACTAGCTCATCAAGATTGTATCTTGCTTAGCTAAATGAATTGTGGGGTTCGGTCCATTCATTTTCTTTCTTTATTATGCACCCCATAATACCCATCCCGTGGGCGTTGGTGTAAAGGATTACAGAGGCACATAATCGGTTCATGAACTGAACCCTCTAGTTCGTTTAGCTAAGCAAATATCAATCTTTTGACGCTAGTTACAAAATTATTAATGTACACATACTTATGCATACATGTACATATACATACGTATACATATGTACATACACATACATATTTAATCACCCACACAAATACACAATTCAGTAATCTTTTGTGTCACAAGTAATTCAACAAGAGGCTCACAACAGTCACTATAAAAGGCACTTTACATCTATGAGGAGTCGCACAGTTGCTAGTCTTGCTCCACACCCACCCAACTGGGCGGCAGCTTTACAGTCATGTGCTCCACACCCACCCAACTGGGCGGCAGCTTTACACTCATGTGCTGCACACATACCCAACTGGGCGGCAGCTTTACAGTCATGTGCTCCACACCCACCCAACTGGGCCGCAGCTTTACAGTCATGTGCTGCATACTTACCCAACTGGGCGGCAGCTTTACAGTCATTTGCTGCATACTTACCCAACTGGGCGGCAGCTTTACAGTCATGTGCATGCATTACCTACAGTAAGCAAATTTTGGATACTTCGCTAAGATTTCGGGCAGCACATCATTATGAATGAAGTACTTATACACATTTCATGGACACTATTGATGTTGTTATCTTTAAATTCCGCGATTTTTCACATTCCATTATATAATGACGCAAAATATGCGAATAGTTCTGCTGACTTTGAGTTTAAATGAGTGACTTTTAGTGACATATATATACATTATGAGTGACATGAGTGTCACTAGTCTCCCTCACTAGTTTAATGTCACATGAGTGACATTAAACTAAATGAGTTTACATTTAGTCAAATCTACATCATCAGATGTTACATTCCCAGAGGTACTTGTAGCCGAGCCTAAACCTAGCAGTGGTAACATCTAGAAGTCTGCTATCATTATTGGATGACCCATAGACGAGCGATTCATCAAAGTTTATACAATATTGTGAAATTGAGAGTCAGTGTAGTAACATAAATTGGTAAATCATAAATATTGTAAGTTAAGAATCTGATGCATGAGTGTGTGTTGGGGGGGGGGGGGTTATACCCTTGGTAAGCGAGAGTGGAAAGTAACCTTAGACGTTCTGTGGTCAATGTGGGGGACGGGGGCGAGGGAGGGTGGGAGAGTCAAATCCACCCTCCAACATCTGGGCATAATACCACCAGCCTCCACAACACTCCATCAGCTGATGCTTGTAGATGCTTCATCTAACCTCACTTATGTCACACATTAACCTACAGTTCCAGTGATATTTAAACTCCTCATCACAGTGGTGTCTCATTAATATAAACTGTATTGGATTTTGTCCCGAAATAGCTATATGCTGACTGGACGTGTATGTATGTATGTAAGTATGTATGTATGTATGTATGTATGTATGTATGTATGTATGTATGTACACATGTATGTATGTATGTATGTATGTATGTATGTATGTATGTATGTATGTATGTATGTATGTATGTATGTATGTATGTATGTATGTATGTATGTATGTATGTATGTATGTATGTATGTATGTATGTATGTATGTATGTATGTATGTATGTATGTATGTATGTATGTATGTATGTATGTATGTATGTATGTATGTATGTATGTATGTATGTATGTATGTATGTATGTATGTATGTATGTATGTATGTATGTATGTATGTATGTATGTATGTATGTATGTATGTATGTATGTATGTATGTATGTATGTATGTATGTATGTATGTATGTATGTATGTATGTATGTATGTATGTATGTATGTATGTATGTATGTATGTATGTATGTATGTATGTATGTATGTATGTATGTGTATGTATGTATGTATGTATGTATGTATGTATGTATGTATGTATGTATGTATGTATGTATGTATGTATGTATGTATGTATGTATGTATGTATGTGTGTATGTATGTATTCCCAATCACGTTAAAGACTCCCCCTCTATCATCCAATTTAAGAGAAAAACAACTATGTACTAAATAATCAACTCCTTGTAACTTTAATTATGCTGACCTTCCTATCTGTATTCAGACTGTGCCTACCATCATTATAGGTGATTATAACGCTAGGCATAGGAATATTGGTAATTCGCAGTTCAATAATCGTAACGGCAACCAACTGTTGTCACTATTAGGTAGTCACGATGATGCACAGATTGTGGGTGACCTTGAACCGACGCATATCTACGAAGGTATTCTTGATCTATGTCTCGGTTTCAACGTCTCCCACACCGTCTGTGCCTCGTCAATAGTGCCAGATATGGCGTCTGATCATCTGGCCATATTAGCCACTGTAAGCATTGGCAGCTCTATCCTCCCCGGCGGAATGTTCAAGCGGAAGAGGCTGGCTCTGCCCATCGATCAACGAGACAATTTTGTTGCTCATGTGCCAGAATGGTACAGTTCATCTGAGCCTTCATCAGTTGAAGATTTTAACAATGAGCTCACAGATACTATCGACCAGTTTATAGAATCACTTGATCCATCGTCCAGGCCACGTAACCCAAATTACACTGGTCATAGCACTTATGCTTATTATAATGATTCTAAATTGCATGCACTAAAACGCACTGCCAGAATAATTGGACTAGCTTATAGAAGGACCCGCACTGCTGAAATGCTTCGGCTCTTTCAAGCGGCTCTGGCTGAGGCCAGGGAACGTATGGTGGAGCTGAGGCAGACAGACTGGGAAACTTTTGTCAGTGGTCTCAATTCTCACACGCCACTAAGTCGGGCATGGAAGGATATCAACAAGATCAAAGGGAAAAATGCTGCAGAGATCTCGTACCCTAATCCTCTGCACAGAGCAAATGAGCTTGTTGATGCTTGGGCCACGACTTCCAACTTTGACAGTCTTCCTCTACCCTCACAGAATGAATTAAATAATAGATATACTGATAGGGCAAGGCTCCTTGACTTCAAGCTTCATCAAGAGGATGACTGTGACATGTTTTTTACTGAATACGAACTAGATTCTGCTCTACATAAAGGCAAAGCTACATCACCCGGGGAGGATGGAGTTACTTACGGCATACTGCATATGCTTCTGCTAGTTCCAGGGAATCCCTTGCTTCAATTGTATAATATGAGCTATGTAACTGGGGAGCTTCCTAAGTCATGGACCAACAGTGTTATTATTCCCATTCCTAAACCTCACCAGCCGAGTGTTTTTCGCCCAATCTCCCTCACTAGTTGTCTCTGTAAGTGTCTTGAGAGGATGGTTCTCAACCGTCTCCTTTACAAAATTAGTAACATGTTGTCTCCCCAGATATATGGCTTTACGCATGGAAAGAGTGTACATCACTGTATTACCACATTCCTCACCCTGCATACTGATAGGTCATATACCACTTTCCTAGATCTTAAGTCAGCCTTTGACATTGCTAACCCACACGTCATTCTGAGAGAACTTGCTAAAATGAATGTTGGAGGATGGCTTCTACGGTGGATAAGAGGCTATCTATCCAACAGGAAGTCATCTGTACTGTTCCAAGGGCATAGGAGTGTAACGAGAGATTTTGAACTTGGCACTCCACAGGGAGGTGTCCTCAGTCCTACTCTGTTCAATGTGTTAATCAATGCACTTTTAAACTCAGTAACTAGAGGCCAGCGAACACATCATTAGCTATGTGGATGACATACTGATCCACACCAATGGGTATACCAACACCCAAAATGTTCTGAACTCTGTATTGTACACATGTCAGGAACTATGCTTGGTCATCTCAGTAGAGAAAACAAAGATCCTGAACCGACACCCACCCAGACGGGGTGGGGCCGTTCGCAGAATGCAGTTGGATGATGGCTCTCTGCTCGACTATGTTACCAGATACAAATACCTTGGTCTTGAGGTTCTACTGTACCGCAATGTTTTAGCCAGACTGGGTCGCCAATGTAGAGAGAGGCTCCGTGCTCTCAAGGCTGTGGCAGACTGTGGCAGGCAAACACAACTGTACTGTACAGTGTTATATATTTATTTCAGTTTGAACAATTTTTAACATTAAAGGATAAATCCTTTAATTGGTTGAAATTGGTTTTAACATTCGAAATCTAATTTGTTGATGTTAAATAATATAAGGTTCAAATTTATTAAGATACATACTTTAAAAACTATTTCTATTTGATACCAACAGTATCACGTTAAGAGAAGCGTCTCGCCTTGCTAACCCAAGTATAAAATATATAAAGAAACGGTGCAACTGTACTGCTATCTGCAGTACAAATATATGTCCCTATTTAAAGAAAAAATAAACTGCACCAATCACTGCCACTCCTCACACCAATGCAACAATAAGGAGAGTGATAACAGTGCTTCACATTCGACAACGTTAAATTATTTAACAGATGACGAGATAATGAACATTGGAACAAATGTACAGCTCTCTGACCTTCATATAAAATCTGCATGTGACCTCATCAAACAAACTGTGCCAAGCGTAGAAGGCCTTCATGACCCAGCGTTGTAGCGGGACCTCTCCTAGCCAGTTACAATTGGTGAATTTATTCAAATTATCCAAGTTGATGATTGTCACTGGGTCACCGTTTCCAACATTGGAGTAACTGGACAAATTAACATATACGACACCAGGCATAAATTACCATCCAAATCTACTGAAGTTATCTTGTATGTTCTTGCTAATTGCCAGGATGATAAGCTGATATGCAATATAATGAATGTCAGCAGACACAGGGACTCAAGTATGAGTGGGGTATATGCTGTGGCGTTTGCTGCATCACTTGCAAGTGGTGTAGATCCGGTGAACCTCGTATGATGTGCAGAATATGAGACAACATCTTCAAGAGAACTTTAAAGGAAAGTGTCTCATCTCATTCCCTGCAGCTCAGACACTGAGAAGAAAACGAATCATCCAGACATGCTCGATGGAAGTGTACTGCATTTGCAGAAAGCCAAATGATTTGAAGCTGATGGTATGCTGTGACCGTTGCAATATTTGGCACCATGGATCATGTGTAGGTGTTACAGAATGTAATGATGATTCGTGGATTTGTTTCTTGTGCGCTAGCAAGTTGTGAATTATAATTTAAAATACTTAATTAATACATTATTATTATTATTATTATTATTATTATTATTATTATTATTATTATTATTATTATTATTATTTTATTATTATTATTATAACCTTACCAAATGCTTTGCTGAATCAAATAATGTCATTACTTTCAATGTGTTACAATAGCATAATTAAGTGCTGCAAGTGTCAGGTCTTTTATATAGTCGGTATTTGTTATATTCTGTACTCTTTTTATGTTATTTAAATTTCAAATAGAAATAGTTTTTAAAGTATGTATCTTAATAAATTTGAACCTTATATTATTTAACATCAACAAATTAGATTTCGAATATTAAAACCAATTTCAACCAATTAAAGGATTTATCCTTTAATGGTTAAAAATTGTTCAAACTGAAATAATATATAACACTGTACGGTACAGTTGTGTTTAATTATGTTTTGCGATTCCTTTGGAAAAGGTATTTGTGCACCAAGTAATTTAAATTGTGATAATTTGTGCAGAGAAGTGCGACAAGTGGATATGCCAACAAACACTTTCCAAACTTGGATAAGTCGCTCAACAACATTGACGCTTGGACCGTCGACTTCCTTTGATGCTACTTATTTACTTTCTTCATAATGAAATTACATTAGTTTGGAGTAAATATATGTTTTCTCATGTTCTGCATTCAGCACCCACATTATAGTGAGTAATATACCATATTACTTCATTACTTAAATATTGCTAAGAGGGTTTGAGTAGCTTTGGGTCTTTAGTGGACAGAATCTCCAATAGATGGGGCGAGAGTCGCCCCATCTCTCTCGCCCAAGCAAGAGTCGAAACTTAATTTAAAATTGATATATCTTTGTTCTCGAACATGATATATTTCATTTGGTGCAATCATAATAATGTTCATATCTCGGTCTTTCTGGAGGCATATAAGATTTTAGGATTTATTAGCGTATCTTTGTTAATTATACAATATATCGGCAAGTGCGTAGGCGTCTGCACTCCATGCCCGACAAGCTACTGAGCGCTACTATAAAAACATATGTATCTTCACTTGAGCTATAAATATGTCTATTGTAATATATTTAAAATGAAGCTCTTATTTATATAAGACCCTATACTCATCATGTGGGCGGCAATGGACGCCATACACATCCAGTGGGTGTTATTGGACCCCATACTTATTCTATGGGTGGTTGGAGCCCCATACCCATCCTGTGGGCGATAGTGGACGCCATACTCATCCTGTGGGTGGTATTGGACCCCATACCCATCCTGTGGGTGTGAGCCCCATACCCATCCTGTCGGTGGTAGTGGACACCATACACATCCAGTGGATGGTATTGGACCCCATACCCTTCCTTTGGGTGGATGTGATCCCCATACCCATCCTGTGGGTGGATGTGACCCCCATACCCATCCTGCGGGTGGTATTGGATCCCCTTACCTACCTAACAGGTGGTAGTGAACCCTATACCCATCCTATAGTTGATATAATAGACACCATACCATCCTGTTTGCAGTAGTTTACCCCATAGACAACATAACTTCGTTTTCTGTTAGCGGTGATACAGAACATTCTTTAAATATTTTTAAGGCACAAACTATGGTATATATATTGATTGGTGAAGCACTGTTATTCTATTTAATAATTTGTAGTGCTTATTATAATTTACTAAGAACAACTAATATTTCTCAAAACAAAACTACGAACCTTCAATAGGATGTAGCTGATCTGCAATATTCTAAGAGCATGGACAATAGTAGGTAAATTTCACAACCCATGTGGGACCTGAAAACTTCAATTTTCATTATAATTGAACCAATCACGACTATTCTGCTATCTACGTTGATGGACGGGTACTGTGAGACGTAAATTGGTACGTGAGGAAGAGTTTGGGCCTTGGTAAAAAAGGTAACTGGGAATATACCACATATGTACTAAATCACATTCAACATATAGACTTTAAGCATTAAGTCATATATGTGCTGTCTTGTGTGAGGACGGGTTGCCTCATCCCCTGACTCGCCGGTGAAGCCATGAGTCAGCACTGCTGAGTCAGGAACTAGACCTGCTGAAGGCAGTTCTAATTCCTCTCTAGCATGATAATGTTTCAATTTATTTACATGAATTGTCCTTCCACCTGGTCCTCGAATACTCCTTTTATAACAAGATTCACTGGCCCCACCTTTTTAACTACTCTATATGGTCCTCGCCACCTCGGAGCTAGTTTCCTGCTCTGATTGGCGGGCGCAGTCTCATTCACTCTCAATACGAGGCTTCCTTCCTTCAACTCAAGAGGGCGCACTTTCTTGTCATAAAAATGAGCATACCAATTCCGTGCTTTCTTGGACGCCTCAGCTGCAATATTCCATGCATTTCTCATTTTTCCAAGGACCTCTGAAGGATAGTCCTCCCCGTATGCAGCATTATGTCTGTTAAGCAGACCTGAGGGGAAATTGCATGAATTACCAGTAAACAAATGAAGTGGTTGGGTGTTAATTGATTGGTGGATGGCAGTATTCAAGGCTAACTGAACATAGGGTAGGTGTTCATCCCAGGTGTTTGCGTCATGTTCAGCAAGGATTGCAAGCATATCCTTGACTGAACGATTAGTCCGTTCCGTCATTCCGTTTGCTTGTGGGTGGTAGGCTGTTGTAAAAGCCGAGGTTGTCTCTAAAATCTTACAAACTTCTCTAAATATATTCCCATTGAATTCTTGACCCCGGTCAGAGACTAAAACTTTAGGAGGTCCGAATACAGTAACGAACCTACGCAAGAACACATCTGCAACCGTACGAGAATCCTTCTGAGGTAATGCAACTAGTGTAGTGTACCTAGACAAATGGTCAACTAGCACCAAAACGTATCTATTCCCTGAATGACTGTGATGTAAATCAATCAAATCGGCCCCACCCGGTCTAAAGGTTCACGAATTTCAGGAAATTCCTGAAGTGGGGCTTGTACCTTAAGGGTACCTTTTCTCCTCTGGCAACGATTGCACGACTTCACGAAATTGATTACTTCAGAAAGTAATCCTGGGAAATAAATTAGAGACTTTGCCTTTAAGTGGGTTTTAAAGACCCCGGATGTCCTGCAATTTTCGATGCATGCGCAAGCTTTAACGCTGATGACCGCAACGCGTCCGGAATAACTAATTGAAATACTGCCCTATCATTCTGGCTATAAACATAATACAGGACGCCCTGTTTCATTTCAAAACATGAATAGGTAAATTCTTTTTCTTTTTCGGGTATTTCCTCCTTCTAAATACTCAATAATTTCTTTCATCTGGGCTCGTTCATCTGGTACTCGCATTTTATCTGATGGAATCGTTTCAATATTTTCATTAACTTGAACAGCCGCTATGTTTCGACTTAGCGTATCTGGAAAACATGTGCTGGACCAGGCTTGTACAAAATCTGGAATGAGTGGGCAGAAAGTTCGTGAGACCAGCGTGACATTCGTGGGCATTTTGTTCGCTTCTTAAATATGTGTGTTAACGTTCTATGGTCAGTGTAAATTACGAAGTGACGCTGAAATAGGTAAGATTCGAAGTACCTAACTGATTCTACTACTGCCAGTGCTCCCGATCCGTAGCTGAATAGCGAACTTCAGGTCCTTTGACCTTTCTACTAAAGTAGGCTACTGGATGGGGTAAATTATCCGCATCTCGCTGATTAAGCACCCGCCAATAGCTATACGCTGGCGTCGGTGTGCACCTCCCACTCTTTCTCAAAATCAGGAATCGCCAATACCGGTGTCGTGATTAGTGGTCTTTCAGTTGCGATAGGCCTCGTCATGCTCAGATTTCCACACGAACTTCGCATTTTCTTTGTCAGATCAGTCAGGGGTGCTGAAATGCCAGCGAAACCTTCAATATGACGACGAAAATATCCGGCCGCCCCCAAAAACCTACGCACGTCCTTTGCTGTCCTGGAGTAGGCATGTCAGCAATGGCGCGGCAAGAATCTGGGTCAGGTCGGATACCGTCTGGGCACACCTGGAACCCCAGAAATTTGAATTTCTGAGCCGCCAGGGTGCTTTTCTGAACGTTAAGCTTGAACCCTGCCTGATCTAACAACGTCAAAGTCTCAGTCAAGTCCCGTAGGTGTTCCTCAAACGTCCTGGAATATATCACAACATCATCCAGGTACGCTAAAGAATGCCTACCCAGGAGCGACTGAGGATGTAGTTTATGGCCCTCTGAAATGACGAAGGCGCTGTCTTTAACCCAAACGGCATCCTACGGAATTGATAAGTG
>WNGS01005641.1:12991793-13002337 GCA_020271785.1 Procambarus virginalis
CTTCCAAGCTTGATAGTATGGGATGATTGAGGAACTTACGTTACAAGGAGAGAGATTACTAACAGCTCTTTTGAGTCCAACTGATGTCAGATAGATGCTACATGAGTTGTGTGTTTGGATTGGTTTTGAGCAAGGACAGCACCAGAATCTTTTCACGTTCACTGCTATGTGCTTGTAAATATATACAACGTCACGGAACGATTAATTTATATATGAACTATCATTAATTGTGTCGTCATCCTAGCTTTTTATGTATATTGTCTTTACAATATATCACCTTTGTATAAGTTCATACTAATTAAGATTCAGAATTTTGTATAGACAATGTCCACTTGATTTTCTGTTATTGTGACTCTCTTAAGTAATTAGTGTACTTCATTTTTTATGTAAAGTTTAACAATTATAAATGTTCTGCCATTAATATTGACTAGTTAGGGTTACTGTCGTGATTCTGCAGGGTGATAGTACACTGTGGAGGTCCTCCAGGATGATAGTACACTGTGGAGGTCCTCCAGGGTGATAGTACACTGTGGAGGTTCTCCAGAGTGAGAGTACTCTGTGGTGGTTCACCAGGGTGATAGTACACTGTGGAGGTTCTCCAGAGTGAGAGTACTCTGTCGTGGTTCACCAGGGTGAGAGTACTCTGTGGTGGTTCACCAGGGTGAGAGTACTCTGTGGTGGTTCACCAGGGTGAGAGTACTCTGTGGTGGTTCACCAGGGTGAGAGTACGTTGTGGTGGTTCTCTAGGGTGAGAGTACGTTGTGGAGGTTCACCAGGGTGAGAGTACTCTGTGGTGGTTCTCCAGGGGTTTGATTATTTTTCAGGTTTCAGGAGCAGTTTGGTTGTGTCCTGCGTCCATCTTTCTTGTGTGTACTCTTGCTGGTTCATAGTGACGGCTCCTTGTGTAACATGTCGAATTCGATCCTTAATCATCGTAATGATTGTAACAGAATAATCTGCTTTCTTTATGGATTACCATCGTAATACATCTGCGAATGCCACGATAAAGTAACCCGTTGTCATTCCAGCTGAATTTTGTCATCTAGATGTATTGTGACTGCCAAACGCTTTCTCTTATATTTATGCAAGAGAAAGTAATTACAAATAATATATTTGATTTGACAATGTACTGTTTAATTTCAGATAAGAATGCCATATTTTCTGTGTGAGATCATAGTGGTGGCGGTTTGTGCTGTACCCGCATTCAGTCTGGAATTGGTTGGATCAATGGAAAGTGGTGTGATGGTGGGCCAGGTGGGCGTGGATGTAGGCTTGGCTGTGGGTCAGGTGGTGGAGCACCATCTCACTGGCTGTCACCTGGTGCTCGTCACCACTACCCGTCACTCACTCGTCACCTCCACCATACTCAGGTAAATTGATTTCATTTATTTAATAATGTGACTTTCGCATATATAGTAATGTGTTCACATATATATGCAAACAAGCCTGAATGGTTCTCAGGCATATATGCAACTGAAAACTCACACACCAGAAGTGACTCGAACCCATACTGCCAGGAGCAACGCAACTGGTGTACAGGACATCTTAACCACTCGACCATCACTACCGGACAAAAGATGATGGTAGCCGAGGCTAATTCCACATCATCCCGCCGGCACACTGATGGTAATCTTGGGCATCATATTTTATCAAATCCCCTCATTCTTTGGGGCACACGTGAGGAACACAAGTGCGAACAAGCCTGAATGGTCCCCAGGACTATATGCAACTGAAAACTCACATCCCAAAAATGACTCGAACCCATACTGCCAGGAGTTCTCTCCAACTGGAGTACAGGACATCTTAACCACCCGACCATCACGACCGGACAAAATATGATGGTAGCCAAGGCTAATTCCACATCATCCCGTCGGCACTCTGATGGTAATCTTGGGCATAATATTTTATCAAATCACCTCATTCTTTGGGGCACACGTGAGGAACACAAGTGCGAACAAGCCTGAATGGTCCCCAGGCATATATGCAACTGAAAGCATGAGGTGTTAAGCATGAGGTAATTTGATAAAATACTATGCCCAAGATATGCACTAGGAAAATATAAATATTTCCCCCTACGGATCATCGTCTGCTCTCATTCTCCAGGTAATCTAAAACGATAAGACCTTATTACCAGCCTAACATTTAAACTTCTATCATTAACATCACATTAACATATTAGAGAGGGATGTCTCCTTACCGTACACTCTCCACATGCCTATCTCCAAATAATGATAATAAAGGGTAATATAAAGATTCAGCTTTTATATGTTTTTATTAAGAAATGAAAGGGAGCAGCAGATGAGTTACATCTCTGCAACATACTGGAAATTTGTTACACCGTGTTATGCAATCTGATCATAACACCATATGCCTGCAGAGAAGGAGAACTATATTTATTTCACCGCTAAAACAGACTTTACATTTTAATCTACCCACACCCAGAATTTGGTTCTCTTCTGCAGCATCCCCACACTCACCAGGATCCACGACTGTAGAAATTGGACGAGTCCTGATAACCCCTAGGTTCATTATAAGTTCTAAGTGTGATTCTTCTTCTGCTGCATCGGGCTGGCTTCTTACAACATCTTGCATGTGAAATGGTGAATTGTCTAAAACCAGAACATCAGCTCTACACAGTTTGTTCCTGCATTGAGCGGTATTAAGTCCTTTGAGGACTTCAGATATTCGCATACCGCAGCTCTTACAGTAGTGAATGTGAAGCTCATTGTATTGACCATCGTGTGGAAACACCCTAGTCCTTGCATGAGGGAGATAATCAAAGTATCATCTAAAGGCTTCTCGAGCTGTGGAGGGGAAAAGGGGACCGCATTCTTAATGAAAGTGCGGTCTTTCATCAAATTAAGGTAAAGGTAGTTGGGATAGTATCGAGCATGGAGTGTCCAGGGGTCGTCCGAGGGTTCAAAGTTAGAAATTCCTCCAGCGCAATAAAAACAGCGAACGTGGTCTCCAACTCCTTAAGAAAATAAAAAGAGAAACACAAATAAATATATGTCAAAAACATAAATTAATATACGAAAGTACTTAAGGAAATTCCTGTTTCAATTCTTCCTTCGTGATCTGACAGTCACATTTTTCATCACTGTTAATTTTCGTGATTTACACACATAAAAAGAACCACGCGCTCTTTCGCTATGCTGTTCCCTCAGACTGCTTCCTTCGTGACCATCTTCGCTACTCTACTAGTGAAAGCACACTGCACCCGCACCCGGCTCAAATTTCTGAAACAATGTCTTAGTAAGCAAGTTGTACCCAAGTCTCTGCTACCTGCCCGTCTCTTCAAATTAGGTGATCAACTGTTTTGAGTAGGATCATTGCAACACATTTGTCTCACTAATTCATTGTAAATATTTACTATCTTATGCTATGATTATCTATGTGTGGGCCTGTGTGTGGTTATGTATGGGAGCTGCATCGGATGGGCCAATAGGCCCTCTGCAGTTTTTGTGCGGCTCATATTTGTATCCACGTATTGTACCTCATCTCACTCCACCATTCTCTCCTGCCTTTTTATGTCCAGTATTTGACCTGTAAAACCACTCCTTCTGAAGATGTGTTAATACGAAAGTAGTTCAGGAAATTCCTGTTTCAATTTTCTTCCGTGGTCCGACACTGAGAACGCACTTCTCAGCCTACTATGCAAGGCCCGATTTGCCTAATAAGCCAAGTTTTCATAAACTAATTGTTTTTCGACTACCTAACCTAACTTTTTCGGCTACCTAACCTAACCTAACCAATAGAGATAGGTTAGGTTATTTCTAAGAGTTGTGTTAGTTGTCTCTTCAACCTCTGAAGAGACAACTAATACAACACCTATACCCCCTATTAGACTATTTTACAGAAACTTCTTTTCCACAGCTCATAAAACGGAGGAAAGGGTTCTGAAAGATATTGTTAACAGAAATGTTATCCCTACAGACAAAAATCAGAAGATACAACTGACGATTTACTATAAAACCAAGAAAACGGCCAGCCTACTCATGAGAAGCTCTCCAGACACTGAGCAGAACGCTCTAAAAGAGACCAACGTCGTCTATGCCTTCAAATGCCCTCTTGGGGACTGTAAGCCTCAAAAAACTCAGTATAAAGGCAAGACAACAACATCTCTTTCCAGGCGTTTAACGATGCATAAGCAACAGGGCTCCATTAAGGAACATATAATCTCTTCCCACAACCAAACCATCACCAGAGAAATCTTAGCAAACAACACAGAAATCATTGATAGATACAGCGACAGCAGGCGGCTTGACATCTGCGAGGCACTACACATCAAGAAGTCAACACCAGCAATCAACAGCCAATTAATGCACAACTATATTCTACCCACTTCAAGACTCCGCTCCATTATAGAAGCATCAAGAAATATGGGCCAAGAGGCCGTCTGCAGTTACAGATCTATTCTTCCCTTTTGCTTATACCCATTGTTCCATGTTCTGTGTTTTGTTGAAAGTTTGTTTTCACCTCATCCAAAACTATTGTATTACATCACCTCACCCAAATGCAGGTATAAAAGAACCAATACTGTTCAGTTATAGTTGTGTATGTGTAAACTAAAGTGTTTGAAAATGTAATAAATTTTACGCCTTGCGAATACCTATACCCCCAAGTCTAACTGGGAGCGTTGCTTGGTCCCACTGGTCATCTTGCAGGGAGAGGTTTAACACTTTCATAGTTATTGTCTTTAGGAGTGAATCGTATTCCGTTAATTTTATATATATATATATATATATATATATATATATATATATATATATATATATATATATATATATATATATATATATATATATATATAGCACACAGAAACTGTATTGGAGGGGGACCTACAGTACCTCCAATGCGTTATGTGTGATTTCCTCCGAGGCTATGGGTCCCCCTTCTTCCAGCCAGAGGTGGTACTCCCTTCCATTTAATTTTCTAAATATATATATATATATATATATATATATATATATATATATATATATATATATTATATATATATATATATATATATTATATATATAATATATATATATATATATATATATATATATATATATATATATATATATATATATATATATATATTTCTAAATATATAGTGATCGTCAATTGCATATTTCTAAATATATATATATATATATATATATATATATATATATATATATATATATATATATATATATATATATATATATATATATATATAGTATAATGTGTATACTGTATCCAGCATAATGTGTATACTGGACTACAATGCTTCATAATCATTCGTGACGACATATGATGCCTAGAGTATATCATTGTATTGTACAGATATCTTTATTAAACCTAGAGTACAAAAATTCTTAAATATATAAGTTAAATAAAAAGTTATGTACATATCCCAACATTGAACGAAAAATTTATTAAAAACTTTCAGTTATTACAGATATCTCTAATGAGTTAATTAGATTTTATACACCTGTAAGATTTAATGCTCAGCTGTTTATGTTGCTCATTGAATAAAATTGTGCTAATGAACTGGTAAAAGTAAGCAACAGATAATTAAGCTTTCTAAGTTCATTTCCTTAAAAGTGTATGTATAATAAATTAAGCCAACAAGCTGCTAAACTTGTTGCACCTCGCCAGGTTCGTGAGGACCAGGGTAGTCGTGGAAGTAGATTCATTTTTCTATAGTGACCATCGACCACCATGGGATAACCTGTCACTTGTGCCCAACGCAACGCTTCTCCCACCAACGTCATGGCAGCAGGGATCATCACAAGAACAACTCACACGATACAACCTCCTGCAGGATCTGTGGGGGGACTCAAGAACCACCTGCCGGGGACTTATCCTCGACCTCACCTCCAGCAGCAGTACCACTCACCTGGCCCTCAGGTACTTTGTTGTCGTTGTCTAGGAGCAGGCTTCAAATGAACTGAGGTAGGATAACAGCTCTTGCTTGCAGTTTCACTAGGAACATCATTTGACAGACCTTATCAACCCTAGCTTTGGTAAAAATCAGGCACAGAGAAAATATTCAGAGTCAGAGACGAGGAGTGAGGGGAAAAAGAGAGGGAATCAAAGTGAGAGATACAGAGACAGAAAAGGGAAGGGAACTATCAGGAGAAAGCGCCATGCTATTATGCCTATAAAGCACTTGGAAGGAATCAGTATAAGGATTTGGGATGGGACGGGGGGAAGGGGAACGGAATGGTGCCCAACCACTTTGACAATCGGGGATTGAACGTCGATCTGCATGAAGCGAGACCGTCGCTCTACTGAGAATAAGACCCTGCACAGTATTACGAATCCATGTCAGTTATGGATTCTTACCGCAAATTCATATAATAAGAAATGAAATAAATATTTATACATGTAAGTGTGTTAGCTTTTTTAATATGTTCAGTAGGACATGGCAACGTAATTGGGGATGTGGCTGGCGTGTTGAGTAGACCGGAAGTGAACCGGTGGAATACCTGTGAGGCTGGCGGACAAGTATAGCTGGACGTGATCATCTGTTGTGTTGCCTCATGTTGTCTCTTAATATTAATAAACTCTTATTTACACATTAATAAAGCATGTTATACTTTAGTTATATTATGTGCAAATATTAATTCATAATAGTAATTTGTTTATGTCTGATTGAAACCGATTTCTTTAGTCATAAGCATTTAATTATGTAAAATTAATCGTTCGCCATCCCCTTGTCTAAGCGGACGGAGGGGGGGGGGGGTGTTTTGTGAGGAAACGCTGGAGGTAGCAAGCAGTAGCGACGTGGCGGGAGACACGTTGTTGTCTTGCCTGTATACTGAGTTCTTTAGGGCTTAAAGTCCCCAAGTGGGCACGTGAAGGCATAGACGTCGTTAGTTTCCATCAAGGCGTTCTGTTTGGTGTCTGGGGAGTTTTTAATGAGTAGGTTGGCCGTTTTTTTTGTGTTTGTAGTAAATTGTCAATTGTATTTTCTGATTTTTGTCTGTAGGGATAACGTTCCTATTAACAATATCTTTCAGGACACTTTCCCCTGTTTTATGAGCTGTTGAAAAGAAGTTCCTGTAAAACAGTCTAATAGGAGGTACAAGTGTTGTATTAGTTGACACTTCATAGGTTGCATGGCATTTCACCTTTCTTTTTATGACGTCTTCAACATAACCGTTAGGGAAGCCATTGTTGACTAGGACCTGCCTTACCATACAGAGTTCTTCATCGACTTGCTTCCATCCTGACCTATGACTTAGAGCCCAGTCGACGTAAGCATTGACAACACTCCTCTTGTACCTGTCTGGGCAGTCACTATTGGCTTTAAGGCCCATTCCTATGTTTGTTTCCTTAGTCTTTCAAGGTTTCAGTGTTTCAGATTTCAAGTCCATGTTAACTAAGACCCTCTGCTCTATGGTACCCATGTAGAAGTTCGCAAACAGGACACCTAGAGGAGAGCCCATGACGACCCGATCTACTTGCTTATACATGTGCCCATCTGGACTCAGAAGGGTGCTCCTTTAATACAGGCATGGAGTAGCTTTCTTAGTATGTTTTCTGGTATGTAAAAAGGAGTACAAGCCAGATCACGATACACTCTGTTCATTATCATCCCGATTGTTTCATCCACAGGTACGTTGGTAAAATGAGACTCCACATCCAAAGAGGCTCTTATCCCTGTGGCCCGTGCTCCCTGCAGTAGGTCAACGAATTCCTTTGGAGACTTCAAGCTGAAGTCAAAAGGTACATAAGGAGTCAGCAAGTAGTTGAGTCACTTAGCCAGTCTGTATGTGGGTGTAGGTATCTGACTGGTACTTCGGCCAGTCATCAGCCAGACACCCACACCCACATACTTAGAACCCAGGACGAAGAACCTAAGAGCAGAACCTCTCACAATGGCCGAATCTGTGGTCCATAAAGCAGCCTTGTCCTTCCCAACAGGATCAGCAGGTGGGTTCACAGGACTAAAACCCAACCACATCAAGCAAATGCTCAACCCTGCACTGGGTGACATTGTACGGTGCCTCTTGTTGGAATTAACCAGATTCACCAACACATGTCTAGCTGGCAACATACAAGAGACCATAAGACCTATCTTTTTTGGAGCATCTCTCTGTGCTCTAAAAAAGGGGTTGAGGGATCAGGCCAATAGCTTTGGGAAATTCTGTCCGGCGTCTTGTCGCAAAGGCTGCAAGAACAGTTAGTTGAGGCAGCGGCCAAAATGCCCAAACAGCTCGGGCTCGGCATTCCACAAAGAGTGTAAGGCGGTAGTCCATGCAGCTCGAGCCTTCATCGCCAACATCACAGACGAAAAGTCCCTTATCAAGCTAGATTTAAAAGATGCCTTCAATTTGGTGTGGAGGGACGCAGAACCGCTCTGTGGTTCATCGTCATTTCCCTTCCCTATACCCTTTTGTACATTTATGCTACAGTATGGATCTAAAACTATTTTTGTCCAATATGAAATTGACTCGCAAGAAGGCGTCCCACAGGGTGACCCCCTTGCTCCTCTCCTTTTCTGCTTAGTCATCAAATAAGTCACAAAAGTTCTGTCCAGCGAGCTTAACATCTGGTTCTTGGATGATGGTACCTTAGCTGGTTCCCAAGACTCCTCCCTGGAGGACATCAGAAAAATCCAGGAGCAAGTTGACCAGACCACACACTAGAAGGTGAAGGGACGACGACGTTTCGGTCCATCCTGGACCATTCTCAAGACGATTGTGAGCCATTCGACAATCGACTTGAGAATGGTCCAGGACGGACTGAAACGTCGTCGTCACTTCACCTTCTAGTGTGTAGTCTGGTCAACTTACTTTAGCCACGTTATTGTGACTCATCGCCTCCAGGAGCAAGGTGCAGTTTTCAGCCTAAACCTGAACCGTTCTGAATGTGAAATAATATGTTCCAATCAGGGAATCGTAGAGAGAATAGAGGGTCTTTTGCCAAATATCCATATAACCAAACCTGAGGACAGCACACTCCTAGGAGCTCCCCTGGGGTTGAAAGCCATCGATGAGGTCCTTGATAAGAAAATCGCTGACCTTAAGAGGATGGATGGGAGGATTGAGGAAATTGAGGCTCATGATGCACTTTACCTCATCTCCAGATGTCTGTCCCTCCCCAGGTTAACCTACTTTCTGAGGTGTTCACCACCCTACAGTAGCCTAAAACTAGGTGAGTATGACCTGTTTTTTAAACCAATGCTAGTAAAATCCCTCAACCTCTCTCTTGTTGACCTACAGTGGAAACAAGTCTCTGTTCCTATAAGACTTGGGGGCCTCGGAGTTCGAACAGCAAAGCGAATTGCAGTTCCAGCCTTCCTGTTCTCCTCATCGGCATCCGACGACCATGTGAAAGAAATTTTACCTGCCTACTTACATCAGCTGGCAGGTGTACACGTTCCAAATTTTACACGCTGTGCCACCGAGTGGGTCTCTCATGCAGGCCCATCACCTCAACCACCATCCTCAAAAGCCCACAAGCAATCCAGCTGGGATGGCCCCATTGTAGGCCAAGTTGCTGCAAAGTGCCTGGGTGCTGCAACAACACAACACGACATTGCTCGCCTCACAGCAGTAGCAGCCCCACATGCATGGGATTTCCTGTTAGCAATCACAATGTCGGCAACTGGCACGTGTCTCACACCACACGCCCTTCGGATTGCTGTGGCCCTCCGCCTTTCTGTCCGAATCCACACCAGATATAGGTGAATTTGCGGCGAGGTGGTGGCCGACAGGTATGGCCACTATGGGGTACTCTGCCAAAGCACAGGGGGATGGCACTCGAGGCACAGTTAGCACAAGTTAAAGTTAGCACACGAGGCACAAGTTAACGACATCATCAAGAAGAGCCTCACCACAGTTGGTTGCCCAGCTGAAAGAGAGCCCTGTTACCTAACACCCTCTAACTCTGATGCTCTTATTGGTTGCCCGGATGGTATCACAGTGAACCCCTGGAAGAATGGCAAGCAGTTGGTATGGGACTACACGTGCATATCAACTCTGGCTAACACCTACATTGACTTCAATGTTGCACAACCAAGTGATGCTGAAACCCACAGGGAATCAGTCAAATCCCATAAGTACAGAGAACTGGATCACCACTACAATTTTGCCCCCATTGCTTCTGGGACACTCGGCGCCTGGGGTAAGACTGCTACCAGTTTTTTGAAGGAACTGCGTTCTAGGCTATTTGAAACAACAAGGGACCCTTGAGCTGTTAGCATTCTTTTCCAGCGCATCAGCGTGGCAATACAGAGGGGGAAATGCACACTGCATTCAGGGTTCCTACCCACTATCTGAGGAGCTGTAGGAACTCGGCAACTAATGATAATCATCTTTTTACCCTATATGTAACTTCTTTTTTGTAACAAAATTTAAATAAAACAAATATATATGTGTAAATACAAAACAATGGGTGGTAGAAGAAGGAAATATTGGTGTTCAGTGAGAATCTACAGGTTCTTCACTGAATACTCCTAATTTTCTTTTCCGAGGCTATGGGACCTCACATATGCACCAGAGCAGTTGTACTCTTTGTTATATATATATATATATATATATATATATATATATATATAT
>WNGS01005641.1:13025037-13039118 GCA_020271785.1 Procambarus virginalis
CTATCTCCTTAACCCACACCCTACCCGTTCCCCTTCCCTTAAACCCCCCCCCCACCCCAAACCCTCTGCGACCCTGCAAACCACCTCACAGATCTTCTCACCCACGGAACAGCTTCCCACACCAGTAGAATACTCGCCAAGAAAGGGATATGTAAATGAACAGAAGAAAGTGAGCTTCAAGGCGATGTACACTAACATAGATGGGATTACAAAAAAACTAGTGAACTTGGAGAGTGGGCACTAGAAGAAAACCCAGACATAATAGCACTCACAGAAACAAAGCTAACGAAAATCATAACAAATGCAGTGTTTCCACAGGGCTACTATGTAGTGAGGAAAGAGAGAGAAGGGAGAGGAGGAGGTGGTGTGGCTTTGCTACTAAGAGAAGGTTGGAGTTTCGAAGAGATGGTAATTCAGAACTGTGAAGGTTTCAGGGACTACATATCAGGCACCATTGCAACTGGAGGACAGAAAATTATAATAGTAGTCATATATAACCCCCCACCGAATGACAGAAGACCCAGACAGGAATATGATAGAAACAACATGGCCACCATCAATATAATAGAGAGAGCAGCTTCTGTGGCTAGCAGGAACGGATCCAGACTTCTAATCATGGGAGACTTCAACCATGGGAAGATAGATTGGGGGAACAGAGACCCACACGGAGGCCCAGACACATGGAGAGCTAAGCTGCTGGATGTGGCAACAAGAAACTTTCTAAGTCAACACGTCAAGGGACCGACAAGAATGAGAGGAGGGGATGAACCAGCCTTGCTTGATCTGATATTTACCCTAAATGAGTCGGATATAAGGGAAGTTAAGTTGGAAGCCCCTTGGGAATGAGTGATCATAGTGTATTGAGCTTTGAGTACCTGGTTGAGCTAGGAATTATCACCCCAAAAAAGAACTGGGAACCAAAGGGCTGGCGTACCGAAAGGGAAACTATGAGGAGATGAATAAATTCCTATGGGATATACATTGGGACACAGAACTCGGAACCAAGTCCGTACAAGACATGATGGACTATGTCACCCAAAAATGTCAGGAGGCTGTAAGCAGGTTTGTCCCAGCCCAACAGGAAAAAACAGAGAAGCAAAGGAAGAATCCGTGGTTTAATAGGGAATGTATGAAAGCAAAGGAGCTGAACAAAAGGGCATGGAGGAACTTCCGTAATAACAGAACACCAGAAAGTAGAGAGAGATACCAGAGAACCAGGAACGAGTATGTCAGTGTGAGAAGAGCAGCTGAGAAAAGGTATGAAAATGATATAGCTAATAAAGCCAAGACTGAACCAAAGCTACTACACAGTCACATCAGGAGGAAGACAACAGTGAAGGAACAGGTGATTAAACTTAGGGTGGGCGAGGACAGGTACACAGAGAATGACAAAGAGGTGTGTGAAGAACTCAACAAAAGGTTCCAGGAGGTCTTTACAATAGAACAGGGAGATATCACGGCGCTGGGAGAGGTGGCAGCAAACCAGGTGACCTTGGATAGGTTCGAAATTACAAGAGATGAGGTCAAAAAGCACCTATTGGAGCTGGATGTGAGAAAAGCTGTTGGGCCGGATGGAATCTCGCCATGGGTATTGAAAGAGTGTGCAGGAGCACTTTGCTTACCACTCTCCATAGTGTATAGTAAGTCACTGGAAACGGGGGACCTACCAGAAATATGGAAGACTGCTAATGTAGTACCAATATACAAAAAGGGTGACAGACAAGAGGCACTGAACTACAGGCCAGTGTCCTTAACTTGTATACCATGCAAGGTGATGGAGAAGATTGTGAGAAAAAACCTAGTAACACATCTGGAGAGAAGAGACTTCGTGACAACCCATCAACATGGGTTCAGGGAGGGTAAATCTTGCCTTACAGGCTTGATAGAATTCTACGATCAGGTGACAAGAATTAAGCAAGAAAGAGAAGGGTGGGCGGACTGCATTTTTTGGACTGTCGGAAAGCCTTTGACACAGTACCCCATAAAAGGTTGATGCATAAGCTGGAGAAACAGGCAGGAGTAACAGGTAGGGCGCTCCAGTGGATAAGGGAGTACCTAAGCAATAGGAAGCAGAGAGTTACAGTGAGGGGTGAGACCTCAGACTGGCGTGAAGTCACCAGTGGAGTCCCACAGGGCTCTGTACTTGGACCTATCCTGTTTCTGATATACGTAAATGATCTCCCAGAGGGTATAGACTCATTCCTCTCAATGTTTGCTGACGACGCCAAAATTATGAGAAGGATTAAGACAGAGGAGGACAGCTTGAGACTTCAAGAAGACCTGGACAAGCTGCAGGAATGGTCGAACAAATGGCTGTTAGAGTTTAACCCAAGCAAATGTAATGTAATGAAGATAGGGGTAGGAAGCAGGAGACCAGATACAAGGTATCATTTGGGAGATGAAATACTTCAAGAGTCAGAGAGAGAGAAAGACCTGGGGGTTGATATCACGCCAGACCTGTCCCCTGAAGCTCATATCAAGAGGATAACATCAGCAGCATATGCCAGGTTGGCTAACATAAGAACGGCCTTTAGAAACTTGTGTAAGGAATCTTTCAGAACATTATATACCACATATGTCAGACCAATCCTGGAGTATGCGGCTCCAGCATGGAGTCCCTATCTAGTCAAGCATAAGACTAAACTGGAAAAGGTTCAAAGGTTTGCCACCAGACTAGTACCCGAGCTGAGAGGTATGAGCTACGAGGAGCGACTGCAGGAATTAAACCTCACTTCGTTGGAAGACAGAAGAGTTAGGGGGGACATGATCACCACATTCAAGATTCTCAGGGGAATCGACAGGGTTGATAAAGACAGGCTGTTTAACACAAGGGGCACACGCACTAGGGGACACAGGTGGAAACTGAGTGCCCAAATGAGCCACAGAGATATTAGAAAGAACTTTTTTAGTGTCAGAGTGGTTGACAAATGGAATGCATTAGGAAGCGATGTGGTGGAGGCTGACTCCATACACAGTTTTAAGTGTAGATATGATAGAGCCCATTAGGCTCAGGAAACTGTACACCTGTTGATTGACGTTGAGAGGCGGGACCAAAGAGCCAGAGCTCAACCCCCGCAAGCACAACTAGGTGAGTACACTAAAGCATAACTTGGAACCATTACTCATTGCGCTGAAATCTCCAAGCTAGCAGCAAAATATATAAATTTTATTTAAAATATACATAGTTCTCATTAACATTCCTTACAAGTTTCCGACTCAATAATCTCACTCTGCTTGCTAACGCTATCATTAAAACCTCATTAGCTCCAAAGATAGGAAAGTTTTATAAAAGAGATACTCCCTCCGCACCCAATCATTTATCAAACCCTTATCAATTATATATATTTGTTAATTCATTCTTCTTTTCTCCATATATAATATATTTGTATGCAAGATTTATATTCTCTTCAGCGCTTAAAGTAGATTAACAACACACAACTTAAATCACAAAGCCTTTCATTTGGAGCATTTGTTCGCCAATCCCAGTAAGTAGTGAATTTTCATCTCTTAAACTGTCACATCACACACACACGCATATAGATAATTGTTGTTTAATTATTCTAGTTTTCTATCTTAACCATTTTATTGAAACTTGCAATACTAGCTGTGATATGCCTCATTACGACATATGACTAGACCTCGAAAATTACACGTCTTACTAATCTATCGCCACAAATTTACCTAAACTGTTTCAAAACTAATTCCAGTACATACATATAATATCGGCCCTGCCGGCTGAGTGTACAGCGCTCGGGACTCGTAATCCTAGGGGTCCGGGGGTCGATCCCCAGCGATGGCGGAAACAAATGGCCAGAGTTTCTTTCATGCTGATTTACTGTTCACTAGGAGTAAATAGCTACCTTAGAATTTGACAGCTGCTATGGGCTGCTTCCTGGTGTGTGTGTGTGGTGTGTGTGTGTGTGTGTGTGGTGTGTGTGTGTGTGTGTGTGTGTGTGTGTGTGTGTGTGTGTGTGTGTGTGTTCTCACCTAGTTGTACTCACCTAGTTGTGTCTGCAGGATCGAGCATTGACTCTTGGATCCCGCCTTTCGAGCATCGGTTGTTTACAGCAATGACTATAGTTCTATTTCCCTATCATACCTGGTTTTAAAATTATGAATAGTATTTGCTTCCACAACCTGTTCTTTAAGTGCATTCTATTTTCCCACTATTCCCACGCTAAAAGAAAACTTCCTAACATCCCTGTGACTCATCTGAGTTTCCAGCTTCCACCCATGTCCCCTCGTTCTGTTACTATTCCATGTGAACATTTCGTCTATGTCCACTCTGTCAATCCCCCCTGAGTATTTTATACGTTCCTATCATGTTCCCCCTCTCCCTTCTTCTTACTAGTGTCGTAAGGCACAGTTCCCTCAGGCGCTCCTCATACCCCATCCCTCGTAGCTCCGGGGACGAGTCTCGTTGCAAACCTCTGAACCTTTTCCAGTTTCTTTATATGCTTCTTCAGATGGGGACTCCATGATAAGGCGGCATACTCTATGAATGGCCTCACATAGGCAGTGTAAAACGCCCTAAATGCCTCCTTGCTTAGGTTTCTGAATGATGTTCTAACTTTTGACAGTGTAGCGTACGCTGCTGTCGTTATCCTATTTATATGGGCTTCAGGAGATAGGTTAGGTGTTACGTCCATGCCCAGGTCTCTCTCTCTCGCGTCGTCACAGGTAGGCTGTTCCCCTTCATTGTGTACTGTCCCTTTGGTTTCCTATCTCCTACTCCCATTTCCATAACTTTACATTTGCTCGTGTTGAACTCCAGTAGCCATTTCTCTGACCATCTCTGCAACCTGTTCAGGTCCTCTTGGAGGATCCTGCAATCCTCATCTGTCACAACTCTTCTCATCAACTTTGCATCATCCGCAAACATCGACATGTAAGACTCTACACCTGTAAACATGTCGTTAACATATACTAGAAATAGAATTGGTCCCAGCACTGATCCTTGTGGTACTCCACTTGTTACTGTTGGCCAGTCCGACTTCTCGGCCCTTACCACAACTCTTTGGTTCCTTCTGTTAGGTAGTTCCTTATCCATGCTAGGACCTTTCCCCCACTCCCGTCTGCCTCTAGAGTTTGAACAGCAGTCCCATGTGTGGTACTGTATCAAAGGCTTTTTGGCAGTCCAGAAATATGCAGTCCGCTCAACCATCTCTGTCCTGTCTTATCCTCGTTATTTTATCATAGAATTCCAAAAGATTTGTTAGGCACGATTTTCCTATCCAGAACCCATGTTGATGTTTCTTCACAAACCTAACGTTTTCCAGGTGTGCAACCAGTCGTAGCTTAATCATTCTTTCCAGTATTTTACAGGGGATGCTTGTCAGTGATACAGGTCTATAGTTAAGTGCCTCCTCCCTATCGCCTTTCTTGAAGACCGGTACGACATTTGCCTTTTTCCAGCAACTGGGCAATTCTCCTGACATAAGTAAGTAAGTAAGTAATTATCAAAAGAAAGCACCAAACCAGGAAGGCTATGTAGCACCATCAAATGTGCAGAATAATCAGAGGGCGCTAAATATCACCAAGGATGCCAATATGAGAACAAAAACGCATAAGGCGAACGATATCAAAAGTATCCGAGTCACCAAGAATTCTATTGAGGGACAGGCGACCGCGAGGGGTGGTCAGAAAGCAAGACACACGCTCGTCCTGGAAGTCAGGACATTCAAGAAGGACATGCACAACCGTAAAAGGGACAATGCAATTAGGACAACAAGGAGCAGGGCGGCGCTCCATCAAGTGACCATGGGTTAAGCGAGTATGGCCAATACGCAACCTCGCCAGAGCAGTTTCCCATCGCCGGTTACGGTGGTAGGAGGACGGCCACGAGGAAACACAACATTTAAGAGTACGTAGTTTGTTACTAGTAACAGACGACCAAGAAGCCTGCCAACGGGTAAGAATGGAGGAATGGATAACCGGGTAAAAGTCGGAATATGGAATACCCTTACGAGGGATGGGACAAGCGTGGACAGCTGCCCAGGCGGCAGCATCCGGACGCTCATTTAAAGACACACCAATATAGCTGGGAACCCAACAGAACTCAACCAACTTAAATTTACTGTGAACAAGAAACAGCCAATGCTGGATCTCGACAACTACTGGATGAACCGGATTAAAGGACCTGAGAGCCATGAGAGCACTACGAGAATCAACAACAACTACAAGGAAGACTGACAACGAGAAAGCAGGAGACAAAGAGCATAGAGAATAGCATAAAGCTCTGCTGTAAAGATGCTAGTCTCCGGTGGTAAGCGACACATATAAGTGCAATCAGGAAAAACAACAGAGTAGCCAACACCGTCCGCAGACTTAGACCCATCGGTGAAGACAGAAACGGAGTGGGAGTGAGAAGAAAAGTGCTCAAGGAATTGACGTTTTAGAACCGTAGGAGGGGTAAAAACTTTAGTGATGTGGGTCAAGGNATGTCCCTTTATCCCCCTTTTTAAGGGGACGACATGACGTCTTCAACCCAAACCCCAATGGTAACAATGGAACATGCATTATTCAATGCATTGCTGCTTTTC
The DNA here is from genome assembly GCA_020271785.1 of Procambarus virginalis. NCBI lineage: Eukaryota > Metazoa > Arthropoda > Malacostraca > Decapoda > Cambaridae > Procambarus > Procambarus virginalis. The sequence goes on from WNGS01005641.1 coordinate 13,031,580, forward strand.
GGGCATCACAACAAGGATGGAATGGAAACGTATAGGAAGACTTGTAGAGTCTCACTCTAGGGTTAGGAAATGGTTAAATACGACCATTTATCTTTCCCTCTCTCATGGGAGGATATCTCTAAATTGGAGAATAGAATAAACTCTCCATTTTTTTGTATTCAATTCACAAACATACAGACGGTGCCTATCACGTCTCTCTTTGCCGTCGCGGTAGCAGACAGTACTCAGACATAGTACCATTATTATTGTTGGGAGAGTCTCATGTAAGTCTTATTAAAGACTTGAATAGATTTTTACGGAACTTTACTCGCAGTCACAGGCGAAAGACAGTCTTCTGTAAAAGCTGTCTTTCAGAATATCAAAATTCTAGTGAGCTGAGTCATCACTCTTCTTCCTGCGACATCACTCAAAAAATGATTTATCCCAAGGAGGGGGACACCCTTCATTTTAAAAATACAGGGAAAGGTTACCCTCCATCCCACATAGCTTTTTTTGATTTCGAAAGCGTGTTAAGTACTGAGGATTGTGTAGGTTCTGTTACAGCAATACATAGGCCTATAGCATACAGCTATATAATTGTTGATAGGAACCACTCCGTCATTGATAAATTCACTTATTTTGGTGGGGACAGTGTCACACATTTCATGGAGCGAGTTGCCACCAAATGGGAAATTATCAGATCCACCCTGCCCAAATATAAATAGACATGTCTCTTGAGGATATGGTTCATTTTAGGAGACAAACTCACTGTCAGTTTTGTGAAGAGGTATTTACCCACACCAATTTCAAGGTTCAACATCATGATCACCTTAGGGAAAAGGTCAATTATATTGGAGCTCTTTGCAACTACTGCAACCTTCGCCACAAGAATGCTCTAGAGAGTTTAGTCCTAATTGCCCACAATATGTCTTACGACATGGGCTTAATTTTGAGGGAGTTTGCCATGGGTTCAAATATTAAGAGCAATATCCTCATGAGACAGGGGACTAAATATCTTAAGGTGGAAATAGGCAACCTTAAATTTCTTGATTCACTGGCTTTTATTACGGGCAGTCTTTCGTCCCTAGCAAAGACCCACATTGATTCAGCCAGCCCCTTAACATTCACTCACTCAATGATAGAAGGTTTACCCGAAGAGAGTCATAACCTACTCTTAGCGGGAAAACAGTTTTTCCCTTATGAATATGCCACAAAAATCAGCCGCTTTAATGATGCAACACTTCCCCCTATTGAAATGTTTTACAGCTCCCTAAACAAATCAACCATCACCTTGGAGGAATATAGACATTCTAAATTAGTATGGGAGGCAACAGGATGTAACTCCTTAAAGGATTACCTCCTAGTTTATTTGAGGTGTGATGTAGGCTTACTAGCTGACATTTTTACTCACCATAGGGTAATTCTAAATGATATCTATTCTTTAGAAATGACTCATTACTGTAGCCTCCCGGGCTACTCCTACGACTGCTTCTTGAAAAGCAGCAAAATATCATTGGAGTTAAGTGCAGATGTCACGTTACACAATCTCTTGTCACAAAACATACGAGGAGGTTTTACAACTGCAGTTAGGAGTTACGTCAGAGCTAACAACCACTATGTCAACCCATCTTTTAACCCTCAGGAGGATAGTTCTTCTTTCTTACTATATTTAGATTACAACTCTCTTTACGGGAGTTGTATGACTAAGAAATTACCCTATGGGGGTCTAAGAAGGTTGTCATCTGATGAGATGAACTCCTTCATTAGTGAAGGGAAGATAATGACAGAACAGCCATTCTCTTCTAACAAAGGGTACTGGCTCTTAATTGACACCAAACACATAAGACCTGAAATAGCTAGACTAACAGATGATCTACCCCTTTGTTTACACCATAGGGGGATAAGTATGGAGGATATCTCACCATTTAGTAAGGGACTTCTGGAAACTAATAACATTACAAAGCTCCCTACAAAAATATTAAGCTGGTTGGGGATCATCTCCCCAAAAAACATTATTTCATATCTCTACACCTCTTACAGCTATTTATTGAGATAGGACTTGAAGTAGAGACTATACACGCCATTTACGAGTTCCACCAGTCAGATTTTATGGCAGAATTTGTTAACACCAACGTTAACAATAGAAATGCCTCCACTAGTAACGATAGGAAAACACTATTTAAATTACTAACAAATAGTGTTTTTGGTAAAACACTATTGAACCCAGCCCGTTATGCCATTGACACCAAACTAGTGACTTCTGCTAGGGCATTTTTACGTGAGGTGAAGAATCCTCGCTTTAAACGTATGGTGCATTTAGGTGACAATAAATTATTGTCCGTCAGTTCCAGACCATTCATTAAAATTACTCACCCTAATTACATTGGGTTCCAGATTCTTGAGCTAGCAAAATACAGTATGTACCATTTTTGGTACAGGGTACTTAAGAAGCACTATACAGATAGGACAGCACTGATATACAGCGATACCGATAGTTTCATCTTCAGTTTAATGACTGAAGATGTCTTTATCGAGATGGGGAAAGAACCCCTTAAATCGTGGATGGACACAAGTAATTTTCCTAAAACTCACTCCTTATATGATCCTACTAAGAAGGGTGTTCTAGGACTTTTAAAGTCAGAGGTTTCAGACAGACACATCCTTGAAGTTGTAGCTCTCAAGCCCAAAATGTATAGTTTGCTGTTGCATGACAATTCAAATTCCATTACGGCTAAGGGTATCCCCCGTGCTGTGCAAAGATCTTTAACACATAACCATTTTAAAGAGACCCTACACAGTAATGGAGTAGTAAATACTTTCCAATATTCCCAAATTAGGAATGTAGAAGGGCAAATTGTCTCCACCCATAATTCTAAACGAGGTTTGAGTGCATTTGATGATAAACGCTATTACCTAAATAAATACAAAAGCCTAGGCTATGGTCATCCAGACATACCACCTGAGCCCCACCCATCCGCCTCAGCCCAAGGGGTGACCGCTGGAAGTGAAAGTGATGACGTCATCGAGCCACAAGGAGAGGAAGGACAACACCATTCCAGTGAGAGTGAACACTATGACGTCAGCACCCCACTAGGGGAGGAAGAACCACAACACTCCTTTCTCCCTCTGGATGATGACTCATTGTCATCATCGTCACCCCAGGAGGAGGAGGAAGACCCTACAACGGACCTGTGGGCACGGAGGAGGGGTCTAGTTAATCAATATTATGGGGGGGAATTAGATTACGACTACGTTTAAGCCACTATGTACTTTTGTTAATATATTGTATAAAACAAGTATTATTTCTTTTCACCCTCATTTATTTTGAGTATATATCCTATATAGCTCCCAGTCATATATGCATATAGTCCTGAAGGGACCATTCAGTCTTGTTCGATTATATTTCCTTTAATTAGCCTAAATAATGACAAGGTGTTTAAGGAGATACCCAGAGTAAGTGAAATATGGTGCGAGCTCACCGTAGACTAAATTTTAGGTGTGACTGTCTGGCACACCGCCTCTGATTCCTTTGTATGATAAGTGGGCCTATCTGGCTCCCCGCCTCCGAGTCCATTGTTTATGATAAGTACCTCCCATTGTTTGTTAAGTGTCCCTATCTGGCTCTAATTATACTACTCACATCACTTGACAAGTATGTGAAATCATTTGAAAACGTTCAATATATTTAGTATACTTTTAACATTATCGGTGTGGCCGATATTTTCCACATCAGAAACAACATTTTTTAATTTAGTTTTTGTTTTCTAAAATTACCGTTGAATTTTTTAGTGAAAAATGTCATAAATGTTGAGATATTTTTGCAGATATAGGTTATTGGATACTTATAATTTTTACAGAGCCCAGCCTGTATATAGCGTGACTTACCTAGACATATGTAAACTCCAGCGGTACTTTAATTGTGTGCGTTCACTGGTTTACTGAGCATCGTGCAATAAACTGACAGATTCTAAGAACTCTGAATATTTCAAAAGATGTAGCATGTATTTCATTTGTTCATTCATCCGAATACAAGAAGATACATTGGGTTGTTAAAGTACATGTATGGTTGGATGAGTCTAATTTCATGGAAACCCCCTAGCACACACAGTTTACATTCATACAGACAGTGTGTTGCGTCCCTTCTATATAACGTTTTGCTTGACAGATCCGTCTACGATGCAGCGACCACTCATCAGCAATCCTCTGCTGATCCTTAACCGCACCAGGATAGTGTGTCTCTGGCTGCATGGGATGTCACCAAGAGATATATCCTTGGCTACGAGGTCCAGCTTGTCCACGGTGTACAGATGGATCAAACGGTGGTATGAACATGGATCCGTACTTTCGATAACCTCTGGCAGAAGACCGAGAACACCTCGCTGTAAGGAAGCTCGAGCGTGCGTCCCTAAAAGGCAACTTCCCATTAAACTGAATACCGATTTAGCAGCCTATTTCCTTCTTTACCTACATTCGACGCCAGTAGTAGACGTTTATAATCACAGTCTACATTACGCAGTGAATAAAATGTTACAGACGGACTCAGACACGAGGTTATAAAAACATCATAAACCGAGAACAAGTGATAAACGTCCTGGGCAAGTACTCATAGTCCAAAGTGAACGCCTATAATCTGGTTAATATTCTTCAATCGATTTAGATTATTCTTGATGGATATAGAATAATGATATTTTATTAAATGTTCCTTGACAATAAGCCGTCTTACGTGTTTCATTGATTAGTAGTGTCATGGACCACCTAAACCCTCGCGATTTTTTAATAGTTACATAAATGACCTTAAAGTATATAACACCTTCCTTACCCTTCAATGCCTAACCTACCCTTCATGGCCTTCTTTACCCATCACTGCCTTCCTTACCTTCCACAGCCTTCCTTCACCCTTCCTTACCAGCCTTACCCTTCACCACCTTTCTTACCATCCACTACAGTTGTATGAACCAGGACTATGAACAAGAATTTTTTTAGGTGATTCCTCGTAGTTCGGGTCATTTTTAGTTACCTCGGTAACTGATGGGTTGTTGTTGTTGTTGTTTTAGATTTAGCTACTCAGAACGAAATGTTCATGTAGCGAAGACTATAGCGAGCCCGTAATCGAGTTCGGTTATTCACGATAACCTTGTTACTCTGATATTTGGATCAAAGTTTTAAATGGAGGTGAGGTTTCCTTCTTTTTTTCCTGTTTCTTTTTCGCTTCTATTTCAGTTCACTGGTTTTAGTCTTGTTTTAATAACATTATCTTGGTGGCGGATGTAGATGCAAAATGTTCACTAGTGTGTCCCATTCTTCAACGGCTTTTCTAATCATTGTAGTCGCTGTGGAATTTGCATCTAATGCAGCTGCTGTCGTTGGATTAATGTTGAGTTTTATGCGCAGGGCTTCAGCCGCCTCACATTCAAGTAGTGCAATAGTGGCGCCTCTGTTTCTGTTCCACAAATATAACACTTTAACTACTGGGTTTATTTCCTCCCAGCAGCACGTGTAAGCAAGTCAGAGTCTGTGTATGGCTACTGCAATGCATCTGGAAATCTTTTTGTCAGGCTTGAAAGAATAGTACTCAGTGGCCTGTTCGTACCACATGGCAGTTGATCTTCCTTCCGCCAATTTGGCCCTGTGGCAACTTTTGATAGTTAGGAGTATTTTCTTTTTTATTTGCTACTTAATCCGTAAAAAACCTAGAGGTATTTTAACCTGTACAACAGGAAGAACAGTGGCAGTTTTTGCTAGTGAGTCTGCTTTACTATTGATGTCTGGTACTCCGTCGTCGTATTTAGCTGCCTTGGTGACGTGCGGTTCTGTCCATCCTTAATGTTCAAGTACGTCATCAGTCTGTCTCAATCATCCCTCAATTAGTTCATTTTCAGTTATTGTATATATAATCTCCTTTTCAGTGATTTGACCCTATTTCATACTTATTCCCATTTTCAAAGAGAGCTCATGTTTGCCAAATAACTAATTAAACTTATCGAATGAATGCCTATACTGCATCACTTGTTTATTTTCACCCAAGTTAAGCCAGTCATTAACTGCCACTAAGAAATTAAATAAAGTGCAGAAGGCCTATACATATCTGGCCAGAAGGCCAGAAATAACACAATGTTCACACACACCTGTATTTGACCATGTCATTCCTAAATAAATTATAAAAATCTAATGTTTTAATATCTACCCCTATTGTTACCCCTATATGCCGTTAATCTACTTGTACCCTTCAATCATGTCACATATCTAGAGGTAATATGTAGAAGGTCCAATTAATATTCCCTTATTATGCCCATTTATCCACATGTACACTTTATTCTTTGCCTAACTATTTTTCTCCAATTATTTTGTTGTAATAGTTAAAAACTAAATAAGTTGTGAGAAAGAGTGTTAGGGCCCCCCCAGCCAAAGATGGATTATTTGTACCTAATATTTATTGTGTATAGCCAAAGATCGCTATTAAGCCTACGAATGAATGAAACCATCTATCTCCTATGCACATCAAATCGAACAAATAATAGAGTTGACATTTCTAATTTCTAAAACATTTCTAAAACGCTCCAAGACACAACACAAACTGACAATCCAAACAATCCAACTTGGACACAAACGATCCAAGAGCGATCATTTACCATTAATCTCCAAGGTCCCCGCAAGATCATGACAATGTGAGTTTAAATTTCCAAGCTAGCAACAGACACATATTTTAAACACATACAATCTCAAAATCAACCGGTCCTGTAACTCCGTTTTAAGGATACTCAGGCATTTCAATTTATCCTGACTTTTTTGTAATCTCTCCTCACCTCATTAGCTCTCAAAACATATATCCCCCCCCCCCACACGGCATAGTAACATTGATTCATCTCAACCATATCATATATTTGTACGTTGTATATATATTCTTATATCTTTTATAATTTATGAAAGTGCTATACACTGCGGTTCTTAATTTAGTATACAGTACATGGATTACGTTGCATTGCGACCCAGTCATTAGCACCATGGAGTGTGTCATTCAATGCAGCGTGCCGTCATCGGTGTGTGATGTCACAGGCGGCCCAACGAGGTCGTGTTCCATTGCTTAAATTATTCACTCTACCTCACCTAACGCATCCACTGCCACTACAATAATTAGAAAAGCAGTTAAAGAATGGGACTCACTAGTGAACATTCTGCACCTACATCCGCAGCCAAGATAATGTTATTAAAACACGACTAAAACAGAAGCGAAAAAGAAACAAGGAAGAAGGAGGAAACCCCACCTCCATTAAAAACTTTGAGCCAAATATCAGAGTAACAAGGTTATCGCGAATAACCGACCTCAATTAAGGGCTCATTGAGCCCGTAATTGGAAAAGTTTAGATTTAGGAATGACTTGGGTAAATACTGGTAAATTGAGGGCTCATTGAGCCCGTAATTGGATAAGTTTAGATTTAAGAATGACTTGGGTAAATGCTAGTAAATTGAGGGCTCATTGAGCCCGTAATTGCTCAATCTTGTCCATTGTCCATCTAGCAATCTAGCCCGTGCTAGATGGACATTTCTTTCTGAGTAACTAAA
>WNGS01005641.1:13049878-13076765 GCA_020271785.1 Procambarus virginalis
GCCCTGTTGGCTTATGCATCAGTAATGCCTTGAAAAGGATGTGTTTGTCTGCGTATAGTATTGAGTTATTTGGGTTAGAGCAGTCCCAGAGTGGGCATTTGAAGGCATATAGGAGCGGGACCATTGGTTCTTCTTTCCGGAAGAACTGGAGTTGTCTGCTGTTGATTTGTGAGGCTGGGGTTGAGGAGGGGACGAGTGTGTGTAGTGTGTGTGGCGTGGGGGGTTGGGAGTGGGGTGGTATGGGAGATTTAGTAGGTTTGGCAGATTGTCTTGTTTTTATAGTAAATGTCAATTGTACTCTTCTGATTTTTGCTGTAGGGATAACGTTCTATTAACAAATATCTTTCAGGACCCGGTCCTCCGTTTTATGTATGAGCTGCGAGCTACCCCCACCCATCCCCTCCGTACCCCCCCCCCCCCCCATCCCTCCCCACCCCACCCCCCCCCCCCTTCGTCCCCCCCCTTTTTTTTACCCCCCCCCCCCCCACGACCCCCCCCCGACCCCCTCTCCCCCCCCAGAAGTCCTGGTAGGATACTAAATAGTCATAATTAAAGCGTCCCCAGGGTATAGGTGTTGTGTAGTTGTATCTTCAGAGGTTGCATGGCGTTTCACTTTCCTTCTTATGATGTCTTCAATGAAACCATTGGGAGAAGCCGTTGTTGACTAGGACCTGCCTTACCCTGCCAGAGTCTTCGTCGACTTGCTTCCATTCTGAGCGTGGCTGAGAGCACGGTCGACATAAGCGTTAACAACACTCCTTGTACCTATCTGGGCAGTCACGTTGGCATTGAGCACATTCCTATGTTTGTTCCTAGTGTAGACTGCAGAGTGGAACCTTCCGCTCCTTCCATGACTGTTTAATCTTTAGAAAGGGCAAGTTCCCATCCTTCTCATCTCGTAAGTGAAAAGTAACACAGGAATTCTGCCTCAAACGCTTAGTCGTTCATGTGCTCACGGGATGTCTAATCGAACCTCGGTGTGTGAGGTGGACTGTGAAGGAATTGGACTGTGTCAACATACCTGCAGTATATGGCTGTATAGGCCGGTTTCAAGTCAAGTCGACTAAGACTTTTTCCTCAATAGTACCATGTAAATTTGCAAACAACGCCTAGGGGAGAACCATAGCGACCCCATCTACTTGCTTATACATGTGCCCATCCGGGCTCAAGAAGGGTGCCTCCTTAGTACAAGCTTGGAGTAGTTTCCTCAGGATATTTTCTGGCATGTCAGGGGAGTACATGCCGGGTCTCGATACACTCGGTCCATTATCATCCCGATTGTTTCATCCACAGGTACGTTGGTGAACATGATTCTACGTCCAACGATGCTCGTATCCCTGTACCCGTGTTCCCCGCAGTAAGTCAACAAATTCCTTCGGGATTTCAGGCTGAATTGCACGGGACATAAGGAGTCAGTAAGCCGTTGAGTCGTTTCGCCAGTCTGTACGTGGGTGTGGGTATCTGGCTGATAATTGGCCGAAGTGGGTTTCCCGGCTTATGCGTCTGACGTTTCCATACGCATATCCAGGTTTATATTCTCCAATAATCTTTGGCAGGTGGAGTCCGGATTTCTTGGCATTCACAGTTTTCAATCAACTTGTTGACCTTTGTTTTCAATTCGGCTGTAGTGGTCCTTCGTTACCCGTTGGAATTTAGTTTGGTCAGAGAGTATGTGGTTCATTTTCGCCAGATATTCGTCTTTCTTAAGGATGACGTATATTGGCGACTTTGTCGCCTCTCCTGACAACTATCTCCTTGTTCTCACGAAGGCTCTTGGCTGCCGCTTTGAGCTCGGGGGTCAGTATGGTACTTCTGTAGTTGCCTCGATTCTTTCCTCCTTCTGCAATAAGTTCAGCTTGTAAGGTGTCTTTGGTGTGACCTTCTTTTGTGCTTCGAGGTCAAATATGTCGTCCAACCGGATCTCCAACTCCACTTTCCGGGCCAACGCACTTGGTCTGGACATAACGTGACAGTTTTATACCCAGATTTAGGAGAGTGACTTGGTCCTCAGTGAGGTTGATACCTGCAAGGTTCAGGAAGCCGTCTCTTGTCGTGGAATTGCCATGGGTCCTCCATATAGTGTTGTTAGCTTCTTGATAATCCTTGTTTCCGTGGCTGAGGTGATGTCGGTCTGTGAGGATGTCGAGGTTTGTTCGATGCGGGTGCGGAGACTTTCGTCGATGTTTCTGTTTCTCCATTCGTTTGTGGCCTGAAGTAGTTCGTTTTATTGTCTTTGATATCATTTTCTGCCTTGTGTATCTGATTACGAATCAGATCTGGCGATATTTTATCGTGAAGGCTTGATTCCTCTGCTGGGTCGTGCGTTTTTATATTAGATATTTTGGTAGCAGTCTTTCCTGTAGACATATGTTATTAAATATGACCGAAAAAGTAAGATTAATAATTCTAACACGAATTTTCTCAATTTTCCTTATGTTTGTTTTTACTGATGACGGTAAATGAAAAATCAATTCTCCAAAATTCATTCTTTATTTCTTAGTCTGACGCGACACTTGAGCGCGTTTCGTAAAACTTATTACATTTCAAAGACTTTAGTTCCACACACTGAACAGAGTTTAAACAGCTTTTCTTTTTTATACCTGCATTTGGGTGAGGTGACATGTTACAATGGTTTGGGGTGAGGTGAGAACAAACACAGAACACGAAACAATGGGTATAAGCTAAAGGGAAGAATAGATCTGTAACTGCAGAAGGCCTATTGGCCCATATTTCTTGATGTTTCTATATTGGAGCGGAGTCTTGAAGTGGTAGAATATAGTTTGGCGTTAATTGGCTGTTGATTGCTGGTGTTGACTTCTGATGTGTAGTGCCTCGCAGATGTCAAGCCGCCTGTTGTCGCTGTATCTATCAATGATTTCTGTGTTGTTTGTTAAGATTTCTCTGGTGATGGTTTGGTTGTGGGAAGAGATTATATGTTCCTTGATAGAGCCCTGTTGCTTATGCATCGTTAATCGCCTGGAAAGAGATGTTGTTGTCTTGCCTATATATTGAGTTCTTTGGGGCTTACAGTCCCCAAGTGGGCATTTGAAGGCATAGACGACATTGGTCTCTTTCAAAGCGTTCTGCTTTGTGTCTGGAGAGTTTCTCATGAGTAGGTTGGCAGTTTTCTTGGTTTTATAGTAAATCGTCAATTGTATCTTCTGATTTTTGTCTGTAGGGATAACGTTTCTATTAACAATATCTTTCAGGACCCTTTCCTCCGTTTTATGAGCTGTGGAGAAGAAGTTCCTGTAAAATAGTCTAATAGGGGGTATAGGTGTTGTGTAACCCTATACCCCCTATTAGACTACTTTACAGGAACTTCTTCTCCACAGCTCATAAAACGGAGGAAAGGGTCCTGAAAGACATTGTTAATAGAAACGTTATCCCTACAGACAAAAATCAGAAGATACAATTGACGATTTACTATAAAACCAAGAAAACTGCCAACCTACTCATGAGAAACTCTCCAGACACAAAGCAGAACGCTTTGAAAGAGACCAATGTCGTCTATGCCTTCAAATGCCCACTTGGGGACTGTAAGCCCCAAAGAACTCAATATATAGGCAAGACAACAACATCTCTTTCCAGGCGATTAACGATGCATAAGCAACAGGGCTCTATCAAGGAACATATAATCTCTTCCCACAACCAACCATCACCAGAGAAATCTTAACAAACAACACAGAAATCATTGATAGATACAGCGACAACAGGCGGCTTGACATCTGCGAGGCACTACACATCAAGAAGTCAACACCAGCAATCAACAGCCAATTAACGCACAACTATATTCTACCCACTTCAAGACTCCGCTCCAATATAGAAACATCAAGAAATATGGGCCAATAGGCCTTCTGCAGTTACAGATCTATTCTTCCCTTTAGCTTATACCCATTGTTTCGTGTTCTGTGTTTGCTCTCACCTCACCCCAAACCATTGTAACATGTCACCTCACCCAAATGCAGGTATATAAAAAAGAAAAGCTGTTTAAACTCTGTTCAGTGTGTGGAACTAAAGTCTTTGAAAATGTAATAAGTTTTACGAAACGCGCTCAAGTGTCGCGTCAGACTAAGAAATAAAGAATGAATTTTGGAGAATTGATTTTTCATTTACCGTCATCAGTAAAAACAAACATAAGGAAAATTGAGAAATTTCGTGTTAGAATTATTAATCTTACTTTTTCGGTCATATTTAATAACATATGTCTACAGGAAAGACTGCTACCAAAATATACTAATATAATATATATATATATATATATATATATATATATATATATGAATGAAAACTCACACCCCAGAAGTGACTCGAACCCATACTCCCAGGAGCAACGCAACTGGTATGTACAAGACGCCTTAAACCACTTGACCATCACGACCGGACAATAATGAGGTGATAGCCGAAGCTATTTGAACCACCTCACCGCCGGCACTCGGATGGTTATCTTGGGCATAGCATTTTACCACATCACCTCATTCTTTGGGGCACACGTGAGGAACACAAATATTTTTGTGTTCCTCACGTGTATCCTCTAGTTGTATCTAGTCCTGGGGACCATTCAGGCTTGTTTGCATTTGTGTTCCTCACGTGTTGCCCCAAAAAATGAGGTGATTTGATAAAATGCTATGCCCAAGATAACCATCCAGGTGCCGGCAGGGAAGTGGTTCATATAGCCTCGGCTATCACTTCCTTATGTCCGTCGTGATGGTCAAGTGGTTTAAGGCATCCCTGTACATACCAGTTGCGTTGCTTCTGGGAGTATAGGTTCGAGTCACTTCTGGGTGTGAGTTTTCAGTTGTATCTAGTGCTGGGGACCATTCAGGCTTGTTTGCATATATATATAATATATATATATATATATATATTATATATATATATATATATATATATATATATATATATATATATATATATCCACCAAAATTCATTCATATATATATGTCTAACTTACGTTTGAAACAATCAAAGGACACTGTGTCTATTATATTATATATACATATTAACAAAGACAAATCCTAACGTTTTTTTAGTTATATCAAACAAAGATTAGGGAAAGGATAGATCCATTAAAAACTTAGACATGTCAGATAACTGTTAAATGGCGAAGGGATGAGTAGTATTTTTAATTAATATTCTCTCTCTGTATTTACCTAGAATAACTTAGCATTATGCCTTCAGACGAACAAGTCTATGTTGGTGGGGAAGAGGACAGGTTGACTAGTCTAGTAGTTTCCAGGAAGGCTGTTATTTAACATATAGTAAACTGAAGCCAAATAAATCCCCAGGGACAAACGAAGTTTTTGCCAGGCTACCTAAATAATGCAAAAAAGAGGTTTGCGAGCCGTCGTTGTCTACCATATTTATTAAATCATTAGTCAGGCAGAGTGCCAGAGTCGTGGAAGGTTGGTAATGTAGAACTAATTTTCAAATAATGAAATAGATCACTTACATCAAACTATCGGTCAATTAGCTTATTGTCAATTGTGGGAAAGTTGCTTGAATCGATATTTGCAAAAGTCATTCGTCTTCGTCTCGAAACACTTAGATTAATAAATGATTCACAACATGGATCTACAAATGGCCATTAAGGTTTAAAAAAATTCCTATCATTTTATTCCAGGATAGTTGAAGCAGTTGATAGTGAAAGGATTGCGACGTTGTGTACCTTGACTTTAACAATGCTTTTAATACAGTGTCACATGAAGCATGTGCCATAGTGCCACACGTCAAACAAACACCAGAGCCTAACCAGTTCAACTATTCGTTCTGTTCTGTTTGTTCTGTGCACTTCGCACATCATCTTTGTGCGACCGAAGACTAAACCACCGGCTCCAGATGACGCTTCGGACTCTTCAGACGATGAAATATCAGTAGGAGCAGCATCTCCACATCACCAATTCAACACCTACAATGTGCAAGACTTCCTCATGGAGGCCTTCGCACCAAATTCAAACGACAACTCGGCCATGTAAACAAGAAGCAAGACCCAAACAACCCAAAAATGCGACCAATAGCACCACTTGGACACAACCACTTGCAGCAAAAGAAAAAAGCCTGAAGAAAGAAGTCAGATGAAAAACGAAGACTGAGGCGTCTTCACCCAATGCCTACATACCATGCCACTCTTCACCTCACCACAAGCCCTGGTACAGTCCTACCAAGCCCACCCAGCCTACCACGCCGCCCAAGAACACATCAGAATATAAAAATCATGATCAAGATTCAAGAAAAACACTCGACGCGAACCTGCGATGGGTATGCCCCCTAACGTTTTAGCCTCCTCGTTCCCCATCCATATCTTCTTCAAGAATGTCATCTCCTCATTCTTCTTACCCCATCTCCCCCCCCCCCCACCCGACTTTTTTAAACCCTTTGGAAATCGAAGCGAAGCGAAACAGACCTCTTCTACTATTGTGGACTTCCAACGTACGATCACCCGTACAGACTTACCCTATAGATCGCTCTTCTGGTCACCACTAGATGAGATGCATGACACAAATCTTCCTCCTAATGCTCCCAGCACTTGCTTCCTTCGCAGATCCCTGTTGAAAGTTAGTGCACCCTCCTTGACCTCACACTGACACGTGACGTCGTGACCCGTCTGCTCACGGAACGCCACCAGCGATCATGTCACCTTTGCACACGGCACTCCACCAGTGATGACGTCACCTTTGCACATGGCCCACCGTCATCGATGACGTCATATTCTTCCCTTTGTGAAATCCAAATAATGTTGACATCTCATCCTGCTTCCCAAAAACGTTGCACTGCATTGCCTTGTAGTGAGAGTATTATGTTAGTAATATACTCGCTCCAAACTCTCATTAGTTTAATGAGATGGGTTTGTTAAGTCTACTTAATTCACTAATTACAACTCATACCTCTTCCCTAATTACAGTTACAACTCCTTCAAACCCATTAGGTGAGGTGTGGAAGTGGCTTGGGTGGCTTAATTTTCATGAAACATCAATCAATAATCACCTCCTGGTCTTTATCAATCATCATCTGCAGTCCTTAGTTTGGATTAGCGTGTCCACTGACCCCATCCCCAGATCTCCAGTATCGGCCATTGATTCAGATATTGGCTCCAAAGAGCCTCCACGTATGTACTCTCCATAACCCGTGCTACTTGGAACTTTTTGTTCTAAGTAGCTGTATTAAAAAAAATCAGCCACAGTTACAACCCCGCTCCTGTGCCAAGTAAGTCCACTATGGGGGTTCACCATAGCCCGTGCTATCTGAAACGTTTTGTTCCGAGTAGCTGAATCTAAAAGAACAAATAATCAGCATTATGGGTTATTTATGCCCGTGCCACCTCTTGGGTGGCTTAATCTTCATCAATCAATCAATCAATCAATCAGCAGTCTATTTTCAAGAGTTGTTTAGGTCAGACGCATGAGAGATACTGCATCCTTCAACATCGAATCAAAGTGCACTCAACTTGCCATCACACCATTGCTCGCCAAGTTTCTCCTGCAAACTTCTGTATACTACATTCGTCCAAATATATATATTCTCGTAGTGTCTGTCATTATTGTCACCATAATTGACGGAACAAAAGAAACGTTATATTGGGCACGCAGAGAGGGATGACAATAGCCAGCCCCGACAAACTACTTCATGGCCTCTCCCTAAACTACATCCATCATTGCTACCTGTTGGGGATCGCTGCCACCTGCCGTGGAATACTGCCTGCAGTCTAGTCACAGCTAGGATTTTCATCACGATCATCTATGCATGTTCCTTTGCTGCACCACGATCGTCGCTTACTCATCCAACAGCCTCATCAGTAACTACATAATGCGAGATCTACAGCTTGTTCTGGCGACTCTCCTTCGCTACCAGGGCACTGATGGACTCATGGTCCTACAGAAACTTCCACGACAGCTAGTCTTTCATCAGATGCATCTACCACGTTCAATGCATTCTGCTACTCAGTCGACTCAAACATTCCTTGCGCAGGACCTACAACTTGCGTTTCCGACTCTTCGTCGCCACTAGGACAATTCAGCTCTAACCCTCATTCCCTCGTTGTCCTGAATGCGAGCCTACATTACCTCCCATGGTCCAAGTGCCTGTGCCAATCCATCCCGGATTTAAATACTTCACCAGAGACCCAGGACGCATCAACTGTTCACATTCTTCTCTCCTGCAACACTGAGATCGTCTACACACTGCCTGTATCTTTTGGTACCGGACTACATGCCTCACAACGACCCAGGGAACAGAAGCCTCGTATTTTTGCTGTATTTCTTTTCTTTCGTTCCCAGGAAGGGAAAGTTATTCAGTGAGTTTTATGTTAATAATATACTCGCTCCAAACTGTCATTTGCTTAATGAGATGACTTTGTTTAGGCTACTTAATCCACGAACGACAACTCATACCTTTTCCCTAATTACAGTTAACACTCCTTCCAACTTATTCGATTAGATGTGATCTGGTTATATAAGCAATCAAGAATCAAGTAATCATAGCCCGTGCCACCTCTTGGGTGGCTAATCTTTTTCAGTCAATCAAATAATCATCAGAATAATTTCAACAGTGGTTCAGTTAATTTCAGTACAAACGCTTGAGAGTTCCTGCACTCCTTCAACCTCAAGAATGTAGTACTCGACGTGTTCAGTTCCAGCCGACCCCAAGATGTTTCAGCTTCAACACAGACCTTACAGGCAGCTTCTGGCTGCATTGAGCCACCAAGCTCCCGTCCAGCATCGAGCCGCCAGGTTCTCGTCCCTTACCGCGCCGCCACGCTCTCCTCAAGCATCGAGCCGCCAAGCTCTCGTCCCGCATCCAGCCGCTATGCTCACCTCCCGCATCCAGCTGCTATGCTCACCTCCCGCATCCAGCCGCTATGCTCACCTCCCGCATCCAGCTGCTATGCTCTCGTCCCTTATCGACCCGCACGCTTTCGTCAAGCAACGAGCCGCCAAGCTCTCATCCCGCATCGAGCCACCATGCTTTCATCCCACATCCAGCCACCACACTTTCGTCCCGCATCCAGCTGCCATGCTCTCATCCCATATCGACCAACCACACTCTTGTCCTGTATCCAGCCGCCATGCTCTTATCCCGCATCTAGCCGCCATGCTCTCATCTCGTATCGATCCGCCACGCTCTCGTCTCGCATCCAGCCGCCACGCTCTCGTCTCGCATCCAGCCGCCACGCTCTCGTCTCGCATCCAGCCGCCACGCTCTCGTCAAAGATTGAGCCACCACACTCTCTCCACGGATCGAGCTGCCACTGTCTCGTCACGCATCGAACCGCCATGCTCTCGTCTGGGATTGAGATGCAACGCTCTCGTCCCACATCCAGCCGCCACGCTGTTGTCCCATATCATCCGACATGCTCTCGTCAAGCACCGAGCACCGTGACTCCGGGCTCACTCACCTCTCTTCGTCTTAACTTCTATGAGACTGCCAACAACCGACTGTTGTAACCAAGACTACTAAATAAATATCAAAACCACTAAAACTGTTTACCTAATCAACAAATAACGTAACATAATCGTATGTTACAGCCTTAATGCCTCTTCTGAAACATCCAACGGCGGTTCTTAATCTGCCAACTAATTTTAAAACATCCATCTGGACCCTCTTGAAGACCAAGTGAGGAATAACTCTCAATTTGGGGAAGGGCCTAAATCATGAGGCAATATGGGGTTCATTGTTCAATAAATTTCTGAACTATGTTTAACAGATCTCTCACCCTGTCCATGGAGGACAGAAGAAAATGTATATATTTTGGTTAGCATTGTAAATGTGTGGCCACGTCTGTCGTAGAAAATAATAATAATAATAAAATACTCCCCTTCCCTTATTTTTGTTTTATTCCAAGAGGCATGTGACAAGGACAAATCCACTATATTGTCTCTTCCTGTTAAGTGTTGTGTGCTCAGGTTGCGTTCCTGCAGCAACAGGGACCACCTGCTTAACCTTAGATTGGGATGCTCCAGCATTCATTAGGAACCCCAGGGGATTATAGCCCGTATATACTGTGACTGTGTCATCCTCCGCTGACGTAAACTTCAAAATGCGTCAGTGCCATCTTCTTGAGGTTAACCTGAGATGATTTTGGGGCTTAGCGTCCCTACAGCCGGTCCTCGACAACGCCTCTTTGTTATCCCCCCCCCCCCAGGAAGCAGCTGTCTAACACCCAGGTACTTATTTACTGCTAAGTGAAAAGGGGCATCTGGGTGAAATAAATTTTTCCTATTTGTTTCCGCCTCCACCGGGGATCGAACCCGAAACCTTAGAACTACGAACCCCGAGTGCTGTCCACTCAGCTGGCAGGCCCCCTAGGCAGGCCATGACTAATGCTAATGTCTCCTTTTCCTCTATACTATATGACTTATGGTGCTTCAAAAACTTCTTTGAGAAGACATTGACTTCTACCGACCTGTGACTTTTTCGAGAAGGAACAGGTCGGTAGATTCCATCTCTTTGTTTCATTAAGCACAGCTCCAGCACCTACATCGCAGACATCCACAAAGAAAACGGTGCCCAAAAATTTGGAGAAATTATTTCAGGCGCCTCTGTCAACAACTTTTTCGCCTTGTCAGAAAGACTCTTGGGCTATTCCGTCCCACTTCCACTTTGTTCTGAGCCAGCAGACTCGTCATAGATGTAGTAATGTTCGAGAAATTAAAAAAAAAATCTGTAATATCCAGTCATCCCCAAGTATCTCAACAGCTTTTTCTTACTACTCGGTGCTGGGAATTTTTCAATAGCTTCGACCTTCCACTTGTCCAACCTCATATCCTAAATATTCCAGTCAGGCTCTCCCTAACTCACTCTTAGCCAAATTTATAGTCATGTTGGCCATCGCCCTCTCCTATCTGTCAAATCTACTAACCTGTCCACATGTTCTCTCCAGGAGTCAGCAAACGCCACAATGTCGTCTATGTACATGGCGCCCCGAGTTGCACCTTGCAACACCTGATTCATTACCCTTTAGAAACAGCTGCCACTGTTTTTCACTCCCATCGGTAACACCTTTTACTGATATTATCCATCAGTGTCACGAATGCTGAAATCTGCTTCGACTCTTCCGACACTGGAATTTGATAATATCCCTTCAACGGGTCAATCTTCGATACATACCATGCCCTCTTTATCCGGTCAATGCGAGGCATCGGAGGTGATCCAGCAACATTGATCATGTTCACCTTCTTGTAGTTGGTACAAAAATGGTACGCACCATCAGTCTTCTTCCCGAGGAGTCAAGGTAAGCTCCGCTCGCTTTCGCTCACTTCAGCCAGACCTTTGCCCACCAGATATTTCAATTCCTTATGCACTGCCTCTGCCCTCTCTGGGTTGACCCTGTAAGGGTGGTGTTTGATGGGAACAATATCCCCTGCGTTCACTTCATGCACCGTTCCACGATGACTCCTCGGCACATTGGTAAAAAGTGAACTATTTGCCCACAAAACGTTTATCAATGTTTATCAATTCAGAGCTGGTCATCCTCGAAATGAGCAAAGTGCTCCTCCACGCTAGCCAGACTCTCAACGTTAGATATATTAGCTTCGTGTGCCCTCTCTAGCTTGGTAATGTCTTCCTCCGTCTCTTCTCATCGTCTAACACTTAATGCATTCTCCTCCAAAGGAATTTCCATTTTTCTTCTCTTTCACCTGAAGGTTTATCTCTATCATAATATTTCTTCATTGGGTTTACAGGGCATACTTGGGATTTTATGAGTCGATCAAGCATGTGTACCACGTAGTTTACCTTTCCCTCTGCCTTCTATGCTGTGTACAGAACCATGCTGTGTACAGAACCATGGTCCACAGAACCATGACTCCTTTAATGGGTAGGAGGATTAACATTTGCTCCCCTACACGGAACTTACTTTCCATAGTTTTCTATCATATCATTTCGCCATCCCCGCCTGGGATGTCCTCAAATTCTTCTTTGTCAACTCTCTCGACCTAAAGTTTCACTCTGAAGATCTTCTCGTACTGTCTGATATCCGTCTTCTCCTTTCCTTTCCTGAGCTATTCCTTCAACCCGCTTACTGGACTCCTCACCGTGTGTCCATACACCATCTGGAATGGTGTGAATCCCGAGGATTCCACTATCGCATCACGAATAGCAAACAACACTGACGGCAACACCTCGTCCCATTTCTTTCCTTCCTCTGCACAGTAGATTCTCAACAGTTTCTTCAACGTCTCGTGAAATCTTTCCAATGCACCTTGTGACTGAGGGTGTTACGGCGACGAGCGTACTGCTCTCCTCTCCATCCTTTCAAGGTTTCTCTAAACATCTTCGACTGGAAAACACTCCCGGGATCAGTCTGGATCACTCCTGGCCTGAATGCCCAGGCAAAGTAGTTCTGCAACTTGTCCAAGATGTACTGCAACATCACTCTTGTCAAAGGAACTGCTTCCTAAAAACAAATTGCAGTTCCCTAGGCAAAGTGGTAACACACTCACTTTGGCCTGAGTATATATCCTGCCTGGTAAGGATTTACTGGGCGCTAAACCTTAACTGTAGCTTCTGTTCATCTAGCAGTAAAGGGGTCCCTGGTTGTTAAATGATTTGGCGGGTCGTATTCTTGTGAAAATAAGGATTAATAACTTGCCTGAAATGATATGCGTGCTAGTGGCTGTACAAGAATGTAAGAACTCTTGTGTTTATATAATTAAAAAAAATAGCTGTTCTGAGGATGTTAACCCTTCATGGTACGTAGCAACGGACTTAGACAATCCACTAAGATCTTTTCGAAAAGCTCATCAAATGCAGGGATGGGTCTCAAAAGTTCCCTAGGTATAGCTGGTGTTGGTTTACCGCACGCTGACAAGACAAACAGGTCCAGCAATATTTTCTCACGTCCTTCCACATGTTGGGCCAATAAAATTGCTCCTGTACCTTTCAAAGAGTTTTCTTGACTCCCAAGTGCCCAGCCATATCGACCGAGTGGGATAGTTCCATCATCATATCCCTAAAATCTCTTAGCCTTAATACTTAGTGTTTTTCTCTCCATATTTAATCCGCTCCGGTTCAATCCGGTCGCCATTTCCCTATTAGCACGTCGCCCTCCATACAGTAATGTGACGGTGTTACCGCCTCACTTGGCCAGTAACCGGGTTCTTTATTTCAATCACTGTTATTGGGGGAGCCTTAGTTTTTCTTCTTAGTTGATCTCACCCCCAAGTCATTGGTAAGTGATCAAGAACTGGCATAAACAAAAAATCGTGAAAGGAAAAGGGGGGGCGGATAAAAAATACTAACCAGCCTCTTCACGATTTGTACTTTAATATATCAATATATACATATGTATATATCACACTGTGAGTGTCACTTTCGCACATGACACAAATACAATAAATTTGACAATCTTTTTTGCCCTGTGAGTCTACTTCATCTTCTGTTATACCTCATTCAAGCTCTAGGTCCCTCATACCGGCGAGTTCATCCTACTCAATACAACATGGGTAAGTCCTACACCGTATTGTAACGGTGTTCACCACCCCCGCTTCTTTTCTCCAGCAACACACTAGCCGAGGTATTCAGCAACACTCTGGCAGGGGTCAACAATAATACACGGACAGGGTTCTCTAACAACACACTGGCTGAAGTTTCCAGAAACACTCTGGCAGAGCTCCACAAAGGCTTACCACAAGCCTTAATAGACGGCCAGTGCTTCATTCTTATAACTCAACTTTGCCTATCCCGGGTACGTCAATTAAACCACTTATACTTCGCAGGTATTACAGACAAAACACTGTCTATTCTGACGCAGTATAGACAGTGTTCTCGTAGAACACGTCTTCTATTCAGGACTGCCTTGGGTAAACTGACTCCTGGTGCCAAAATACCCTCCTAATCACTTCTGGAGACATACAAGTCCTTAGCAAGACAGAACCTATATAGGGATAACATATGATGACAGCATTTCACCATGGAACAGAAAATATGATCGGGTGCTCTCCACAGATGGCGCGGAGGACATTACTTCGCTCAACAGAGGACCTTGTCATTGTCACACCTGCAAGAATTGGAGTTGGGGTGCATTTCTACAGATGGCGTCGATATCGCCATACCTCACTCCACAAATGGTGATGATATCGTCACAGTCGGACTCTGGGCAAGAGTTTCCCCCTTCGTGCTCCTTTGATCTCTGTTATGGCCTGCTTGAGCAAGTAACCGTGTTTTTTCTGCATAATGTGCCTTAGAGTCCATTCTATAATCCCAACCGAAATCAATTGTAAGTTCTCAAGAACTGGCGGTAGCAAATAATAATACAAGGAGTAAAGAGGGGCAAAGAAGATGCAATTACACCTGCTCCTATATATTATCTATTAAAGAATAACTACACTTATGTACAGTGTCGCTTTCACCCAGGACACTCAATATATTTGAAGTGCTCTTTAAAACCCAGTGAATCCACTATCTTAAAGTATACGTCGCTCATGTTCAATGGTAATGACCGGCGAGTTCACCTTCCTCAATATGGGCCAGACCACTCACCATCTCATCACGATGTCCCAATAATCTAAATTTGCTCTGCAGAAACACACGAGCAGAGGGCTTCAGCAACACACTGAGAGAGGACACAAATAATCAAATATTGCAAGTCCATAAATGGCGTCGATATCGCCACTCCTCGCTCCACCGATGGTGTTGATATCATAACACCTCCAAACGAAAGAAAATTTGGTTTGGTTTTTAAAAAGAAAATAAACCAAATTAGTATAATGAAATAAAACAAATTAGCCTTATGCAGATTGACTACCATTGTCAGCAGAAAGTCCTGCTCCAGGAGCTGTATGAATAGGGATGCCTTGAACAGAGCAAACACCAAGACCACAGGCAATGATCTGACTGACGGGCCTGTCAGGATCGGGCCATTTTGCACGCTTTGGTTAATGTAAGTACTGAGTCTCTGAGAAAGATCGAAAAACTGAGGTGAACTTCTTAACTACCGACTACCGACAACTTAACTTCAGCGGTAGGTGAACTACCGCTCCCTGAGCAGCGGTACCGCTGGTAGATGGTTGCAGAAGGAGTTTCCTGTACTGGTCTGGCTGTCCCCCACGGAGATAGGAATCTGGAATACAGGAAGTTGACGGTTTTGGCTACCTAGTTCAGTCTGGGGAATACATGCTAGTGTCTTGACCGATGACCAGGTTCGCGCTTGTTCCCACGTTGACTGCACGCTAAAGGAAATCAGGGTCACGGCCACGCTGTTGAAGGCCTGGTCGGTGACAGAAAAGCAGTGCTCGAGGGGTGATAACTTGGGTGACAGTTGGGGTGAAGAGTGCGTCAACTCTTCTAAAATCAGGACTGCCCAAATTCGTTCTAATGTTGCCTTCTGACCCACTAGTTACACGAGGAGTATCATCCTAGCTAGATCTGTCACTCGTTTTAGTATTTATTTGACTTCCAACCTCCACAATCACTTTTTGGTCTCGTTCTCTGGCGCCACCCATCATCATTTGGCGAAAGTCCTGTCCATGGCACTTCTTAATCATGCTTAAATGAACCAGTATCTTCTTCTTCTGGTCCGTCCACTGCTCCTTGGTCACCTCTAATGGCATATGTCCACCATGTGGTTATATGTATTTTCGAAAGAAGAGGATCCCAGAGACTTACTCGGCACTGATCCTATGGTAAAGGGGAGAAAAACACAGTGGATACTGACGAAATATTTAGTGAAATAGCTAGACGATGAACAACTTTTGCAAGCCTGCAATGTCCATAATAGCCTGTTTCCATCAGCCTGATTCGAGACATTGAGGATACGACAACCTGTGCACATACCTGTGAAGTCTGGGTAGGTCTTGGTCGATACCGTGGGCACCACACCTTATTTTTCTGCCAGTACGGGGTCACCTGCCGTCGCACTAGACTCTAGGGTATCTGTGGGTACTAGTACTTGAGGTTCCTTTTTCTTGCTCAGTTATCCAGGTCGCTCTAGTCCAGTGTTTCGGTTCGGGGGTAGAGTCGAGAGAATTCGATGGAGTGCTTTCGGCAAACTGTGGGGTAGATGTGGTGTGAAAAAAGTAATTTAAATCTAAATGCATCTTCGCCTGGGATCTGATTTTTACTGCTTCTTCAGGTTTTACCAGCTTTTCAACCGGGTCGTCCACAACCAAGGGATGGTTACTATCAATCCCCAAAGCTAAGTCATTGGCTGGTATAACCTCTATCCGTTATATAGGAAGATGATCCACTACTGCTAAAGTACACTTGCCATTGAAATGTGGCGATTCCAAATGTGCCACTAAGGGTGCAACGTACCAAGTCGCTGGAAATCCACCTAGAATAACACTTTGTTTCCATATCCATAGGTACTTCCTTGGGCAACGAGTTCCTCGAAATTAGGGACTGGGCTTCCCCACTATATCTGAGAATCACTACAGACCTGTCAGTCTGGTCACTTCGATACATACCCTGTAGAAGTGTATGGAGGCAAACAATCCTGGTTTATCTCTATGGGAATGGGTTTCTACTGGTGGCATCATATCTATGTCCTTCGTAGGACTAACTTGTTATGGACTACTTGGACTAGTTCGTCTTTGACTACCTTGGGGTGTCTTCACGGCACCACGAAGGACTGTCTTATCTTTCGGCGTTTACTTCAAAAATAGTTTGGAGTAGTTATTTGGAACAAACCTGGTAGAGAGCCTATGAGTTAGAATATATTCTTCAGCTATGGCGGCTGCAGCACCCAAGGTCTCTACTTGCTGTTCATCCTAGTACGTCTTCAGATCACCGGACAAACATTCTTTGAAATCTTCTAATACGACTAGTTTTTCCAGTTGGTCTTTGGTCTCCTCCTTCCCCTACGTGCACCATTCGTAAAACAGCCGCTCCTTAATACACGCGAACTCCATAAAGGTGTGCTCTGATGTCTTCTTAAGGTTGTGAAACTTCTGCCTACATGCTACAGGCACCAACTGGTAAGCCATCATCATCACCTTCTTTACAGCGTCAGAGTCACTCGAGTCACTTTCTAACAGTGTGGAGTACGCTGTTTGGACTTTTCCAGTTAGCACTGATTGGATCATGAACAAATCCACAAGGGCCGTGAAGAGGATTCGAAACTGCGTCCGGGAGCATTCCAGACACTGCCTTAATCGACTGAGCTACGACAGGATTAAAATGAGTTGAAACTGAAGTTCTACTGAACTTACTGGATCCCGTAGCCTCTCCGAGGCAAGAACCAGGGTTTTACACAACTCACCCCTGCACCCGAACTTCGGTTACAACTCTTTTAACCCTGTCGTAGCTCAGTCGATTAAGGCAGTGTCTGCGATGCTCCCGGACGCAGGTTCTAATTCTCGTCATAGCCCTTGTGGATTTGTTCATTTGAAGCATTCACGTTAGTGTGATCTTTGTGTGTACTGATTGGATCATAATTGCCCAATTGTATCTTGGCCAGTCTAACGATGAAGATACCTTCTCGAAAGGAGCAAAGAACTTTGATGGTTTCTTCTCATTGAATTTAGGCACAATTTTAATGTTCTGCACTGGGTCGAAACCCTTGGTGTCTCTTCTACCACTTAATCTTAGCACTTCCAATTCGTGTTGCCTTTATCTCTACTTTTCTTCTCTTTCTCGCCTTTTTTCTTCTCTTTCTTATTCCAGACGTCTCAATTCGATTTCACGTTTCATTTCCATTTCCATTGTCTTCTCTTTCTTTCTCTATTTCCAAACGTTTAAATTTGATTTCACGTTTTATTTCCATGTCCTACTCTCTTCTCTTTCTTTCTCCATTTCTGGAGCCTTTTCTTCTCTCTCTAGTTTTTTTTCCAAACGTTTCAACTCTTTTTCACCATTTTCCGTTAACTCTTGCATTTTTACTGTTAATAGACTAACATTAAGATTCTCTTGGTCATCCTCGCTATCACTTTCCTGGTCTTCCTTTCTAAAGGAAGCTATATCCTTTACTATGGACTTCACTTTCCTGCTTACCGTTAGTTTTCAATTCTTATACACCTCAACACGCGAATCTCGATCACTCACCTTAATTTCCAGGTAGGCATTTATTAGAACTAACTCAGGTTTTCCAAGATGTATCAACTTAGGAAGGCAGTTCTCCTGGTTTGGGAACTCTTGAACATCGTCCAGAGCTTCAATGATCCGTTTCTCAGACGTTGTTCCCTTTCGTAACGATGTGCACAATCACGTAACACTGCACTGTTTCCCAACACCGAAAACTACACTTATCACTTACACAACACGGGGAAATTAAATCTATACAAAAAGGATTTCACTAATTACTTATCCAATTCTATCAAACTTACCTGGCGAGAAGTCAGATCCCGCTGAGGATGCCAGTTACGTTACAGCCTCCATGAGTCCGTAACCAGGTTCTTTCTGGTAATGTGCTTTAGAACCTCTTCTTCTATGATCCCACCCCAAGTCAATTGTAAGTTCTCAAGAATTGGCGGTAGCAAGGAATAATGCAAGGAATGAAGGAGGGGTAAACAAGACACAATTACACCTTCACCAATATATTATCTGTCGAAGTATAACTACACTTATGTACACAGTGCGCACAGTGCGGCTTTTACCCAGGGCACTCAATATATCTGCAGTGTTCTTCAAATCCCAGTGAGTCCACTATCTTCAAGTATACGTCGTCCACCCTCAATGGTAATTACCCGCAAGTTCACCTTCCTCAACATGGGCCAGTCCACACACCGTTTTGTCACGATGTCCCAATTCCTAACATCTGCTCTCCAGAAATCTCCAGAAACACACTGGCAGGGAAAATTCAGCAATACGCTGACAGGGGTCACAAATAATCACTTCCAGGGGTCTCTAACACCCTGGCAGAAGTCTCTAGCAACACATTAACAGCATTTCTCAGCAGACGACCACTACTGTCGTCTTGCAACTTCTCGTCTTGGCCAAATCCAGGGTACATCAGTCCACACAACACTGCCTAAGTACAACCGCAAACACTGCTTACTACCGACGGCGGCCATTTGTTCTAGCAGGAAAAAAAATGAGACGTTCTGGATTGCCCAAGGTGAACTGATTTCCACAGTGCAATATACTTTCTGTGTCACCTCATTAAAAGTCATTAGCCAGACAGAAAGTATACAGGGAGAAAATAGGATAGCAATCTTTCACTGGGGAACTGTGAAATGTATTCGATCGCACAATCTAGATGCCATTGATATTGTTACTTCACTCATCAGAGGTCATCATCATTAACCTCACCTCCTAACTTAGGTTCGAAACAGGAGCCTGTCACAGACGCCACACCCCGGCCAACCGACGGAGTCGTCCTTCCTCTCATAGGGTGTAGGGCTCACCTGCTTACCCTCTTCTCGACAAAATCTTCACACTCCACGATCCACTGGGTTTGTTAAAGTTCAGCCACGCATGACCCTTCATTCTACTTTCTCTTATTTAGATTAGGTAGGCTTTTGTGAACATGTTTGCTGTCTGCTGCCTGTCTGACATTTCTTACTCCTGTCTCTTGAATTTTAAACTTCGTCTCGGGTTGCATCATTTCCAAAAAACTTCTCCATTATCATTAACTGCTTCAGATCATTCTGTGTTGCAGTAAAGGTGGAGACTCTATTCCAACAGTCTCAATCCATCTCTGGAAACGTCGCTCTAGATCCCTAGCTATTTCCGCGAAAGTGCTGGCTGAGATTTTCACCATGTCACGAAACCGCTTCCTATATGCCTCAAGAGATAACAGAAGATACATTAACACACTGATCCTCACCGTCCAGTAGTCTTAACACTCCTCTAAAGACAACTGAGCGTATTCCTCTATGACAGCATCGGTCAATCTCAACTACACTAACCGTGTGTATTCCTCTTGGGGCCACTGTTTGAGACCTGCAACCTTCTCGATGTTCTCAAAGAAACTCTCACTCTTCCTGCACAAACAGCGGTATATCCTTTTATCTAACTGTCTTATCTTGTGGATGTGACACATGGTTGGCAGCCTCTGGTAACCCACGTTCTATCCTCTGCTCTGCTTAAACTCTATTTGCTTTTATCTTCATTGGTTTAGTTTTATCTTGTTCGATGTTGGTTCTTTCTTTTACTTTCTCTTGTTCTAACTCCAGCTCTCTTAGTCTTGCTTTCTCTTTTATCCTCATATTTTTTATCTGCAGTTCTAACTTCAACTTCTCTAATTGGAACTGCCTATCTTTGTCCTCACGTTGCATTTGGAGCTCTAGCTGGAACCTCTCCAGGCTACTAGCTGCTTCTGCTACCATAGCTGCTCTTACTACTCCTGTTTGACCCTAATGACCTCACTTCGTCTTGCCCGTCAGCTTTCCTTACGCCTTCAACTCTTGTTTGAGCTCCTTGGTCTGCCACTTCTGGCACTCAATTCCTTAATGAACTCATCCTTCATCCATGCTACCTTGGATGACCTTACCCTAATACCATATCACTCTGCAATCTATCTCACCTGGTCCTTCGTGCACACCTCCATATCTTCAGGCTTTCCTGAATCTACGAAAATCTGCACTCTATCCATTTTGTCCTGTGAGTTTTCTGAAGAGAAAGAAATTACCCAACCTGCTTCATGGGTATGGCAGTTCTCCGCTCTTGGCCACAGGCAATGGGCTATGGGTGTAACAGTTCATCTCCAGGACAGGCTCCCAAATTTATAACAACTGTTACAACTGGGAAGGTTCTCCCTGACAGAGCCTCCAATTCAACTTTATCTTCATTGCAATAGGGTGAGTAACTTATGGGCAGGAGACCCAAAATTTATCACAGTGTGACAAAATAGAAATAATTAATACAGCAGAGCAGAACCCCCCCCCCCTCTCGTGCTGCCACTGCACTATGCCAGACAACTCATTGAAGAATCATCCGGAATTGTACCAGAATGCGGGGAATGGGGTTTAACGTCACTAACATGGCAAATCAGGCTCAGGAACCACGTGCTGTCACATGTTCACATCCAAGAACTGAACAAACGGTGTCTTGCGATTCTCTCATCAACCTGGATGTCCTCCTCCAGAGTTCCCTTACTTTCTCTTCATTGTCCTGTCCTTAAATCTAGTTATTTTAATACGCTCTTTCTCACCCTTTGAGCCCTCACAGGAACATGTACAAACATTGTTGTTTAAAATACGAACATTCATTACAAGCAAGAACATATAATAATTAGATTAGTACCCCGACAGGTTCCTCAACTTGTAGGTCTTATTGTGGTCACAGTCATTTCAAAAGATTTGTTTAACATTAGCTAAAAATATATTAATATCAAACCAAAACAAAAGTCATTGTTAAATGCCATACACATTACACACAGAAATCACAATTGAGTGATGCATCAAATGAACAAATCCACAAGGGCCGTGACGAGGATTCGAACCTGCGTCCGAGAGCATCCAAGACGCTGCCTTAATCGACTGAGCTACGGCATGGTCAAAAGGAGTTGAAAGCGAAGTTCTATTGAGCTTACTGGATCCTGCAGCCACAAATCAGGGTTTTACACAACTCCCCCCTGCACTCGAGCTATGTCAATAGGCTGTTCTCCCTCTTCGCCTCAGGTGAGGACAGGGAGGTGTTGAGGTGCAGGTGAGGGCAGGGAGGTGTTGAGGTGCAGGTGAGGGCAGGGAGGTGTTGAGGTGGGAGTGAGGACAGTGAGGTGTTGAGGTGCAGGTGAGGGCAGTGAGGTGTTGAGGTGCAGGTGAGGGCAGTGAGGTGTTGAGGTGCAGGTGAGGGCAGTGAGGTGTTGAGGTGGGAGTGAGGGCAGGGAGGTGTTGAGGTGCAGGTGAGGGCAGTGAGGTGTTGAGGTGGGAGTGAGGGCAGTGAGGTGTTGAGGTGGGAGTGAGGGCAGGGAGGTGTTGAGGTGCAGGTGAGGGCAGGCAGGTGTTGAGGTGCAGGTAAGGGCAGGGAGGTGTTGAGGTGCAGGTGAGGACAGGGAGGTGTTGAGGTGCAGGTGAGGGCAGGGAGGTGTTGAGGTGCAGGTAAGGGCAGGGAGGTGTTGAGGTGCAGGTGAGGGCAGGGAGGTGTTGAGGTGGGAGTGAGGGCAGGGAGGTGTTGAGGTGCAGGTGAGGGCAGGGAGGTGTTGAGGTGCAGGTGAGGGCAGGGAGGTGTTGAGGTGCAGGTGAGGGCAGGGAGGTGTTGAGGTGCAGGTGAGGGCAGGAACAAGACAGTCAGTGCGCATCGTCTCCCGTGCAGACTCCCGCCTATAAATACCTGAGTCAGCTGCTGGTGTTGTCATTTAGTATCCAGCCGCCGTCCCTGCTTCCTCCACACTGGTAAGTTCGATACTCCTGTTGAATACTGTTATAATGGTCATCATATGTGTCAGTCCATTATGTCTCACCCGAGAGCTGTTGTGGAGGGAACGAAGTGGTATTTAACCTATTTCACACGATCTTGAGGAATAAATGTGGATATTTTAGAACTGATGACTGTATAAGATTCATTTACACTTTAGAGTGTTAAGCGTGACTAAATTGAATAGTGTCATTTACAGACGATACTTAGAAGATACAGTTTATTACTATGGGTGTTGCTGTGCACTTCCTTCTCTGGGTTATTACTACTGTTAGCTCTCAGTATCTGTCTGTCTGTCAGAGAGTATGTCTGACAGTCTGTCTTTCTGTTTCTCTTTCTTCCTGTATATCTTTCAGTATCTCTGTCTGTATCTTTGTCTGTCTCTCTACCATTCTCTCTGTCAGTCTGTCTGTCTCTACACCATGAACGTGATTATTAATTTTATTTAAATTATTTTCTAAATACCCAATTTGTTTACAGACTTTATTCCTAAAATACAAAAATTCTTTATTTTCTTTTCAACCAATTAAAATTATCTGGTTAAAAATAACTTGCATAATATAAATTTTAAGAATTTTTGTTTCGTATTGTTGATAATGAACTGATTATATTGTAGAGTGTAACACATCACTTGACAAGTTATGTGAAATCATTTGAAAACGTTCAATATAATTAGTATTACTTTTAACATTATCGGTGTGGCCGATATTTTCCACATCAGAAACAACATTTTTTAATTTAGTTTTTGTTTTCTAAAATTACCGTTGAATTTTTTAGTGAAAAATGTCATAAAATGTTGAGATATTTTTGCAGTATAGGTTATTGGATACTTATAATTTTTACAGAGCCCAGCCTGTATATAGCGTGACTTACCTAGACATATGTAAACTCCAGCGGTACTTTAATTGTGTGCGTTCACTGGTTTACTGAGCATCGTGCAATAAACTGACAGATTCTAAGAACTCTGAATATTTCCAAAGATGTAGCATGTATTTCATTTGTTCATTCATCCGAATACAAGATACATTGGGTTGTTAAAGTACATGTATGGTTGGATGAGTTCTAGTTTCATGGAAACCCCCCTAGCACACACAGTTTACATTCATACAGACAGTGTGTTGCGTCCCTTCTATATAACGTTTTGCTTGACAGATCCGTCTACGATGCAGCGACCACTCATCAGCAATCCTCTGCTGATCCTTAACCGCACCAGGATAGTGTGTCTCTGGCTGCATGGGATGTCACCAAGAGATATATCCTTGGCTACGAGGTCCAGCTTGTCCACGGTGTACAGATGGATCAAACGGTGGTATGAACATGGATCCGTACTTTCGATAACCTCTGGCAGAAGACCGAGAACACCTCGCTGTAAGGAAGCTCGAGCGTGCGTCCCTAAAAGGCAACTTCCCATTAAACTGAATACCGATTTAGCAGCCTATTTCCTTCTTTACCTACATTCGACGCCAGTAGTAGACGTTTATAATCACAGTCTACATTACGCAGTGAATAAAATGTTACAGACGGACTCAGACACGAGGTTATAAAAACATCATAAACCGAGAACAAGTGATAAACGTCCTGGGCAAGTACTCATAGTCCAAAGTGAACGCCTATAATCTGGTTAATATTCTTCAATCGATTTAGATTATTCTTGATGGATATAGAATAATGATATTTTATTAAATGTTCCTTGACAATAAGCCGTCTTACGTGTTTCATTGATTAGTAGTGTCACGGACCACCTAAACCCTCGCGATTTTTTAATAGTTACATAAATGACCTTAAAGTATATAACACCTTCCTTACCCTTCAATGCCTAACCTACCCTTCATGGCCTTCTTTACCCATCACTGCCTTCCTTACCTTCCACAGCCTTACCCTTCACCACCTTTCTTACCATCCACTACAGTTGTATGAACCAGGACTATGAACAAGAATTTTTTTAGGTGATTCCTCGTAGTTCGGGTCATTTTTAGTTACCTCGGTAACTGATGGGTTGTTGTTGTTGTTGTTTTAGATTTAGCTACTCAGAACGAAATGTTCATGTAGCGAAGACTATAGCGAGCCCGTAATCGAGTTCGGTTATTCACGATAACCTTGTTACTCTGATATTTGGATCAAAGTTTTAAATGCAGGTGAGGTTTCCTTCTTTTTTTCCTGTTTCTTTTTCGCTTCTATTTCAGTTCACTGGTTTTAGTCTTGTTTTAATAACATTATCTTGGTGGCGGATGTAGATGCAAAATGTTCACTAGTGTGTCCCATTCTTCAACGGCTTTTCTAATCATTGTAGTCGCTGTGGAATTTGCATCTAATGCAGCTGCTGTCGTTGGATTAATGTTGAGTTTTATGCGCAGGGCTTCAGCCGCCTCACATTCAAGTAAGTAGTGCAATAGTGGCGCCTCTGTTTCTGTTCCACAAATATAACACTTTAACTACTGGGTTTATTTCCTCCCAGCAGCACGTGTAAGCAAGTCAGAGTCTGTGTATGGCTACTGCAATGCATCTGGAAATCTTTTTGTCAGGCTTGAAAGAATAGTACTCAGTGGCCTGTTCGTACCACATGGCAGTTGATCTTCCTTCCGCCAATTTGGCCCTGTGGCAACTTTTGATAGTTAGGAGTATTTTCTTCTTTATTTGCTACTTAATCCGTAAAAAACCTAGAGGTATTTTAACCTGTACAACAGGAAGAACAGTGGCAGTTTTTGCTAGTGAGTCTGCTTTACTATTGATGTCTGGTACTCCGTCGTCGTATTTAGCTGCCTTGGTGACGTGCGGTTCTGTCCATCCTTAATGTTCAAGTACGTCATCAGTCTGTCTCAATCATCCCTCAATTAGTTCATTTTCAGTTATTGTATATATAATCTCCTTTTCAGTGATTTGACCCTATTTCATACTTATTCCCATTTTCAAAGAGAGCTCATGTTTGCCAAATAACTAATTAAACTTATCGAATGAATGCCTATACTGCATCACTTGTTTATTTTCACCCAAGTTAAGCCAGTCATTAACTGCCACTAAGAAATTAAATAAAGTGCAGAAGGCCTATACATATCTGGCCAGAAGGCCAGAAATAACACAATGTTCACACACACCTGTATTTGACCATGTCATTCCTAAATAAATTATAAAATCTATTGTTTTAATATCTACCCCTATTGTTACCCCTATATGCCGTTAATCTACTTGTACCCTTCAATCATGTCACATATCTAGAGGTAATATGTAGAAGTCCAATTAATATTCCCTTTATTATGCCCATTTATCCACATTACACTTTATTCTTTGCCTAACTATTTTTCTCCAATTATTTTGTTGTAATAGTTAAAACTAAATAAGTTGTGAGAAAGAGTGTTAGGGCCCCCCCAGCCAAGATGGATTATTTGTACCTAATATTTATTGTGTATAGCCAAAGATCGCTTATTAAGACCTACGAATGATGAAACCATCTATCTCCTATGCACATCAAATCGAACAATAATAGAGTTGACATTTCTAATTTCTAAAACATTTCTAAAACGCTCCAAGACACAACACAAACTGACAATCCAAACAATCCAACTTGGACACAAACGATCCAAGAGCGATCATTTACCATTAATATCTCCAAGGTCCCCGCAAGATCATTACAATGTGAGTTTAAATTTCCAAGCTAGCAACAGACACACATATTTTAAACACCATACATTCTCAAAATCAACCGGTCCTGTAACTCCGTTTTAAGGATACTCAGGCATTTCAATTTATCCTGACTTTTTTTGTAATCTTCTCCTCACCTCATTAGCTCTCAAAACATATCTCCCCCCCCCCCACACGCATAGCAACATTGATTCATCTCAACCATATCATATATTTGTACGTTGTTATATATTTCTTATATCTTTTATAATTTATGAAAGTGCTATACACTGCGGTTCTTAATTAGTATAACAGTACATGGATTACGTTGCATTGCGACCCAGTCATTAGCACCATGGAGTGTGTCATTCAATGCAGCGTGCCGTCATCGGTGTGTGATGTCCACAGCGGCCCAACGAGGTCGTGTTCCATTGCTTAAATTATTCCTCTACCTCACCTAACGCATCCACTGCCACTACAATAATTAGAAAAGCAGTTAAAGAATGGGACTCACTAGTGAACATTCTGC
The DNA here is from genome assembly GCA_020271785.1 of Procambarus virginalis. Lineage (NCBI taxonomy): Eukaryota > Metazoa > Arthropoda > Malacostraca > Decapoda > Cambaridae > Procambarus > Procambarus virginalis. Next base: position 13,076,253 of record WNGS01005641.1, read on the forward strand.
ACCTACATCCGCAGCCAAGATAATGTTATTAAAACACGACTAAAACAGAACGAAAAAGAAACAAGGAAGAAGGAGAAACCCCACCTCCATTAAAACTTTGAGCCAAAATATCAGAGTAACAAGGTTATCGCGAATAACCGACCTCAATTAAGGTTCATTGAGCCCGTAATTGGAAAAGTTTAGATTTAGGAATGACTTGGGTAAATACTGGTAAATTGAGGGCTCATTGAGCCCGTAATTGGATAAGTTTGATTTAAGAATGACTTGGGTAAATGCTAGTAAATTGAGGGCTCATTGAGCCCGTAATTGCTCAACACAGTTATCTTTAAAATAAATGTTTATATTTAATGATGCTTTAACAAAGCCTGAGTATTTATAATAATCTAGATACAATATTATAAAAAAAATTAAATTCAATAAATGCAAGCTTTCAGAGCTTCCCTATAAATAATTGTACTTACTTATAACAAATATTTTTTTTACAAGATAATTATAAGTGTAATTCACATTCAC
>WNGS01005641.1:13090784-13107306 GCA_020271785.1 Procambarus virginalis
CAAATAGAATACAACTCTTTCCTTCAATTAAAAATCCATTTAACAGAACCGCCACCGATGGACCGACCATTCCTCGTCAATCAACTTTTGTTCCATAACCGAACTAGGATTTATTGCTATGGATCAGGGCATTCTGCATGGGATATATCCTTAGTTACGAAGTTCCTTATCCACAGTGTACAGGTGGATCAGACGATGGTGTGCCTTAGGCTCCCTTTATACACCATCAACCGCAGAAGTCGGGTCAGGCTGCAATGAATGGGAAATTTCTAGCAGCCTCACCAAGATTTCCAAATCCGGCTAAATTTCTGTTAGTCTGTGTTCCATTTACCAGCAGCACTTCTTCCCGAAGCCACTGACCCTCGTCTATCCCAGAAGTGTATATCAGATATCAATTCATGATAGTTAATGAATGTAATGATAAAGCCAGTTTAGCAGGCAGAATATGCTCAAGATTCCTCTAAGGTTCAAGATTCATCATTTCCCACAGCTCACTCACAATGCATTGATATTTCAAAGACAGTTCATGAAAAATCGTATATGTTTTATTAATTAACAGTAGTGAATAGCTGGGCGATTATAAAAAGCTTGTTACGTTTCAATATTAACTACTAATTTGAAGAAAATTTGTTCAACCAATTTAGCATTTCTATTTACGTTAATCACAATTACTCTGGCAAACTCATATATAGGACTAAGAGATAAAGCTCGAAAAGGTTTTTGCTTCGATTTAATATTTGGGGTAAATATATATATGGCAAATGTAAAATGTAATGTGTTGATGATGTGTTGAAGTATACGACAAGCTTAAATAATTTCTTGTTTCATTTTCCTTCCTGGTTATTTATGTATTCATATATATTTACAGTCAAATGACTAGTTTTTCTTTAAATGCTCTTTATTCACTTCTCTGAGACTATGGGTCCCCACATTACATATGTAGATCCATAGCCTCGAATCCATGTCCCTTAATTACAGCTACACCCATTGATGAACAATGTGAGCAGAAGACGGAAGGCCATACTAAGTCAATAGAGAGCATCGGTACACGATGTGACCTCCTAAACTTTCTCTGCACTGGAAGATGAACATATGAAGGAGGCAGCTGCTCGTCCGATATACAAATATTTCATTTTATTGGCGACAGGCAGCCTGTGTATATACGCATTTTAGACTTATATCGATGTCCCCCCCCCCCACAAGATTGAACTACGGACCCTCCCAGAATGAATCCCTCACAACAAGATGACCAGCTCCTGGGCACCTATTTACTGCTAGGTGAACAGGGCATTGGGTGATAGAAAATATGGCCAACCATTTCTGTCCCGTCCGGGATTTGAACCGGAATTCACGATTGTGAGACATGAATTGTACCCAACTATACGATTAGTGATAGATTTCTAGCAGCGATGCAAAATGTGGGCAGAGAGTGACACAAGATAAAAGGTAGGAAAATATTAGTTGTTGGGCTTCTGGTGAGATGATATATATGTATTTATCTATATATAAATTTATATCTATATATATATATATATAATATCTATATATATTATCTATATATATTATATTATATATATATATATATCTATATATATATACGAACTGGTAGTGCAGATCCTACTGGAGCGTATGAGAGAGACAGCAGGAACTCATGACCAAACGTTTATCGAAGCAGCCAGACAATGGGACACCATTGCACACCCTCAACCCCGACCACAAGCCTCAAAAACCACAAGCAGGCCCACTGGGTGTTACGGCCACAATGGGGTCACAACCGGGATTTTTTCTGAAGAAACCGGTTTGAACCTTTTTTTTTAAAGTTCTGGTATCAGGCCCCAAGTTAGTAGTGGCTTTCAAAGAATGAGCTCGGTAATGCATGTAAAACACAATGGGAGAGTGCATTGAATACTACACTTCATCAATTATCAATGCATATATATATATTATATATATATATATATATATATATATATATATATATATATATCTATATAAATATATATTTATCATATATATATCTATTATATATATATATATATATATAATATAATATATATATATATATATATATCTATACGTCGTACCTAGTAGCCGAACGCACTTTTCAGCCTACTATGCAAGGCCCGATATTCTGATTAAACCAGAAAATATTCTGAGGAAACTACTCCAAGCTTGTAATAAAGAGGCACCCTTCTTGAGCCCGGATGGGCACATGTATAGGCAAGTAGATAGGGTCGCCATGGGTTCTCCCCTAGGTGTCCTGTTTGCGAACTTCTACATGGGTACCATCGAGAAAAAAGTCTTAGTCGACATGAACTTGAAACCGGCCATATACTGCAGGTATGTTGACGACATTTTTACACAGGTACCTGATGTCAGACATCTGCAGGAGCTGAAGGAGGCATTTGAGCAGAATTCTGTGTTGCGTTTCACTTACGAGATGGAGAAGGATGGGAAGCTGCCCTTTCTAGATGTAACAGTCATGGAAAGGAGCGGAGGTTTCCACACTGCAGTCTACACTAAGGAAACAAACATAGGAATGTGCCTAAATGCAACAGTGACTGCCCAGACAGGTACAAGAGGAGTGTTGTTAACGCTTATGTCGACCGTGCTCTCAGCCACAGCTCAGAATGGAAGCAAGTCGACGAAGAACTCTGTAGGGTAAGGCAGGTCCTAGTCAACAACGGCTTCTCCAATGGTTTCGTTGAAGACATCATAAGAAGGAAAGTGAAACGCCATGCAACCTCTAAAGAGACAACTAATACAACACCTATACCCCCTATTAGACTATTTTACAGGAACTTCTTTTCCACAGCTCATAAAACTGAGGAAAGGGTCCTGAAAGGTATTGTTAATAAAATGTTATTCCTACAGACAAAATCAGAAGATACAACTGACGATTTACTATAAAACCAAGAAAACGCCACCTACTCATGAGAAACTCTCCAGACACTAAGCAGAACGCTCTAAAAGAGACCAACGTCGTCTATGCCTTCAAGTACCCTCTTCGGGACTGTAAGCCTAAAAGAACTCAGTATATAGGCAAGACAACAACATCTCTTTCCAGGCGTTTAACGATGCATAAGTAACAGGGCTCCATTAAGAACATATAATCTCTTCCACAACCAAACCATCACCAGAGAAATCTTAGCAAACAACACAGAAATCATTGATAGATACAGCGACAGCAGGCGGCTTGACATCTGCGAGGCACTACACATCAAGAAGTCAACACCAGCAATCAACAGCCAATTAATGCACAACTATATTCTACCCACTTCAAGACTCCGCTCCAATATAGAAGCATCAAGAAATATGGGCCAATAGGCCGGTTGCAGTTACAGATCTATTCTTCCCTTTAACTTATACCCATTGTTCCGTGTTCTGTGTTTTGTTGAAAGTTTGTTTTCACCTCATCCAAAACTATTGTATACATCACCTCACCCAAATGCAGGTATAAGAGCCAATGCTGTTCAGTTATAAGTTGTGTGTGTGTAAACTAAAGTCTTTGAAAATGTAATAAGTTTTACGAAACGCGCTCAAGTGTCGCGTCAGACTAGAAATAAAAATGAATTTTGGAGAATTGATTTTTCATTTACCGTCAACAGTAAAAAGAAACATAAGGAAGATCGAGAAAATTCGTTTTAGAATTATTAATCTTAATTTTTCGGTCATATTTAATAATATATGTCTACAGGAAAGACTGCTACCAAAATATACTAATATATATATATATATATATATATAATATATATATATATATATATATATATATCATATATATATATATATATATATATATACTATATATACATATATATATATATATATCATATACTATATATATATATAGCTATATATATATTATCTATATATATACTATATCTATTCTATATATATGTATATATCTGTCGTACCTAGTAGCCCGAACGCACTTCTCAGCGTCCTATGCCCGGCCCGATTACCCTAATAAGCCCCGTTTTCCTGAATTAATATATATTTTCTAATTTTTTCTTATGGAATATAAAACATCCATTTCATCATATATGAGTTAATTTGTTTATATCTGAGTTAAACTAACGTAGATATATGACCCCCCTAACAACCCCCCCCTAACCTACCCTATCTTAACCTAACCTAAACTAACACACCTAAGTCAATATTTATGTTCTTAATATAATATTATATAATATTTCAAATAAACTAACTGGAAACAATTTATTGAAAATATAAAAAATCACTCGGCCTATTAGGCAAATCGGGCCTTGCATAGTAGGCCGAGAAGTGCGTTCTGGCTACTAGGTACGACAATATATATATATATATATATATATATATATATATTATATATATATATATATATATATATATATATATATATATGTCGTACCTAGTAGCCATAACGCACTTCTCAGCCTACTATGCAAGGCCCGATTTGCCTAATAAGCCAAGTTTTCCTGAAATAATATATTTTCTCAAATTTTTTTCTTATGAAATGATAAAGCTACCCATTTCATTACGTATGAGGTCAATTTTATTTTATTGGAGTTAAAATTAACGTAGATATATGACCGAACCTAACCAACCCTACCTAACCTAACCTAACCTATCTTTATAGGTTAGGTTAGGTTAGGTAGCCGAAAAAGTTAGGTTAGGTTAGGTTAGGTAGGTTAGGTAGTCGAAAAACATTAATTCATGAAAACTTGGCTTATTAGGCAAATCGGGCCTTGCATAGTAGGCTGAGAGATGCGCTCTGGCTACTAGGTACGACATATATATATATATATATATATATATATATATATATATATATATATATATATATATATATATATATATATATATACTTTGGCTGCCTATCCCTGACACAATGCATGGCCTGTATCCGGCCATACATTGCTGTGGCTCAGCAATGTATGTGTGCTGCTGAGCTACAGCAACCTTCCCCTGTCCCCCAGTCCTTCCAACCATTTCCCACTACCCCGTCTCCTCGTCCTCTCAACTATTGCCCACTCACTCATCCCCTCGTCCTCCCCACCATTTCCCACTCCACCATCTCCCATTCCCCTGTTTCCTCGTCCTCCCTACCATTTCCCCCTCCCCTGCCCCATCTACCTCCTCCCTATCCCCCACTTCCCTGACTTCTTATCCTCCTCACCTTTCTCCATCTCCCTCTCCCCTATCCCCTCGTCCTATCAACCATTACCCTATCCCTTGTCCCCTCGTCCTCCCTTACCATTCCCAACTCCCGTCCCCTCGTCCTCCCCAGGAAACACAAAACGTTTGTGGACGTTTTTAAAGGGTGCCACAAAGGTAATACTGTAACGTTTGACATAAATACGTATTTTTGACGTCCTTAAAACCATTAGATATAACTAAAAACATGTATTCTTGAGACACAGTTTTTTAAGATTTATGTAAAAATTTAAAAAATAATAGTGAATTCTATGGAGTTATAATGTTTTCATGTTTTATATTTAAGAATAAATAATATTCAGTCAGCATTTTATTTTTTTTGGTTACTTTATGTAAACTTGTCCAATTTATATTCGTATAACATGAATATAGCACTGATATGACGTCAGTATAACGTTATTTACATGACATCATTATGATATTATTATGTTATATTAACGTATAATTCCTGTATGAAAACCAGAATATTATATTGAACTTTATGTTTTAAACCTTGTAAAGTTATCATAAAACTTGGAATAAGATGGTAAGCATGCTTTACTTATGAAAATATAGAAACAACTCAACAAAAACATTTTAGCATACAAAACATAAACATAACATAAATTAACTGCATGCATAGGAGTTAATTGGAACTATGTAATATTGCAAACATGCACCTTGAGGTACAAACCCAGTGTATTTACCCCATGCAGTTATTTCCTAAATCTAAATTTTTCCAATTTTTACACTTTGTTTCAAGTTCTGTCTTGTGTTGTTCTTATGTAATTCTTCGCCTTTCCAGAGATCTAGAGAAGTGAAATCGACACCAGTAATTCCATCTATCATCATACTATCATGCAAGAGGAGCCACATATCTATGCTTCATCCTATAAAATCAGCAGACTTCTAGATGTCACTACTTCTCGGCTTAGGCTCGGTTACAAGTATCTCTGGGAATTCTAATTATCTGCCGATGTAGACCTGACCAAACGTAAACTGTGTCAACAAAATTATTCGCACACCCTCCGTCACTATGTGATGGAGTGCGAAAAGATACGTGAATTTAGACACAATTCTATATCCAATGTTACAACGATGTGTAAATATTTCATTCAAAATAATCTGCTACCAGAAATTTTACTCAAATATCCCCATTTTGCTAACTGTAGGTAGTAAGTAAGTAATTGTAACCTATCCATTACTGCCCTCTTAATGAGGGGCTGTGTGCAGGATAAACATATCAATTGTGACACTAGCTCTCCACATATGTCAGTTGCTTAATTTAGAAACTGTACTTGTGGTCGATCTCGAACCCATTGTTGATGTGACGACTTATACTGAATTTTGTAACTAGCTTATCAAGATTGTAACTTGCTTAGGTAAATGAATTGTGGGGTTCAGTCCCTGAGCCCATTACGTGCCTCTGTAACCCATTCCACTACCGCCCACAGGATGGGTATGAGGTGTATAATAAATGAACTAAAGTAACTAAACTTTCTAGAGAATGTAATTTATGCATTGACAATCTTTCTTCATATGACAGGTTTCTAATTAGCTAACACTTTCGCCCACTAATGACTAAGTATGGAGTCAAAATTTTAGCTGCTAAATGTCCACTAATTTAATGACGAAGTATGGCATCAAAATTTAAAATAATTATTAAAAGTCAGGTTTTTATCCGATTTTGGAGGGACTGATTTTTAAACTGCCCGCCAACGTCTTACCGCTTTGAACTACTGAAGAACAAAGGTTACAATTTATATATTGATAACTATTATAAGTCGGTTTGAATGAATGAATTGCTGCTTGAAGATGGGTTATTCACCTGTGGTACTATCAGATTGCAGCATGGTGAGATTAAAACCCTTCAGATCCAAGCAAAGGGTAAAATGCCAGTAGATGCAATTGCGAACACATTGATACCAAAATGAAAGACCTATGACGAGAATTGTGGTAACCAAAGTGATTAAGAGTGTACACATTACATTTCTCTTGAGCGCTCATGGGTAACTTTCTCTGTTTTGAGTAATTACCTAAGTATCGTTACAGGATGCGAGATACACTCGTGGTGTCCCGTCTTCCCATTACTCTTTGTCATATAACGCTTTGAAACTATTGGCGGTCTTGGCCTCCACCACCTTCTCACCTAACTTGTTCCAACCGTCTACCACTCTGTTTACAACAGTGAATTTTGTTATATTTCTCCGGCAGCTTTGTTTCGTTAGTTTAAATCTATGACCTCTTTTTCTTGAAGTTCCAAGTCTCAGAAATTTATCTCTATCAATTTTATCGATTCCTGTTACTATTTTGTACGTAGTGATCATATCGCCTCTGTTTCTTCTATCTTCCAGTTTTTGCATATTTAATGCCACTAACCTCTCCTCGTAGCTCTTGTCCTTCAGTTCTGGGAGCCACTTAGTGGCATGTCGTTGCACCTTTTCCAGTTTGTTGATGAGCTTAAGATATGGGCACCATACAACCGCTGCATATTCCAGTTTTGGTCTAAGAAAAGTCGTGAACAATCTCTTTAGTTTTTCTCCATCCATGTATTTAAAAGCAATTCTCAAGTTAGAAAGTGTAGCATAGGCTCTTCGCACAACGTTCTTAATGTGGTCCTCAGGGGACATTTTTCTATCTAGAACCACCCCTAGATCTCGTTCTTTGTCAGAATTCTTTAAAGATTTCTCACATAATTTATAGGTCGTGTGGGGACTATGTTCTCCAATTCCACATTCCATAACATGGCTTTTATTCACATTAAATTCCATTTGCCAAGTGTTGCTCCATATATTTATTTTGTCCAGGCCATCTTGAAAGGCATGACAATCATCTAGGTTTCTTATCTTCCCTATTATCTTAGCATCATCAGCAAACATGTTCATATAATTCTGTATGCCATCTGGTAGATCGTTTATGTAGACAATGAACATTACCGGTGCAAGAACTGAACCCTGTGGTACTCTACTTGTGACACTCCTCCAATCCGATACATTGCCTCTGATCACTGCCCTCATTTTTCTATCAGTTAGGAAATTTTTCATCCATGTTAGAGGTTTCCAGAACAACCTCTTATGTGGAACTCTGTCAAAAGCCTTTTTTATGTCCAGATAGATGCAGTCAACCCAACCATCTCTTTCCTGTAAAATCTCTGTGGCTCGATCATAGAAACTGAGTAAATTCGCTACACAGGATCTTCCATCCTGTGCGGATGGTACGCCATGCTTTTGGAGTTTATATGCATTAGTCCTGTAGAGGATTCTATTGCAAACACAATGATACCAAATTGAAAATCTAGGGCGTGAATTGAGGTAACAAAGTTGAAAAGAGTATATACTTTTCAGTATTACAGTACCCTCTAATGTAATGAGATGTGCCTCGGGGTGGAGCAGCACTCTCTTTCTGGTAATCGAGGTCAACGTACATTGTCGGCGGGTGGAGCGCGCTGCTGTTTTTGACATTATATGCATATATTCCTATTGGAAATTCTATTGCCAACACATTGATACCAAAATGAAAGACCTAGGACGAAAATTAAGTTGACCAAAGTGAAAAGAGTGTACACATTTTATCGCTCTTGGGCGCTCCCGGGTAGCACACTCACTTTCTCTGTTTGCTGCGGGTCGTAAGCCGGTTTTTGGAGTTTATATGCTTTTACTCCTCTAGAAAATTCTATTGCAAACACATTGATATCAAATTGAAAAACTTCGGACGAGAATTAAGGTGACAAAGTTGAAAAGAGTATACACTTTTCAGTATTACCGCGCCCTATCACGGAATGTTAAAAAAAAAACTGGATATAGTGGAGGGCTCACTTGCCCAAAACGCGAAAGTGTTTTGGGAGGATTAATTTTTTTCAGGCATCCTGAAAGAAAGCTTGGAGGGCTTGAAAAATTGCAGAACGAAGCCTTGAGGATAATCCTTGGTTGCCCTCGTACCACAAAGGTACTTAACATGAACTCCCATGACCTCCTCCTTGATACATTAACATGGACTCCTATTGATGTTTGTTTTAATCTATGTTTTTTCAAGATGAATACGATTGGTATGTGCAATTATAGATTCAACCAACTTTCCCGCATTATACGTTAAGCTAATTTTCTGATAGTCTGACGCAAGTGATTTATCTCCTTTCTTGAAAAATTGGTATCATACTAGCAACCTTCTACGACACTGGCACACTGCCTCACTCTCATGATTGATGATGGTACTTACTATTTGGTGGAAAGTACCAATATGTTCTTTCATATGTACAATATGGAATTTGTATTTATTTTAGTTTGCATAGAGTGCCGCTGTTTGTATGCAAGCTGTGGCCTTGTAAATGAGGATTTCCTGGAAGGGGTTGTATATATGTAAGTACAGTGTGGATTAAACTACATTGGTCAAGGGATGTGGTGTAATTGTTGCATCCACCTTGCAAGTTGAACTGGTACCAATGCTAGTGGCCCTTAAAATGATTGAAAACACTGTAGTAGACAGCTATATTTTTTCAGACTCCATTTGTTCACTACTAGCATTAAATAGATTACAATCAAATAATGACGTACTTGTCTCCGAAGCTAGACATACATATATCCATACATGTGTGCTATTTCACTATCCATTTAATTAAAAGCAAAAGTGTGTGCGTTGGCTGGTAAGTGTAACTTCTAATATATGGTCACTGTGTTTATTAATATATCTGCTCAATAATATTAACTGTCCATTGTTTGTTCTTCTATTTTTTTCTAGTTATTTTAATATTACTATTATTAGTTAAATCTTATTCTTAAGCTCCTCATTGTATCCAACACAATATTTTCGGATTTTTATAGTGTCGATTATTATCTAATTTTTACTTTTTGGTCTGTTTTGTTCACTTAGATATTAAATGAAACTGGTAACATCTATACAATCGAGAGATATGTGAGGTTCATGTCACATCCATACAGTTTATATACGAAAGTCTGTGGTCGCTGCCATATATATTAATTAGCAGGTATAGAGATTGCATAATAAATTTATTTGAAATTGTTAATATTATATATTTACTGAACAAGTTTACTTAATTTTCCTTAACTTTTTTGTTAATAAATAACATTGTCGTAAACTGTTTAATTACTACCTCATTAAACATAGGATTGGCCTAGTTGCAAAGGAAGTAGTTAAGAGGTACTCATCAGAGCTTACCAATATAATAAGAAGAGCAAAGTGTTCCTATTACGAGAATAGATTCAAAGAAGCAAAAGGCATCATGAAAAACACATGGAGAGCCATCTCTAACATCCTAGGAGCTAAACAACATTCACATAACTAGATAAAAATCTCTAAGGAAGGTTATACACCTGCAACAGACCTTGAAACTGCAACTGAATTTAATAGCATCTTTTCATCGATTGGTGTTATCCTTGCCCGGAAAATCCCCTCAGACCCAGACACAAACCTCATATCTTTCAGGTAGCTATCCAAACTCTCTTCTCCTCTCACCGATCAGCCCTACTGAGGTTGTGTCCATCATTCACTCACTAAAATCCAAAGCTGGGAACATTACTGAAATACCATCCATGGTATACAACAGTGCCTCCCATGCTTTTGCACTTCCCATAGCCTTGCTGTTCAATTCATCTCTAGAAGGTCATACCTTCCCTGACATCCTTGAAAAAACAAGAGTAACGCCAGTTCATAAAGGAGGAAACACGGCAGACATAAATCATTACAGACCCCTATCAAATCTACCTTTATTATAAAAAATATTTGAAAAAATTATTTACAAAACAGCTCTACTCCTATGTAAAATTCAATTTACTAAGTCCCTGTCAGTTTGGCTTCCGCTCCCAAAAGATTACCAATGATGCAATTGTTAGTCTGCTTTACTTAATCTACTCAGCCCTTGACAAAAGTTAGTTTCCGATTGGACTCTTCATTGACTTGAGAAAGGCTTTTGATACTGTCAACCATAACTACCTCTTACTTAAACTCCAACATTATGGAATCCATGGCCTTGCCCTGAACTATATCCAATCCTATCTTAGTGACAGACACCAATATGTTGCCATCAATGATGTAACCTCTCCTACTCTACCACTAACCATAGGGGTGCCACAGGGCAGCATCCTAGGACCTCTTCTATTTCTTATATACATCAATGATCTGCCTAATGTCTCTAACATGCTTAAACCTATATTGTTTGCTGATGATACTACTCTCATCTACTCTGACCCCAACCCATTCATATTAAATAATGTTGTAAACAATGAACTAAAAAAGAGTCCACCTATGGATGTCAACCAACAAACTTACACTAAACATAGAAAAGACCTCGTACATCTTATTTAGAAGCAAATCAACAAATGCAATTCAGCTTCAGATAGATAATGTAAATATTAGGAATAAAAATTATGGATAGTTCCTTGGCCTATACCTAGACAAGAGACTCAACTTCAGCACCCACATTCAACACATAACTAAAAAGGCTTCTAAAACTGTTGGATCACTAAAACTGAAACTCTCTAAGATCAGATATTATATACTCCTACTCACTCTGCTCTCCTACTCTGCTCTCCTCTCACTCTATTATGCACTTATCTATCCCTATCTTACTTATGGTATCTGTGCTTGGGGTTCAACCTCTGCAAACTACCTCAAGCCCATCATCATCCAGCTAAAATCTGCTATCAGGATAATAACAAACTCTGCTTTCAGACAACACACAGCTCCCCTGTTTAAATCCCTAAACATGCTTAACATCAATTCACTCCATACATTCTGTTGTGCTAATTACATTTATAAATCCCTTTTTTTAAGTGCAAACCCTGTACTGAAACTCTTCCTGGATAGATGTAATAGAACACATAATCACCACACCAGACATAAATATCTCTTTGATATCCCCAGAGTCAAACTAAATCTGTGTAAACACTCTATGCCAATAAAGAGACCTAGTCTATGGAACTCACTCCCTAATGAACTGAAAAGCTGTCCAACTTTTGCCTCATTCAAAAATAAAACCAAAAAGTACCTAATTTCATCTTCATAGTCTTCTACCTAGAGCTTTATCTTCACACTGTTTCTAGTGCTACCCAATTCCCCATTTTTTATACTTAAAGTCATATTCTTCCCCATTGTAACGTTAGATCATCTGTTTATCATGGTTGTTGTAGTGTGTGCATTTTCTACTGCATTACTCCTTGTAATGAGCCTCATATTGTGCGTCAGTGATCCGATGAATAACCCTGAGTTATTTTCCTAATTGTACTTCGGAATCCTTGTTCATTATTGTGTATTGTTAATATTGTGTATTGTACTGATCTGCTTTTGTGTCAAAAATTCTTCATTGTACCAGTAATTTTTTTTTTTACAATTTTACTGTAATTATCCTAGGTAAAATCATCTGTACTTGTAAAGTAAAGCTGTAAAGTATATGTTAAATACTTTTTATCAATTTTACTCCTATTTCTCAAAAACTTTCTGTTAGTTTAAGGATTTGTTCTAAGGTTTGTGTAAGGACTTGCCCGAAACGCTATGCTTGCTAGTGGCTTTACAAGATTGTAATTTCAACTTAAACTCTATGTTCTCTCTTAACCCCCAATGTACTTTCTTGTATAAATAAATATATAAATAAATAAATAAGTAAATAAATAAATAAATAAATAAATAAATGAGAAAATGATTAAGAGTCGAACGACGATCGAGGGAGGAAAATGCGCAATGCTTTCCTCACCTGTGGCGTAACAGCGTCATCCGAAGCCAGCATCAACACAGCGGCCATTCTATGTTCAGTGCAGTCATCGGTAGGGACAAACCCTTCATGCAAACTGCACCTTCTATCAAGAAGAAGACTTTCTCGTCCACCGATAGTATTATAGTAAGTAAACACTTATATTTTATATTTATAATATTATTAGATTCTATTTTTCTATAATAAAGGTCCAGGGGTGTTGAGTAGGGAGGTGAGGAGGGTATTACTGGTGTGTGGGGAGGTGTGGAGGGTATTACTGGTGTGTGGGGAGGTGTGGAGGGTATTACTGGTGTGTGGGGAGGTGTGGAGGGTATTACTGGTGAGTGGGGAGGTGTGGAGGGTATTACTGGTGTGGGGAGGTGTGGAGGGCATTACTGGTGTGTGGGGAGGTGTGGAGGGTATTACTGGTGTGTGGGGAGGTGTGGAGGGTATTACTGGTGTGTGGGGAGGTGTGGAGGGTATTACTGGTGTGTGGGGAGGTGTGGAGGGTATTACTGGTGTGTGGGGAGGTGTGGAGGGTATTACTGGTGTGTGGGGAGGTGTGGAGGGTATTACTGGTGTGTGGGAGGTGTGGAGGGTATTACTGGTGTGTGGGATTCTGGTAGTTGTTCTACTCCCCAATCCCTTCCCAAGGCCAGGTTTGACATGTGAGAGCTTGGTCTAACAGGCTGTTGTCTGGAGAGGCCCTTCAAGCCCACATACCCACCACAGCCCTGTTTGTCTGGCACTTCTTGGAAATGATGTTCAGGTTTTCTCTTGAAGATGTCCATGGTTGTTCCAGCAATATTTCTGAAAACATGTTTTCAGCCATAAAAAAAATCCGGAATCCTGAAAAAATCCTTTTTGTATCATCGGGAAATGTTCAAATATTGCTGATCAAACTTGAATCTAATTCATTTATATATATTATGAATACCAGAGGTCCCAGGACAGAGGCTTGAGGCACTCCACTTACATTTTCCCACTCTGACTTAACCCCATTTATACTAACTCACTGTCTTATCTTTTAGCTAATAATTTATTGTGCACACCATACTCAGCCTGTGTAGGATAGTTTATTGTGCATCCTAGTATTGTGCATGTGTAGCATATATATTTGTGTAGTAAATTTGGCATATTTAATGCCTCTAACCTCTCCTTATAGCTCTTGTCCTTCAGTTCTGGGAGCCACTTAGTGGCATGTCTTTGCACTCTTTCCAGTTTGTTGATGTGCTTCTTAAGATATGGGCACCATACAACCGCTGCATATTCCAGCTTTGGTCTAACAAAAGTCGTGAACAATTTCTTGAGTATTTTGCCATCCATGCATTTACAAGCTCTGAATATTTTCCTTTACCTGCAATTGGTTGTTGCTTTATTTAGAGAATATGATTTGTTCTGTTTTACATTTGTCTGTTCTTTTTTTTTAATTTCTTTCTGCCTCTCTCCTCACTGCCGTGTAGTTGTTTCTCTTTGTGTTACTGGTATGTTTGGGGGTTTCGCCTCTTCGTATATTGATTCTATTTTTGTGTCTTTTGGTCTCTGGCCGTCTTGAAATTTCAGTTGAACAAATACTGTTTCCTAGTTCTGCATCTCTGTTTTGGTATAAATGGTTTTATTCCTTTATCATACATTTCACAAAATTGACATACTGTGCATTAATTCATCTCATTTACTTCCTTTCCTAACAGCAAGCCTTTCCAGTAAAATACTTTAAATTCTTTTCTGACTTCCATCTTAATGTTTGTTTTATCCTAGTGTGTATGATGCCTAGCGTGTGTCTGGTGCCTGTTGTGTTAAACCGAAGATAAATGCATAAGTATTGGTCCAATAATTTAATGATTTTTTTATGGAGTAATCTTTGCTATGTTAATAGTGCTCGTTGTGTGTCTGCAGGTGCATTCAGTGTGTGTATGATGCCTGGTGTTAAAAAATTATTTCCTACTCGTTCATGCTCTCATTTAGACGTTTGGCCTCGACGAGGTTTAGTCTTGTGACTGGTGTGTGGCACTTTTTTGTTGAAATGTAGTCTTTTCGAGACTACATTTCAAATATTACCTAACATACATGGCTACTCCCCCTTCTTGTCTAATATATCTATCTGTGTGAAATAGATTACATCCATTTATTTGATATTCAGCTAATAGTTCTCTATTTTCTACAATCATCCATGTTTTGGTAAGTGCAATAATATGTATTGTTTCATTCCAGATAAGAGATTCCAGATCGTTCCAGATTTCCGAAGTACTGAAACTCACCATACAGGCTTGGTGGATCTAGGTACAAGGTAAAATAATTTACATTTACTTGTATATATTATTAGCTAATTATCAGTGTATATATATATATATATATATATATATATATATATATATATATATATATATATATATATATATATATATATATATATATATATATATATATATATATATATATATATATATATATATATATATATATATATATATATATATATATATATATATATTAGTATATTTTGGTAGCAGTCTTTCCTGTAGACATATGTTATTAAATATGACCGAAAAAGTAAGATTAATAATTCTAACACGAATTTTCTCAATTTTCCTTATGTTTCTTTTTACTGATGACGGTAAATTAAAAATCAATTCTCCAAAATTCATTCTTTATTTCTAGTCTGACGCGACACTTGAGCGCGTTTCGTAAAACTTATTACATTTTCAAAGACTTTTAGTTTATCTACACAACTTATGCTTTATGAAACAAACATTGGCTCTTATACCTGCATTAAGATTAATAATTTAACACGAATTTTCTCAATATTTCTTATGTTTCTTTTCACTGTCGAAGGTAATTGAAAAATCAATTCTCCAAAATTCATTTTTTATTTTTAGTCTGACGAGACATTTGAACACGTTTTGTAATAACTTATTACATTTTCAAAGACTTTAGTTTAGACACACACAACTATAACCTGCAAACACTAAACAGAGTTTTACTATACTATCATTTAAACAGCTTTTATCTTATATACCCATATTTAGGTGAGGTGATATGCTACAACAGTTTTGGATGAGGCGAACAAAACTTTCAACACAAGACAGAACACGGTGCATTGGGTAAAATTGGATAAATTAAAGGGAAGGATGGAGGTAACTGCAAAGGGCCTATTGGCCCATATTTCTTGGTGCTTCTATATTGGTGCGGAGTCTTGAAGTGGGTAGAATATAGTTGTGCATTAATTGGCTGTTGATTGCTGATGTTGACTTCTTGATGTGTAGTGCCTTGCAGATATCAAGCCGCTTGCTATCGCTGTATGTATCGATGATTTCTGTGCTGTTTGTTAAGACTTCTCTGGTGATGGTCTGGTTGTAGGAAGAGGGTATATGTTCCTTAATGGAGCCCTGTTGCTTATGCATCGTTAGTCGCCTGGAAAGAGATGTTGTTGTCTTGCCTATATACTGAGTTCTTTGAGGCTTACAGTCCCCAAGTGGCCATTTGAAGGCATACATGACGTTGGTCTCTTTTAAAGCGTTCTGCTTTGTGTCTGGAGAGTTTCTCATGAGTAGGTTGGCAATTTTTTGGGTTTTATAGTAAATCGTCAATTGTATCTTTTGATTTTATCTGTAGGGATAACGTTCCTATTAACAATATCTTTCAGGACCC
>WNGS01005641.1:13108306-13127940 GCA_020271785.1 Procambarus virginalis
CATGTTGTTATTTTATAGACATTCATTCAAACAAAATTTTCAATATTTTATCCTAGAATTATTTTGATCTAGAAATTAAAACGAATTACCTTTTACTTTATCTCTTTCACCCCTATTTTCCATCATCCAGCAATTCCAATTACAGTCTTACTACTTTAAGGAGGTCTCCAAAACAAAATGAATTAAATTGCAAGAGCCCTGTATATCCAAAGGTGCAACTCCTATACTGTATATGCCCACCTATACTATATATTATGACCATCCAAACTGTATATGCTTAACCATTACGGTTTGGGTAAAACACTTTGCATCACATTAGCAATCCTCTACGACTCCGGTACCCTGTTCGACTCGAATAATTTATTGAAATGCACAACAGGGTTCGCAAAACTCTTATATATATATTTGTTAAGCACCCATGAAAACACTTTATCTGGTCCTGGGGCTTATATTATCTTTCTTACTAACTATTGTCCTCTTTACCACCAATATAGATTTATTCAGCTGAAGGCATAATGTTAAAATGTTCTCTTCTAATCAACTGAAATTTTGTTTAAATACTACTCGTTTGTCTTTATCAGTTATCGGTTTGTCAATTTTTATGGCCTTGTCTATTTCTAAAATTTATGTGGTATAGTTGAAAAAACTATGTTTTCCCTCCCTGCTACACGTGTTAATAGTTTCTTTTTGCTGTGCTTTGTCATTTTTAACATACCAAGTAGGGTGACAAATGCTTGTTCTACACTGATTTCTACATTAATAATTATTTTGCGCAAATTTTTGTAAGGTTTAATATCAGAACCCTCTATGGAAGATTTTCTACTCTCACACATGTTCTAGAAAATTGTTTTTTATAGCTGCAAATAAACTCAGTCTCGAATGTTAGAGCCTTAAAACGTCCCACAAGAACTCAGTCAAATAATGAACACACTACACAGCTGAAAATGGAGAAACTACAACGTTTAACACCGTTCTGGACCATTAGTAAGTCGTGTGAGAGAATAGAAGAAGATGTTGTTGTTGTTTTAGATTCAGCTATTCAGAACAAAAAGTTTCAAGTAGCATGGGCTATGGTGAGCCGGTAAGAAAAGAGGAAGGTACAAGTAACGCCGACGTTACGTGTATAAATCAGGAGAGTGAGATGATATGTGGAGAGCAGGTAAGACATAAAGTAAGAATAGGATGAATGTAAGAATAAGAGGAGTGTTAGAATAAGGCAAGAATAGGATGAATGTAAGAATAAATGTAAGTAGAAAGGTAAAAATAAGAAAAAGTGGTAGGAATAAGCAATAGGAGGCCTCGTCTGGGACGGGCCGAGGGGTCGTTCAGCCCCGAAATCAGCACAATGCCAGGGACAAAGCTTAAATCAGGTTACGTTTGTTAAGAAGGTTGGAGCATTTAAATATGCACTATGAAAGGAAGAGTCAACAACAACAAAGGCAGGACTAAGATTCGTGTTGGGTAGATAATATCAGAGCCCATTCGACAGGATGGCGTCTGTGAAAACCAGAGACAGGAAAGCTTATTTTAGATGATCAATCCATAGGATGATTTATTTAAGAAACGTCGACGTTTCTCCATTTTCTGATGAGTGGTTTTGTAATCATGTCTTCGGCTACGTTACTGTGACTCATCGTCTGCGTTCATTTATATGCTTTTTGTAGATAAACGAAGGTTAGCAAATTTATTCCGTTGTTGGAAGTTTTAATAAATTTCAAAGTAAAAATCAGAAAGAGAGAGAGAAAGAGAGAGAAAGAGACAGACAGACAGACAGACAGACAGACAGACAGACAGACAGACAGACAGACAGACAGACAGACAGACAGACAGACAGACACAGATAGACAGACAGAGATATAAACTCTCTACTGCATTATAAACACTAATGCAGTACCAATAAATCAACATCGAACTAAGTTATTCATTACTTAATACCATATTACCACTTTTAATATTCCGCTGTGCACACTCAACATGTTAAACTAAAAGAGAACGTTCAGATGTGGAATTATGTTCATACACAGTATCAAGCCGAAAATGAACTTACAAGTGTGGAAGGTGCAGTGATGGACTCTGGAGACTAACTAACAACACGTGGGGCTGATTCACGTATTTATATGAGGGAGGCTGCGCAGGGGGGAACGACGCTCTCTCAACAGCAGCTTCTTAATGTTAGTGTGTGTGCAAATGTTTATGTGTGTGTGTGTGTGTTGTGTGGTGTGTGTGTGTGTGTGTGTGTGTGTGTGTGTGTGTGTGTGTGTGTGTGTGTGTGTGTGTGTGTGTGTCTATTTTTATTTACTGTTTGTGTCCACGCCAAGTGAAGCGTTGCCAACACCAAGCTATGCATCCACACCAAGCTATGCATCCACACCAAGGAAGGTTCGGCAAACCTCCAGGAGTTTGCCGACGTTGGTGGAGGCGCATCATTATCTCGACACTGACCCACAACCCGGGACAGGGGGAACGTAGCCCATATACACATGTAGCGTCGTAATGGAGAAAGGGGTGATCGCCCAGGCCTTAGATCATGGAAGGTGTGGCCAGACAGCAGCCATCAGCTCATGAATGGGAAGGTGTGGCAACACCTACGACCAGACGACGACGGGAAAGGCGTGGTTATCATCCAGGAGGCGGCCCTGGACAAGGAAGGCGTGGTTATCATCCAGGAGGCGGCCCTGGACAAGGAAGGCGTGGTCTAAGGACCGGATGGACAATACCGGCCGCACCTTCCCTTTCTGTTCACTTCTCTCTGGGATCAACAGGCAACAACAAGTCGCTGAAGAATCGGTTTAAAACTCTCCGGTAATTTGTAAGTTAAATAGATTTTTAAAGTTGTGTTATTTGTTGCAGTTTTCACCACAAAAAAATTTCCACAATATTCACTACATCTTTCACTGATTTCACTTTTAATGCACTTCACTTCACTTGTAAATACGGTAAAACCACTCACCTTAGTAATTCTCTCAGATAATTAACACTGCAAAACACGAAAACAAAAAAATCCAGATTTCATTAATAATATATAAAAAAATACTTAGAAAAAAAATAAGAACATTTATATACGAGAATTTACTTAAACAAGGGGGAACACTTAACTAACAAGGGGATTACTTAAATTGAAAGGGAACTTAACATACAAGAGATGCTTATGTTTACTTAAGGGAAACACGATTTAACCTATAACTGGCCCTTATGTCCCGCAAATTCGCTCTAGTCTAGGCGACTGCAACCACCTAGATTCCAACACTACGAAAATGATGCTACAGGTCGACACTTAGACTAGAATGCTGAATGACTGTCGACACCTAAAGTGCGACAAATCCATCACCTCATTTGCCAGAGATACTAGGTTATCCCTCAGTTACCCATGGTGGTCACCTTCATACCTTTACCATACGTCTAGTTAATGGGTCATCCCACACGCCCTCGAGGAAAAAATAGCGTCCTGTTAAATTCCCTTCCCTCGACAGCTCAAAAAAAAGACTGCTGTTGCATGTGGTATTCATGCAACACCCTTACGTTAGTTGGAGAAAGTCGAGTAATAAACTTTGTCCAACCAAAAAAGGCGGCCTCCTCATACGCCTACTCTTAGCACCTACTAAACTGCCAGCCCCTCACGACGCTATAGAATCGCCTACTCAATGCCCAACACACTGACCTGGGACCACCATAAACTCTATCTCGTGGTCCCCGGCGCTGCACACCCTCACAACACTACATGACCGAACCGACAGGCGGGTGAGGCTTCAATAATTTTCAAGGAATTATTGAAACACCGCTGCTACCATTGTAATAGCCCTACCCTCTCTACTCTTTCTCTTCATTCAATACCCCAACTTAACACTGCTAACAGCTCAGTATGACCCCTCACTGAGTTACCGCGAATATGAGCTGGAATATTAAATGAGGAGGAAACAACACGAATAGCGATTATTAATATAAAACAAATAACTAAAACTCATTAAAACTGCCACCACCTCCCTAACCATTTGAATGTGTCTAAATTACTGCTTCCCCAGGAAGGAAGGGAATCAATAATCATGGAACTCAGGGGACAAGGAATCTTGGAAAATGCTTGGGAATTAAAGATGTAATCTTTACTTAACTGGTTGAGATTCAAGGGCAACTTTAATATTCATTACTGGAGGAAAACACAGGGGCAATTGTCCAAATACCACACAGACAGTCAGGAATCAGCATTAATAACAAAAAGGGGGAGAATAGATAACTAAACACAAAATCGATTTAATTGTTATATTTATCACACACATATATTGAATCAAATTGAAAAATATATCCTTCTTTACTAAGACATCCTACGAGGCCATTGGATAATGGTGCGTAAATTACTTGATGTACTAAAACTCAGACAGACATTACCTTAATCCTGCAAAATCGGCCAAGATGTTGAATGGCTTGCCCGCACAGGTCAAGAGACCTGTACCCCAGTAAGCCCAAAGACACACTTACTTAAATATTTTCTAAAACTCTTACAAGTGGAACAGGCTCCACCCACCTAGTTCCTAGACCCAATTAACTCCCCGCCTTCCAAATCTAGTGCCAATTAATTCGAACACAACTGGAGCTCTTGAGGGAGGGCCAATGGAATTGTCATTCCCTACCTTGAAGGCCTCCGCCTCCACAGGCCTCCATGGCTTCAACCAATCCGAACGAGGCTAGAAATAGGCATGTTCTTAAGGCTCTGTTTCCCTTGACAGAAGTGTCCACAAGTTCCCGGACCAGGGGCCAGGGAGCCCAACCCGCTGGCTGTATGTCGGGTTTTATGACGCCAAGGCCATATCTGAGACTACGGTTATATGGCCCTTAGTGGACTGCTCCTCGAATTGGTCAACGGATATGGCGAAAGCAGGAGGAAGAGGGGAACGAGTGGGGGTAGAGAGGGAAAATAAATGGGGAGGAGTGGGCCAGAGAGGGACAGCCTAGCCTCCTGATCACTCACTGAAATAAGGGAAAATTGACTTCAAACCGTTTATGACCATGTGGGTCAGATTGTGACAAATGAGAGAGCAGGGGAACAAGGGAGCGTACAAAGACGAAGGCAGAGGGAGAGGGGAGCAAAAGGGGAAAGGGGAATGGAGAGCAAAAGGAGAGAGGGGAAAGGGGAGCAAAAGGAAAGGAGGGGGCAAAGGGAAGAGGGGAGAGGGGAAAAGGGAGAAAAAGGGGGAGGGAGCAAAGGGGAGAAGCGAGAGAGGAGAGCCATAAACTGAGCACCAGATCCCTACATGTATACCATTCTACCAGGGGGTTCACCGTGATCCAGTCTGGGCGACTGATCACGGTGAACCCGTGATCAGTTGCCCAGTGACTGATCACGGGTTCACTGTGATTAGTCACTGGGCGTCACACTGATATAGTCAATATATATCACGGTGAACAGTGAACCAGTCACAGTCATATATATATATATATATATATATATATATATATATATATATTTATATATATATATATATACATATATATATATATATATATATATATATATATATATATATCTATATATATATATATACATATATATATATATATAATATATATATAATTTATATATATATATTATATATATATATATATATATATATATATATTTATATATATATATATATATATATATAATATATAGATATTATATATATATATTATATATATATATATATATATATATATATATATATATACATATAGATATAGATATATATATATATATATATATATATATATATACATATATATAACTGAAAACCCATACTGCCAGTCACAGTCATATATATATATATATATTATATATATATATATATATATATATATATATATTTATATATATATAATATATATATATATATATTACATATATATATATAGATATATATATATATATATATATATATATATATATATATATATATATATATATACATATATATAACTGAAAACTCACACCCCAGAAGTGACTCGAACCCATACTGCCAGGAGCAACGCAACTGGTATGTACAGGGACGCCTTAATCCGCTTAACCATCACGACCGGACATAAGGAAGTGATAGCCGAAGCTATATGAACCACTTCCCGCCGGCACTCGGATGGTAATCTTGGGTATAGCATTTTATCAAATCACCTCATTTTTTGGGGCAACACGTGAGAAACACAAACGCGAACAAGCCTGAATGGTCTCCAGGACTATATGCAACTGAAAACTCACACCCCAGAAGTGACTCGAACCCATACTGCCAGGAGCAACGCAACTGGTATGTACAGGGATGCTTAATCCGCTTGACCATCACGACCGGACATAAGGAAGTGATAGCCGAAGCTATTTGAACCACTCCCCGCCGGCACTCGGATGGTAATTTTGGGTATAGCATTTTATCAAATCACCTCATTTTTTTGGGCAACACGTGAGGAACACAAACGCGAACAAGCCTGAATGGTCCCCAGGACTATATGCAACTGAAAAACTCACACCCAGAAGTGACTCAGTTGAGTTTTCAGTTGCATATAGTCCTGGGGACCATTCAGGCTTGTTCGCGTTTGTGTTCCTCACGTGTTGCCCCAAAAAATGAGGTGATTTGATAAAATGCTATACCCAAGATTACCATCCAAGTGCCGGCGGGGAAGTGGTTCAAATAGCTTCGGCTATCACTTCCTTATGTCCGGTCGTGATGGTCAAGCGGATTAAGGCATCCCTGTACATACCAGTTGCGTTGCTCCTGGCAGTATGGGTTCGAGTCACTTCTGGGGTGTGAGTTTTCAGTTTATATATATATAATATATATATATATATATATATTATATATATATATATATATATGTATATATATATATATATATATATATATATATATATATATATATAGATATATATATATATATATATATATATATATATATATATATATATATATAAAGACAAAAGACCTGAAAAGACATTTTCAGGTCTTTGATTACATGAAGAACTAATTGAGCTGCAAAATATCATTGGATCCGAAGCCAATGTTTCAGAAATCATACAAAGAAATTTGCGTGAAGAGAGAAGTTTCATTTCACTGTCCTTCAATGAAGACAGAAGTTAAAAATCGTATATTTGCATTGCTATCATATATGGTGGAACGCAGATTTATCGTGGTCGTTCAACTTCTCTACTCAAGAAAATAAATCAATTATAGATTACTGTACTGAGTGATTAAAAACTCATACAGAGTACCATTAAACTTAACTTTAGAAAATGTATTTCAAATTATTAATCTCATTCATTGTATTAACAATGCTAACGAGAAGGGGGATTAAAGTTTGAAATTCACTCGATTAACACACTTATCTCTATAATTTAAGGGGCTGGGAACTCAACAAATATTCGAATAATATGAAGGGAACTATCAAGAGGAAGCGCCAAGCCATTACGACTATATAGCACTTGGAAGGGATCAGGGTAAGGGTTGGGGATGGGACGGGGAGAAGGGAATGGAGCCCAATCTCTTGGACGGTCGGGGATTGAAGACCGACCTGCATGAAATGAGACCGTCGCTCTACCGTCCAGCCCAAGTGGTTGGGTTCGAATAATATGAAAATAACATGAAAATGTTATGCAAGTCTCCAATAATTTGGGAGCAATGTAGGGAAAATTTCATCCCAATATGTTAAGAAATGGTTTTTGTACGAATATTGATAAAATAAAACCTATGCTGTTGATACGGAGAACAGCTTCTATTAACTGGAACTGAGGGATAATGCAGTGATAAAGAGATGCAAGCAGCTGTCCGACGCACAAAGAGGCAGAATAGTAGTACTAGATTCCACAAAATGGATATGCAGCTGGTGCCTTTCTAGCATTGCTTGCTTTCTAGTTTAAGCAAGTGCAAGCGCACAAGTTCCCCTCCCCCCTTAAGTGTCTTTCAGACTCTGTGTATCTGGTTAAATGTAATCGGATTAAACGAGTAAGTATATAATTACGACTGTTATAAATGCTGTTTAATTAATATATTCCAAGTGGGCCGCATACCACTGGAAGAATCTGTGCCACGATGTCATCAATCACATCATTTATGTGATTGTAGATGATGATTTGTATTATGGGTAGGAACACTGTTGACATCGTGGCACAGAGGTCAGAATACTGGTCTGTTAAACCTGGACTTCCCAGTTCTACTCCCAGTAGATCACATTTTTATGGTTCTGTAATGATTTTCGAAAGCATAGAATTGATTACTCTACCTTCTGGTTTAATTTTTTTTATGAAATTATGCAGTTTGGTTTACAAAAGAAGTAGGCGACACTGAGATAAATTTACAGAACTTAAGGAGCGGAAGTAAACAAATATTTGGGAATCATTGATCTAACCAAAAAAGAAGTATACAAAAAATGGCATAATTAAATATCAGGAATTTCCATATAACTATAATAGTATAGAACTATAGGTTTATACACACTACAATAAAAACATTATTATTTAAATGCTGAGTCTCTGACACTCTTCATCTGGTGAAAGCGACTCGGTATCTGTATTTTTAGCTTTAACAATTAATATAAGTGTTATCCATGAGTGGTAAATTTGTAGTTCTGAACTTTGTCCCACACAGGAATATGGAGCGTCAACACGCACGAAAAAGTACATCTCTGGCTGATCGTGTAATGTATATAAGGATGTGGAAGAAGGGAATGTCAGCCCGAACCATTGCTAAAGAGACTGGCACCAGCGTCTCAACCGTTTGTAGATGGATTAATCGCTGGAAACAGGAAGGACATTTGGATACAAAGATATTTAGAGTCAAATTTCTTTCACAAATAAGATGGCAAAAAAAATAAATTTATCTCAGTTTTATGCCACCGCCATGTTTACCCCCCTCCAAGTGGCACCACTCTTCTTACTAATGCGAACTGGAATGTGAACGCTTATATATTACAACCCATTGACAATGGCGCACCATATTTACAATATTCCAATTACAAGTGTTAGAATTATTAGGTTCACCATGATACAAGAACATAGATATCTCACAACACGTGTATATGACTAACTTTGGCTACCAAGTGCATTGGCTTCAGCGTCGCACATCCAGGTGGTGCTGCCACTTAGAGGGAATCAGCCAAGTCTCATATTTACAGCGAACTAGATCACCACTACAAACTTCACCCACCTGCATCCTAGACACTTGGAGCCTGGGATAAAAGTGCCAACATATTTTGAGAGCTCTAGTTTTTCAAACAATAAGGGACCCCAACTTCTACCAGCTTCCTTTTCCAGAGCCCCATTGTGGCATTACAGAGGGGAACGCACACAGCAGTCATGGGTCTTGTCTGCCAGCTGGTGGAATCCGACAACCTGTAACAAATAACTTTGCACATTGAATGTTATCAAGTTTCTAACTCATTGGCAGACGATGAGTCACAATAACCTGGCTGAAGATATGTTGACCAAACCACACATCAGAAGAAGATACGATGACGTTTCGGTCCATCCTGGACTGAAACCGGCACAATGAGGTTAATGAGGAGGAGTCTCATCAAGAGGAGTCTCGCCTTAGGTCAGTGCCCAGCAGAGAGAGAAAACCTCCCATACTAACAGACCATAACCAGGTCGATCCCACACCTCTCCCAGATGGCATCACAGTATAACACTTGAAAGGGGGAAAACAACTGTTGTGGAATTATAATGTGTATCTACCCTTTCTGCTACCTATATACACTTCGGTGCTGAAGAAGCAGGTGGTGTGGCCAACCACAAAGAAACAGTAAAATCAATCAAGTGCAGGCAACAGGAAAATAAATATATCTTCATTCCATTATGGTACATAGACCAACGAAGTACACTCCTCTTCCGCCTATTAAGAGCCACACTCCCTGTTGTACATAACCCAGAAAATACCTAGTTTCGATTGATAATACTTAGAGGGATGCAAGATGCGGAAAATTTTAATTGTTTGAGTTTTAAGTTTGATGGAGGAAGAGTTAAGAGTCGGCTCTGTAGCAAATATTGTGGCTCTACTTGAGTTGGTGGCGACGAGGATGTCTCCAAAATACTCTGAAGGGAGGATATTAAGTCTCTCTCTCTGGTTTCGGGATATATGATTGGTCGATCATCATAGTGTGTCCAATCTGACCAGTCATAGAGTGCCCTGGTGTGACGTCAGTGACCTAGATCTGAGGCAGGAAAGCCATCCACCGTTACTGTCTCCCTAGTGCAGGGACCTACTAGCTGAGTGGACAGCGCTTCGGATTCGTGGTCCTGAAGTTCCGTGTTCGATCCCAGGTGGAGGCGGAAACCAATGGGCCGAGTTTCTTTCACCCTGGTGCACCTGTTACCTAGCAGTAAATAGGCACCTGGGAGTAAGACAGCTGCTACGGGCTGCTTCCTGAGTGTGTGTAACAAAAAGTAGGCCTGGTCGAGGACCGGGCCGCGGGGACGCTAAGCCCCGAAATCATCTCATCATAACCTCAAGATAACCTAGTTGTCAAGGTGACAGGTCGTGTTATGTGTTAGGAGAGCAAAGGAAAGTTTGAGCCGCAAGGTAAATGTCAAGTCTAGCAGTACTCAAGAGACATTGTAAAGGAATCACTGGTCAAATTCTGGAGGAGGTTCTGGAGTGCTGAACCGAAATAGGTGGTCACAAGAGACTCCGTGATGTCTGTAAATGCGTGAAGGTTTCGAGAGGCGGTACTGGGGGTTCGAGTGTCGGTCTGCGGGCTAACACCGACAACATGCTATCATTCAGACAGATTTGAGAACTGCCATTAAAACCTTGCAACAAGAACACATATGTGATAACATCCATCTGATCACAAATATCATATCATTAATGCAAACACTCAAACAACAAGGCTGACAGGTACTTATCAACTGGGTGTCAAGTCATGTGGGAATAATAGGAAATGACATTGCGGACGAAGCTGCAAAACTTGAAACTTAGAGAAGAAATGTAGACATTTACATACAACAGAGTCTATCACAGATTAAGAAAGTAATTAGAAACAGAGCAATGCAAAAGATGTACAGTGACCACAACACAACAGTTTCAACATCAGGATCTGTGGGTTGGTAGAAGAATTCAACCAGCTATGAACCACTTAGTTTGATGAAAGGGAGCAGTAGAACAACAGAAGTACACTTACATTGCATCAGGCTTGGATACCCATGCGCATGGGAAATAGGCTTACAGGTTCCGGAAGATGAGAGGAAATGTCAGCACTGTGGAGAAATGCCCGACAGACCACTGGAACATTATCTAACACAGTGCAGAGTTATAAACCCATTAAGAATTCAAGTTAGATTCAACAGAGCAGAAGAAGTTGTTAAACATGTGGGGCAAAATCTTACTGAAGCGACCATACGAGTCATAAATACTCATACTCCGCCCAAGTAAAACAGAAACAAACAACACTTAGTGGGCCAGCCAGAGGCTTAGGGCCCGCGCAAGAATATCCCTGAAAAAATAGATCTGCAGGCTGCTCCAGTGTGTGGATATTTTTGGGAAGCAATTTGAAGCAGTCCTGGTCGGCGTGACTCGGTCGAGCAGCAGCGCTGAGAGAAGCAACTTCCATGTGACGTCACACATATATATGGGAGTAGGGGACCAGTGATCAATGCTGGACATCGACGGAGGTCTGGGAGACACTCGTCGTACTCCAGTATACTCGACTAGCAGAGAAGTATCAGTGGTGACTTTTAGGGAAGGTCAGTCGTTAGCTGTTGAAACGAAGAGGAGAGTGAAGAGATCAACCATGGTAATGTCGAGGTAGAAGAAAGGATTAAAGCTACAGGAATAAAGCAGATGACCTGGCATGCCAGCTACCAGCATCACCAAGCTGCTATGACTGGAGCAGACTTTCTGCTGTATTAAGGTAGATCACATTCCCTCCCCAGTCTCTTTTCGTACAGGATGTTAATATAAATTGTTCTATGAAGACATACTGATTTTTCTTGGTGCCGACCGAGCAGATTGATATGTTCAGCTATATGGGTAAACTTGTTAATACACTCGTACCTGCTTAATTAAGATTAGTTGTGAGTTAATTTAGAGGAGAATAAGGAACTACTATATTAGTATGGAGAATACTGATTCCAGTAAGTGCTGAACGAGATATGTTATTTGTTCAGAGGTCCAATCGCTTATGTTAAGAATCAACGTATGTTAATTATAATTTATTATTGAACATCAATAGCAGTCATCTAGTTTGTCGTGTTGTATGACTAAGTTAAAGTATTTGTTAGTTAAAAATAATATCAGCGAGTAGGATAATATTTGGTAAGCAGAGTGGCCATACTGTCATTGAATTCTACTGCAGTGTTGCCATATTTTTGCCGGTATTTATATTATTTGGCACTAAAAAGTGTACCATTCTTGTAGTAAACTTTTATATAGATTTTAAAAATTGTGTTTGACCTTAATCCCATCTTCATTCTCCATACGGTTTACTCTCAGACTGGTATGAACACTGAGTACACACAGGGAACTATGAGATATTTACCCCTGTTACCCCTATTTACCACTGATTTTGTAGAAAATTATTTGGTCGTAAGTGATGTACTAACTATATTGGCAACCTTAAACTACGGAATTGTATAGTGGCTAAATCAGCAGCAAGGAGCCCAGGTAAGTACCAGTGCATGAAAAGGTTGGAGACCATGAAACTGCCGATTTTATCTCGCTCTTTACAAGGTACACGGCTGAGTGAGGGGACTCTCTCCGTAAGTGACTGAGGTATTCCCTTAACCCTTTAACTGCGCAACGCGCCTGCAGGCCCAGGCTTTGGATGCGCTACGTGCCTCCGGGTCTTTGTATCTTTCATGTCTAATTTAAAAGTGGTGCACGGTGACGTGGGTATGGAATGGATGGCTGGGAGCCCCCAGTGATCATCCGCCATCTTGAAAAAAAATCCCAGCATGCCCCGCGGCCGTGGGGAGCCCCAGTTCCCAAGCAGTAACCATATCTGACGCATCGTCAACGAGCTCCCGTTCTACGGTTACCCGCGGTCATGGAAAACGACTCTCTGAGGAGGAAATTCGCGATATATTGTATGACGACGGTGCTATGGATGATGATCTGGACTATGATTCAGAGAAAGATCTGACACGAGGTCTGATACGAGTGAGGGGGAGACAGAAGTGGATGATGTGGCTAGCGTGTATGGTACATGCTCCTCGCCTGGTCTGTCTCGCGGCCCTGGGTCAACACCGTTATCATCACCACCATCATGTATGTCCCCAGATGCTAGTTCAGTATTCAGTGACAGTACATGTGATGAATCTTTCTCGGGGTTCAGCGACATTGGCTCCGATACGAGTAGTGTGGACGACCCGAGTACTAGCATTGGGGGTGGAACCAGGTGGGGTTTGCTGCCTCAGCAACACGTAGAAGCAGGCGGCAGCGTGTCTCCCAGCATGACGACAGTGGGCCCTCAACATCAGATGTTCGTGGTAGACCTACGGTATGGAAATCTGCCTCAGTGCCAAGCATACCCTCACGCAACTCCAGCAGCAGCAGCAGACGACGTAGCCGTGGTTTTGGTGCCTGTGGTGTTGGCGCCAACACCAAACCCCCTGGTGTACTTGTGTAGGAGGACTGCACCACATTTGTCCCTCAAATACCAACGTTTGATGATACTGACGTTGGTGTTACAGCTTTATTCCCGTATACCGATGATGATATGGCGGACATGGAATATTTCCAGGCATATTTTGACAATGTCTTCATGACTCATCTTGTGACCGAGACAAACACATACGCTCACACCCTCATAGACGGCGGCATATTACCTGCCTCACGCCTCACGCGATGGAAGGATACAACAATCGACGAGATGAACATGTTTCTCGAACTATGCATGATGATGAAACACTCCGAGAAAGCTATCGTCCAGGACTATTGGAACAAAGACAGCCGTGTTCCATCGCTTATCTTCATCCGGCATATGTCGCGGGATAGGTTCCTGTTGATTCTGAGGTGCCTGCATTTCGAAAACACTGCAAATGAGGACAGACACGACAGACTGTGGAAGGTACGCAAGGCATTCAGCGACCTGCGAGTCGCTTGTATTGTTCAAGGGCAGACTGGCATTCAAGCAGTACATCCCTTCCAAGCGGCACCGTTTTGGCCTGAAAATTTTCGTGCTGTGCAATTGTGAGACTGGTATCGTCCTGGACATTATCTTGTATTCCGGTACAGACGCCGACATACCAGCTCAAGATGAACATGGGTTCTCCGGCAGTGTCGTAAAAACCCTGATGGAACCGTTGCTGAACAAGGGGCAAATACTGTTCACCGACAACTATTTCACCAGCCCTCTGTTGACCAGATACCTCCTTGCTCACAACACTGGCGTATGTGGCACTGAGAAGCTCCTCAGGAAGGAAATGCCAGTGTTCGGTATAGGTATAGGTGTGGGTGAGTGCCAGCTGCGAAAGTGTGACAATATGCTGTCAGTGCGGTGAAAGGACAGACACGAAGTGAAAATGCTAACGACGATTCAAACCGGTGCCATGTTGGGCACTGGCAAGGTCCATTTTCAGACATGCATCCCCATGTACAAACCGGACTGTGTCATAGACTATAACGTGAACATGCGCCTCGTCGATAAGTGTGGCATGATGCTTGGTGGTGTGGACTGCGTGCGGAAGTCTGTGAAGTGGACGAAAAAGTTCTTCTCCATCCTCATGGATGTTGCAGTGCTCAACTGCTTCAATACGTACCTGGTGAAGTCTGGCAGGAAACCGTCTATACGTACCTTCAGTGCTAGCATTGTGTCACAGCTGCTGGTAAAGTATGGCAAGGAGGGCTCCATAGTACCCTGCGGGATACAAGCAACAATGCCACACGCAGCTCCAGACAGACTGCGGGGTAATGAGAATCTCGGGGTACACATGCTGGAGTATATGCCAGGCACAGCATCACGGGAGAAGAGTGAACGTGCATGCATAGTCTGCAGGAACACTACATGCACACCACAAAAGTGTAGATGCATCAACACCTGGTGCGTGGAGTGCAAGGTGCCACTCTGCCCCGTTGGCTGTTTCACAGCATATCACACAGTCGCAGAGTACTTAGTGTGTGTATATAGTGTGTGATACTGTACAGTATGTATATATAATGTAAATATAAATATATTTGCGTGATATATTAGAAATAAGTGCAGGATAAGTGTACCTTTTTGTGATGCATGTAACACAGTGTCTACAGACAGTACGGATGTTGTACTGCCATAATATAGTGTACGTGTTTACCATACATCGGTTCGGCACATAAAATGTAATAAATTGTATTTGGAAATGTGCGCAAAAAATGTGCAAAAATATATTTGCGGCAACTCGCGCACACCGCCCCGGGAGCCTCACCGGCCCCGGAAGCTTAGGGCACGGGAGCATGGAGAATGATGACGTCACGCACCACCTTACGGACCCCATAGCAGCCAAAGTAAGTACAATTTCGAAATTCCGTTGTTATATCCATATACAGGGAGGGGTTTTTAACTCTTTCAGAACAATTTTTTTTTTCCCGACAATTTATTTCTTGCGCACTGTTGGGGTGTCATATTTAAAGGCCGCGCAGTTAAAGGGTTAAGTAGACAGTGGCATGGGAGAAGGGGAGAAAATCTCACTATATATACTATCTGAGATACTAAGCCCCTCGGGTAATAGTGCCTTGGGTTTATTCAAAGAATTGAATCCTAGAGTCGTTGACATCACCAGGGGCCAGCTTCACGAAGCAGTTATATACGTACTTATGAACGATTTTCTTCAAAGGGTCTTCCTAGCAGCTATGTCAGTATTCTGGTAGGCATTTGGTAAATGGGATGCAACTAAATTTTTCTCTACTACACAAACGGGAGAATCGATTTTATTACAAACATTTTTTCTGGCGAGTCTCATCAAGAAGGAGTCCTTCGTGTTAGCGATGTATGCATTCTCTGCTTGAAACTTGTAGTAAATATGTATTTTATGATGTTAGAATTAGAGTTATAAAGGCAAGACATTATACCAGTAGTTATTAAGTAAAAAAACACTGAACTCGAAATATGAGAGAAGGTGATGGTCCCGGGCTGGTGGGAGCATTTACTATCACCAAATGCTCCTGTTCATCTAGAAATAAATATAGCTAGGGGTGTACCTTAGCTATACTTACCCATTTTTAATTTATTTGTTTGGCTGTATTTTGAAATTAAGTCTGGGTGAGACATAAAAGAAAAAATATGCTGCACAAATGATGTTAGGTAAGGGTATGGGGAAAATTCTAAAACTTTTGTCATTGAATACTTAGGCCTCTAATTATGACTATATGGACTATTATAATCAGTTAATGAAAAAAGGGGGAAGCAACGGTCCAAGACCTCTTCCTGTTACACAATTTAGCTATGAGTAAAAATAAGTAATTACCAAACAACAAGCTTGAAAGGTTGATAGAATGGCTGTCAGAATTCGAATCGTTTTGGGGTGAGGAGTTTTCAGTTGCACATTAGCTTGGCGACCATTCAAGCTTGTTCGCATTTGTGTTGCTCACGTGGCCCAACAAAGTGAGGTGATTCGATGAAATATTGGTGCAAGAATTGACCACCAAACGTTCTCAAATCTTGGATAAATATTCTCACGAATACCATGATTTTTGTAGAGTCGTGTGATCTAGTGGTTAAAGAAAAGGTATGTCATGGTACATAGTGTTCCTGGCTGTCTGGGTTCTGGGATGTGGAGTTTTCAGTTGCACACTTGCTTGGGACCATTCAAGCTTGTTTGCATATATATATATATATATATATATAGATATATATATATATATATATATATATATAGATATATATATATATATATATATATATATATATATATATATATATATATATATATATATATATATATATATGTATATATATATACACCACACACACACACATACATATATATATATATATATATATATATATATATATATATATATATATATATATATATATATATATATATATTATATATATATATATATATATATGTCGTACCTAGTAGCCAGAACTCACTTTTTGGCCTACTATGCAAGGCCCGGTTTGCCTAATAAGCCAAGTTTTCCTGAATTAATATTTTCTCTAATTTTTTTTTTATGAAATGATAAAGCTACCCATTTCATTATGTACGAGGTCAATTTATTTTTTATTGGAGTTAAAATTAACGTAGATATATGACCGAACCTAACCAACCCTACCTAACCTAACCTAACCTATCTTTATTGCTTAGGTTAGGTTAGGAAGCCGAAAAAGTTAGGTTAGGTTAGGTTAGGTAGGTTAGGTAGTCGAAAAACAATTAGTTCATGAAAACTTGGCCTATTAGGCAAATCGGGCCTTGCATAGTAGGCTGAGAAGTGCGTTCTGGCTACTAGGTACGACATATATATATATATATATATATATATATATATATATATATGTATATATATATATATATATATATATATATATATATATATATATATATATATATATATATATATATATATATATAATAACCTAAAAGGGGTACCACCTCTGGTGCAAGTGTAGGGACCCATAGCTTCGGAGAAGAAAATAAAGAGTACTCAGAGATGACCTTGTGGATCCTCACTGAACACTTTGATATTTTCTT
This sequence comes from Procambarus virginalis, assembly GCA_020271785.1. Classification (NCBI taxonomy): domain Eukaryota; kingdom Metazoa; phylum Arthropoda; class Malacostraca; order Decapoda; family Cambaridae; genus Procambarus; species Procambarus virginalis. Next base: position 13,125,918 of record WNGS01005641.1, read on the forward strand.
CTCCTATCACCCCTGTTCTTTTGGTAAGTGTGTATATTTATCTAACTTTATTTGAAAATGTCATTACACAAAAAAAGTTACAATATTGATTACATGCAGGGTACAAGGCTGCTTGTCACAAGTTGAATAGCTCCTCCACCTCCTCAGATGGCGGGCAGGAACCATGGATGCAGTGAGCATTTCCTCTCTGGATTGCCACACTAAGGCGCTGAAAGAGAAAACTGGCAGCTCTAGGGTCTCTAGTTGTTTCGATTAGCTTAGACCCCAACTCCTTCAAAAAGCTAGCAGCACTTTTACCCCAGGCACCAAGTGTCTCTGAGGCAATGGGGACAAAATTGTAGTGATGCTCAAGGTCTCTGTATTTACATGACTTGGCCGTTTCCCGGTGATTGGCAGCTCCTCCTGCTTGAGAAGCACTGAAGTCAACATAGGTATTGGCTAAAGTTGAAACGCAAGTGGAGTCCCACACCAACTGTCTACCATTCTTCCAGGGGTTCACCGTGATTCCATCTGGGCGACCGACAGGCTCATCAGAGTTGCGGGACATTAGGCAACGGGGCTCTCTCTCTGCTGGACAACTGGCTGTGGTAAGGCTTCTCTTAATAATGTCATTGACCTCGCCATGTCTTGCATGCCATCCTCCTGTCCTTTCGCAGAGAAGGCCATGCCGTCCATACCTGTTGGCCTCTGCCTTGCCGCAAATACACCTGTATTCGGTGTGGATTGGGGCAGCGAGACGGACAGCCACGGCAATTCGGAGGGCCTGTGGTGTGAGACGGGTACCGGTTGCTGATATTGGGGTTGCTAATAGGAAATCACCTGCATGGGGAGCTGCTACAGCTCTAAGTCGGGCAGTGTCATATGGTGTTGTCGCAACTTCTAGCAAAGTCGCAGCTTCTTGGTCGCAATGGGGCGATCCCAGCTGGATTGCTTATGGGCTTCAAAAGGCGGTGGTTGGGGTGCTGGTCCTGCAAGAGAGACCCATTTGGTTGTGCAGTCTGTGAAGCTGGGATCATGTACCCCCTGCCTGTTGAACTAGGTGCTCAGGTAGGATTTCCTTCACCAAGCTGTCAGACCCCACGGAAGAGGACAGGAACGCTGGTACAGCAATTTGTGTTGCTGTGCGCACGCCAAGGCCCCCAAGTCTGACAGGAAGGGAGGCCTGTTTCCACTGTGAGTCGCTGAGGGAAAGATTGAGGGCTTTTTCTAGTGTTGATTTTCAGCAAGCTGTCGTACTCTTCTAATTTAATATTGTTGAAAGATGGCGAACATCTTAGAAAGTAGGTCAGCCTGGGGAGGGACAAGCATCTGGTAATGAGGTAAAGTGCATCATGAGCATCGATGTCTTCAGTCCTCTCGTTCGTCCTCTTCAGGTCAGTGATCTTCTTACTAAGGACCTCGTCGATGGCATTCCTTCCAAGAGGAGCACCTAGGAGTGTGCTGTCCTCAGGGTTGGTTGTATGAATATAGGTTGTATATATATATATATATATAAATATATTATATATATATATATATATATATATATCTATAATATATATATATATATATATATATATTATATATATATATATATATATATATATTGTGAAGGGTTAAAGCAAAGGTAGACTGGATCTCCTTTCCAGGTGGTTGCTCCGACAATAACCCTTACTCACCGTCATTCGGCGGGTCTTCCCTCGATCCTAAAGGCTCCACTGCTCGCCTCGGAGAGTACCCCAGTCGGTCTCACAACCGGCCTTTAAATTGCAAGATGAGTGGGGGCACAGATCGTTCCCTCAATCTGTGGCCCGCCCCGACACCGAACTCTTACACAGCCTTCAAGGTCGCCAACTGGTGTTTTTAGGTGTCCAGTAACACTGCAGTGGTCAGGTGTAATTGTGGCAAGAGCAAATCCCAGTAATATGGATCAGGCAGGTCACTCTGATTTACTTCATTACACGGTCACAAGATAAATGGAGGGGATGATATCAAACACCAAGAGTTTTGGTATTTACTTAAAAGACAACGAGAAATATATATG
>WNGS01005641.1:13128940-13145649 GCA_020271785.1 Procambarus virginalis
ATAATATATATATATAATATATATATATATATATATATATATATATATATATATATATATATGTCGAACCTAGTAGCCAGAACGCACTTCTCAGCCTACTATGCAAGGCCCGATTTGCCTAATAAGCCAAGTTTTCATGAATTAATTGTTTTTCGACTACCTAACCTACCTAACCTAACCTAACCTAACTTTTTCAGCTACCTAACCTAACTTAACCTATAAAGATAGGTTAGGTTAGGTTAGGTGGGGTTGGTTAGGTTCGGTCATATATCTACGTTAATTTTAACTCCATAAAAAAAAATTGACCTCATACATAATGAAATGGGTAGTTTATCGTTTCATAAGAAAAAAATTAGAGAAAATATATTAATTCGGGAAAACTTGGCTTATTAGGCAAATCGGGCCTTGCATAGTAGGCCAAAAAGTGAGTTCTGGCTACTAGGTACGACATATATATATATATATATATATATATATATATATATATATATATATATATATATATATATATATTAAATATGACCGAAAAAGTAAGATTAATAAATCTAACATGAATTTTCTCAATATTTCTTATGTTTCTTTTCACTGTTGATGGTAATTGAAAAATCAATTCTCCAAAATTCATTTATATTTCTAGTCTGACGCGACACTTGAACGCGTTTCGTAATAACTTATTACATTTTCAAAGACTTTTAGTTTACACACACACAACTATAACCTGCAAACACTAAACATAGTTCTTAAAATGCTATGATTTAAACAGCTTTCATTTTATTCCCGCATTTTAGGTGAGGTGATATGTTACAACAGTTTTGGATGAGGTTAACAAAACTTTCAACACAGGACAGAACACGAAACAATGGGTATTAATTGGGTAAATTGAAGGAAAGAATGGAAGTAACTGCAAAGGGCCTTTTGGCCCATATTTCTTGATACTTCTATATTGGAGCGGAGTCTTAAAGTGGGTAGAATATAGTTGTGCATTAATGGGCTGTTGATTGCTGGTGTTGACTTTTTGATGTGTAGTGCCTCGCAGATGTCAAGCCGCCTGCTATCGCTGTATCTATCGATGATTTCTGTGTTGTTTGCTAAGATTTCTCTGGTGATGGTCTGGTTGTGGGAAGAGAATATATGTTCCTTAATGGAGCCCTGTTTATTATGCATCGTTAATCGCCTGGAAAGAGATGTTGTTGTCTTGCCTATATACTGAATTCTTTCAGGCTTACAGTCCCCAAGTGGGCGTTTGAAGGCATAGACGACGTTGGTCTCTTTTAAAGCGTTTTGCTTTGTGTTTGGAGAGTTTCTCATGAGTAGGCTGGCCGTTTTTTTGGTTTTATAGTAAATCGTCAGTTGTATCTTCTGATGTTTGTCTGTAGGGGTACCGTTTCTATTAACAATATATTTCAGGACCCTTTCCTCCGTTTTATGAGCTGTGGAAAAGAAGAAAATAAATTAAATTATCTGGCGAAAACGAACCTCATTCTCTTTGACCAAACTAAATTCCAAAGGGTAACGAAGGACACTACAGTCGAATTGAAAGCAAAGGTCTACAAATTGATCAAAGTTGTGAACGCCAAGAAATCCGGACTCCACCTGCCAAAGAATATTGGGGGTATAAACCTGGACATGCGTATGGAAATGTCAAGACACATAAGCTTGGAAACCCCCTTCGACCAATCATCAGCCAGATACCCACACCCAGGTACAGACTGGCGAAGCGACTCAATGGCTTGGTTACTCCTTAAGTCCCTTGCACCTTCAGCCTGAAGTCTCCAAAGGATTTTGTTGACTTACTGCGGGGAACACGGGCCACAGGGATAAGAGCCTCGTTGGATGTAGAATCACTGTTTACCAATGTACCTTTGGATGAAACAATCGGGATGATAGCAGACAGAGTGTATCGTGATCCGGCCAGTATTCCTCTTGACATACCAGAAAACATTCTAAGGAAACTACTCCAAGCTTGTACTAAAGAGGCACCCTTCTTGAGCTCTGATGGGCACATGTATAAGCAAGTAGATGGGATCGCCATGGGTTCTACCCTAGGTGTCCTGTTTCCGAACTTCTACATGGGTACCATCGAACAAAAGGTCTTAGTCGATATGAACTTGAAACCGGCCATATACTGCTGGTATGTTAACGACATTTTTACACAGGTACCTGATGTCAGACATCTGCAGGAGCTGAAGGAGGCATTTGAGCGGAATTCTGTGTTGCGTTTCACTTACGAGATGGATAAGACTGTGAAGCTGCCCTTTCTACATGTAACAGTCATGGAAAGGAGCGGAGGTTTCCACACTGCAGTCTACACTAAGGAAACAAACATAGGAATGTGCCTCAATGCCAACAGTGACTGCCCAGACAGGTACAAGCGGAGTGTTGTTAAAGCTTATGCCGACCGTGCTCTCAGCTACAGCTCAGAATGGAAGCAAGTCGACGAAGAACTCTGTAGGGTAAGGCAGGTCCTAGTCAATAACGGCTTCTCCAATGGTTTCGTTGAAGACATCATAAGAAGGAAGGTGAAACGCCATGCAACCTCTGAAGAGACAACTAAACATACCTATACCCCCTATTAGACTATTTACAGGAACTTCTTTTCCACAGCTCATAAACGGAGGAAAGGGTCCTGAAAGATAGTGTTAGTAGAATCGTTATCCTTATAGACAAAAATTAGAAGATACAACTGACGATTTACTATAAAACCAAAAAACTGCCAGCCTACTCATGAGAAACTCTCAAGAAACAAAGCAGAACGCTTTAAAAGAGACCAACGTCGTCTATGCCTTCAAATGCCCACTTGGGGACTGTAAGCCTCAAAGAACTCAGTATACAGGAAAGACAACAACATCTCTTTCCAGGCGATTAACGATGCATAAGCAACAGGGCTCTATTAAGGAACATATAATCTCTTCCCACAACCAGACCATCACCAGAGAAATCTTAGCAAACAACACAGAAATCATCGATAGATACAGCGGTAGCAGGCGGCATGACATCTGCGAGGCACTAAACATCAAGAAGTCAACACCAGCAATCAAAAGCCAATTAATGCACAACTATGTTCTACCCACTTCAAAAATCCGCTCCAATATAGAAGCATCAAGAAATATGGGCCAATAGGCCCTCTGCAGTTACTTCCATTCTTACCATCAATTTACCCAATTAATACCCATTGTTTCGTGTTCTGTCCTGTGTTGAAAGTTTTGTTCACCTCGTCCAAAACTGTGTAACATATCACCTCACCCAAAATGGGGTATAAAATGAAAGCTGTCTAAATCATAGCATTGTAAGAACTCTGTTTAGTTTTTGCAGGTTTTAGTTGTGTGTGTGTTAACTAAATGTCTTCTAAAATGTAATAAGTTATACGAAACGCGTTCAAGTGTCGCTTCAGACTAGAAATAAAAATGAATTTTGGAGAATTGATTTTTTAATTACCATCAACAGTGAAAAGAAACATAAGAAATATTGAGAAAATTCGTGTTAAAATTATTAATCTTACTTTTTCAGTCATATTTAATAATATATGTCTACAGGAAAGACTGCTACCAAATTACTAATATATATATATATATATATATATATATATATATATATATATATATATATATATATATATATATATATATATATATGACTCTGAAAACTCACAACCCAGAAGTGACTCGAATCCATACTGCCAGGAGCAACGCAACTGGTATCTACAGGACGCCTTAATCCGCCTGACTATCACGACCGGACAAAAGGAAGTGATAGCCGAAGCTATTTGAACTACTCCCGCCGGCACTCGGATGGTAATCTTGGGCATAGCATTTTATCAAATCACCTCATTATTTGGGGCACACGTGAGGAACACAAATGGAACAAGCCTGAATGGTCCCCAGGACTATATGCGACTGAAAACTCACACCCCAGAAGTGACTCGAACCCATACTGTCAGGAGCAACGCAACTGGTATGTACAGGGACGCCTTAATCACTGACCATCACGACCGGACAAAACGATGTGATAGCCGAAGTTATTTGAACACTTCCCCGCTGGCACTCGGATGGTAATCTTGGGCATAGCATTTTATCAATCACCTCATTCTTTGGGGCAAATGTGAGGAACACAAATGCGAACAAGCCTGAATGGTCCCCAGGACTATATGCGACTTAAAACTCACACCCCAGAAGTGACTCGAACCTATACTGCCAAGTGCAATGCAACTGTATCTACAGGATGCCTTAATCCGCTTGACCATCACGACCGGACAAAAGGAAGTGATAGATGAAGCTATTTGAACTACTTCCCCGAATGAGGTGATTTGATAAAATGCTATGCCCAAGATTACCATCCGAGTACCGGCGGGGAAGTAGTTCAAATAGCTTCGGCTATCACTCCTTTTGTCCGGTCGTGATAGTCAAGCGGATTAAGGCGTCCTGTAGATACCAGTTGCGTTGCTCCTGGCAGTATGGGTTCGAGTCACTTCTGGGGTGTGAGTTTTCAGTTGCATATTGTCCTGGGGACTATTCAGGCTTGTTCGCATTTGTGTTCTTCACGTGTTGCCCCAAAAAATGAGGTGATTTGATAAAATGCTATGCCCAAGATACCATCCAAGTGCCGGCGGGGAAGTGGTTCAAATAGCTTCGGCTATCACTTCCTTTTGTCTGGTCATGATGGTCAAGCGGATTAAAGCGTCCCTGTACATACCAGTTGCGTTGCTCCTGGCAGTATGGGTTTGAGTCACTTCTGGGGTGTGAGTTTTCAGTTGCATATATCCTGGGGACCATTCAGGCTTGTTCGCATATATATATATATATATATATATATATATATATATATATATATATATATATATATATATACATATATATATATACATACATATATATATACATATGTCGTACCTAGTAGCCAGAACGCACTTCTCAGCCTACTATGCAAGGCCCGATTTGCCTAATAAACAAGTTTTCCTCAATTATATATTTTCTCAAATTTTTTCTTATGAAATGATAAAGCTACCCATTTCATTACGTATGAGGTCAAATTTATTTATTGGAGTTAAAATTAACGTAGATATATGACCGAACCTAACCAACCCTACCTAACCTAACCTAACCTACCTTTATAGGTTAGGTTAGGTTAGGTAGCCGAAAAAGTTAGGTTAGGTTAGGTAGGTAGGTTAGGTAGTCGAAAAAACATAAATTCATGAAAACTTGGCTTATTAGGCAAATCGGGTCTTGCATAGTAGGCTGAGAAGTGCGTTCTGGCTACTAGTACGACACACACACCACACACATATATAATATATATATATATATATATATATATATATATATATAAATAATATAATATATAATATATATATATATATATATATATATTTTTTTTATTTCTTCTCCTACCACCCCTATTCTTTTGGTATGTGTGTATATTTATCTAACTTTATTTGAAAATGTCATTACATAAAAAAGTTACAGTATTGATTACATGCAGGGTACAAGGCTGCTTGTTACAAGTTGAAAAGCTCCTCCAGCTCCTCAGATGGCGGGCAGGAACCATGGATGCAGTGAGCATTTCCTCTCTGGATTGCCACACTGAGGCGCTGAAAAGAAAACTGGCAGCCCTAGGGTCTCTAGTTGTTTCGATTAGCTTAGACCCCAACTCCTTCAAAAAGCTAGCAGCACTTTTACCCCAGGCACCAAGTGTCTCTGAGGCAATGGGGACAAAATTGTAGTGGTGCTCAAGGTCTCTGTATTTACGTGACTTGGCCGCTTCCCGGTGATTGGCAGCTCCTCCTGCTTGAGTAGCACTGAAGTCAACATAGGTATTGGCTAGAGTTGAAACGCAAGTGTAGTCCCACACCAACTGTCTACCATTCTTCCAGGGGTTCACCGTGATTCCGTCTGGGCGACCGACAGGCTCATCAGAGTTGCGGGACATTAGGTAACGGGGCTCTCTCTCTGCTGGACAACCGGCTGTGGTAAGGCTTCTCTTAATAATGTCATTGACCTCGCCGTGTCTTGCATGCCATCCTCCTGTCCTTTGGCAGAGAAGGCCATGCCGTCCGTACCTGTCGGCCTCTGCCTCGCCGCAAATACACCTGTATTCGGTGTGGATTGGGGCAGCGAGACGGAGAGCCACGGCAATTCGAAGGGCCTGCGGTGTGAGACGAGTGCCGGTTGCTGACATTGGGATTGCTAATAGGAAATCACCTGCATGGGGAGCTGCTACTGCTCTAAGTCGGGCAGTGTCATGTGGTGTTGTCGCAGCTTCTAGCAAAGTCGCAGCTTCTTGGTCGGCAATGGGGCGATCCCAGCTGGATTGCTTATGGGCTTCAGAAGGCAGTGGTTGGGGTGCTGGTCCTGCGAGAGAGACCCATTTGGTTGTGCAGTCTGTGAAGCTGGGATCATGTACCCCTGCCTGTTGAACTAGGTGCTCAGGTAGGATTTCCTTCACCAAGTTGTCAGACCCCACTGAAGAGGACAGGAACGCTGGTACAGCAATTTGTGTTGCTGTGCGCACGCCAAGGCCCCCGAGTCTGACAGGAAGGGAGGCCTGTTTCCACTGCGAGTTGCTGAGGGAAAGATTGAGGGCTTTTTCTAGTGTTGATTTCAGCAAGCTGTCGTACTCTTCTAATTTAATATTGTTGAAAGATGGCGAACATCTTAGAAAGTAGGTCAGCCTGGGGAGGGACAAGCATCTGGTGATGAGGTAAAGTGCATCATGAGCATCGATGTCTTCAATCCTCTCGTTCATTCTCTTCAGGTCAGTGATCTTCTTACCAAGGACCTCGTCGATGGCATTCCTTCCAAGAGGAGCACCTAGGAGTGTGCTGTCCTCAGGGTTGGTTGTATGAATGTCAGGCAAAACAACCTTTATTTGCTCTATTATGTGCTGGTTGGTGGAGGTTATTTCGCACTTGGAAGGGTTCAGGGTGAGTCCTAGACTTGCTCCTTGCTCCTGAATTATTCTTATGTCGTCCAAGAGTGCGTCTGGGGAGCCGGCTAGAGTACCATCGTCTAAGAACCAAATGTTGAGCTCACTGGACAGGTTATCGGTGACTTCCTTGATGACTAGGCAGAAAAGAAAAGGAGCAAGGGGGTCACCCTGTTGGACACCTTCTTGTGATTCGATTTCATGTTCCCCAAAGAGCAGAGTTAGATTCTTGCTGTAGCATGAGTTTACAAACGGGTAGAGGGAAGGAAAAAGGCGATGAACCGCATTGAGTACTGCATCCCTTCTAACCAGATTGAAGGCATTTTTGAAGTCCAGCTTTATCAGAGCTTTTTCATCCGTAATGTTGGCAATGTAAGCTCTAGCTGCATGAGCCGCTGCCTCACACCCTTGGGAATGCCAAACCCAAGCTGTTTTGGCTTCAGCATGTCGGCTGCTGCCTGACTAACTGCTTTAGCAGCAGCCTTAGCGACGAGACGCCGGAGTGAATTGCCCACAGCTATCGGTCTGATTCCTCCATCTTTTTTCCTCAGGGCACAGAGGGTAGCGCCAAAAAGAGAGGCCGTATGGTCTCTGGTATGTTGCCAGCTAGACATGTGTTGGCGAATCTTGTTAGTTCCACCAGGAGGCCCTGTGCAATGTCTCCCAGTGCAGGGTTGAGCATTTGTTTGATGTGGTTGGGTCTTAGTCCTGTGAACCCACCTGCTGATCCTGGTGGGAAGGATAAAGCTGCTTTATATAATGAGCTGCCACGTATGGGTCAATAGGCTGTCTGTAGTTTCCTTGGCTCTTAAGTTCTTAATAGAAGTCCCTGCAAAAAACAGATGCAGATGATTAGTAGGTTGAACCAATGAGTGAATTACGTAGAGGATATGAAAGAATAACCTTTAAGTAAAATTTAAATCTCAGAATACTTACGAAGATCAATATGTATGGAGTAAAATCCGGTAAATTGTAAATAATTGAGGCTGGCTCATTACACTTATGTAAAAGAGGAAACATGGAAATACTCACCGAAGTCGAACCGATGAGTAAGATGGCCCGGGAATTAAACATATATTAAGAGGATAAGATGATGATTTATGTGAGTAATTTACATAGGGCCAATAAAATAAGGTAGCCCTCAAGGAAATAAGCATATATTCTTGGGAACACTTACGAAGGGCGAGTGTTGAGTCCTGATAGTAGATAAGTAGTCCGAAAATCCAATGATTTTATCCCAGAGTCCTGGGAACATAGCCTGATAAACACAGTTAAAAATGCCAGCCACTTGGGGAAATCCTGTAGAGAAGTATGAAGTGGATGTAAATGCAACGCAGGTGATGAGTCTGTGGATAAGAAAATTCTCGTGGAAAAGACCACTTCATTGTGGAAAAGACCACGGCATCTTGGAAAAGACCACGGCATCTTGGAAAAGACCACGGCATCTTGGAAAAGACCACGGCATCTTGAAAAGTCCACGGCATCGTGGAAAGACCACGGCATCTTGGAAAAGACTACGGCATCGTGGAAAAGACCACGGCATCTTGGAAAAGACTACGGCATCGTGGAAAAGACCACGGCATCGTGGAAAAGACCACGGCATCTTGGAAAAAACCACGTCATCATGGAAAAGACCACGGCATCTTGGAAAAGAGCACGGCATCGTGGAAAAGACTACGGTATTTTGAAAAAAAAAAACACGTCATCATGGAAAAGACCACGGCATCTTGAAAAGACCACGGCATCTTGGAAAAGACCACGGCATCGTGGAAAGACCACGGCATCTTGGAAAAGACCACAGCATCGTGGAAAAGACCACGGCATCTTGGAAAAGACCACGGCATCGTGGAAAAGACCACGGCATCTTGGAAAAGACCACGGCATCGTGGAAAAGACTACGGCATCGTGGAAAAGACCACGGCATCGTGGAAAAGACCACGGCATCTTGTAAAAGACCACGGCATCTTGGAAAAGACCACGGCATCGTGGAAAAGACCACGGCATCTTGGAAAAGACCACGGCATCGTGGAAAAGACTACGGCATCGTGGAAAAGACCACGGCATCGTGGAAAAGACCACGGCATCTTGTAAAAGACCACGGCATCTTGGAAAAGACCACGGCATCGTGGAAAAGACCACGGCATCTTGGAAGAAACCACGTCATCATGGAAAAGACCACGTCATCATGGAAAAGAACACGTCATCATGAAAAAGACCACGGCATCTTGGAAAAAACCATGGCATCGTGTAAAAGACCACGGCATCGTGTAAAAGACCACGGCATCATGGAAAAGACTACGGCATCGTGGAAAAAACCACGTCATCATGGAAAAGACCACGGCATCGTAGAAAAGACCACGACGCTGTGAAAAAAACGGCATCGTGAAGAGACACCGAAAAATATCGTGATGAAATATTCCATCGTGAAACCAATACGGATAAACACGGTAAAATACTAGCCTCTAGACGTCTTGGTGTGGCAGAAAAATAAGATTCCACTGCCACAAGAGGAAGCACTTCGTCATCGTAGCGTCGCGTAGGTGTCAAAAACCGTGGAGGACGGAATGAACACTTTTNAGTGTGCTGGGAATGTAGCCAGCGGGCTTCTGGGACACGAAAAATTGATGATGAAATTTGTTGAAGTGTCATGGCCGAGGCCATTACAGGTATGCGTGCACGAGCACACGGGTCAAGGATGACCCAGAACAGGTCAGCACGTTGGGTGGCAGACCTACGTTTGAGATGACGGTTGAAGTGTGAGATTGACAGTTTTTGTGGACACCGGAAGTCAAGCAACTCTCATTAAAAGTCAGCCTTCAGCACACTTAAAGACACGCCTTAAGCGTTGTGTGAAGCATTTAACAGCAGTAAATGGGCAACATATTAATATCTTGGGCCAGCCACTCTTAATTTTTGAAGTGGGTAAGGGAGAAGCGTACCCACACAATTGCACGATTGTCGAGAATCTTGCATTCCCTGGTCAGGTTTTGTTGGGAATGGATTTTCTCTGGACGAGTTAACTTTTCGTTGTCTGCTCAACAGGGATCAAGGAAGTGCAGATTGAAGTTGGGCCAGGTAGTTTATATCCCATTAAAATGGTAGATCCACCACCATAATTGCTTCCATTAGTAAGAAACAGAAGTACCAACATTCACTACCCTAAGTTGTTGTTTAAGTCTCTTCCAGACACAGATAAGAAATCATGTGGGTTACATGCCTTGGTGAAACAATGTTGCCCCCACCACATTCTGTAAAATTCCTTAAAGTATCAGTGGACGTCACATTGCACCAGGTACCATCCTTCAGGTGGCTGGGAGATGTGACAGGTTGTTGATCCCTCATCATTTGATCACAGTGCTTGATAAAGGTGCCCTTATTCCATTGTCAATCTCTCGCACAAAACCTATCGTTTCAGGGCAGGTGATAGGGTGTCTCAGGCTACAGTTGTAGAAAATACAGGAATTTTCATATCAAAGCCAGGAGAATGCCAGCCACCACAGCACAAGTAGTGCACTGAATGTTACAGATAGTAGCACAGGGGAAAACAAGACCGAGACAGGAAAGTAGCAATACTCAGAAAGTTGATAATTTATCTCGGCTCTGGATTTGCAACAATGTGCAACAGTCAATAGAAAACTTTGAGAGGGATTTTACGTAAATTCCCTAGACTGTTTGCAACAGAAGACGATCAAATCGGGCTTCTGGATAGGATCGAACATGTGATTCCTACCGGTGATCATCCTCCTATTTACACCCGTCAATGGAGGCTTCCGGAACGGGCGAAGGAAGTAATTAGGGATGAGTGTCAGAAGATTTAAGACAGAATGTGATAGAGCCTAGTACATCACCATGGTTGTCGCCAGTAGTATTAGTACGTAAACGGATGGTAGTTTAGATTTTGTGTTGACTACCGAAAGATAAATGAAATTACTAAAGGTGATGTTATCCTTTACCACGGATACAAGAATTATAGATCAGTTTGGGCAGCCAATACTTTTCCCACTCTGGATGCGAAATCTGCGTATTGGGCCATACCAGTAGCTGAGAAGATAGAGAGAAGACCGCCTTCTCTGATGGGGTTCATACTTATCAAATCAAGCGGATGCCTTCGGGTTAAAAACAGCTCCTTCATCATTTCAGAGGGCTATTATTATATCCTCAGTCCAGTCTTGGGAAGGCACTCATTAGCGTACCTGGATGATGTGGTTATCTACTCTAGGACGTTCGAGAGCACTTACGAGATTTGACTGAGGACGTTGTCACTATTAGATAAGGCGGGCTTCAAACTTAACGTGAGTAAGTGCACTCTGGCGTCTCAGAAATTCAAGTTTCTGGGATTCCAGGTGAGCACAGATGTATCCTACCTGACCCCGACTCCTGTCGTGCCATTGCTGACATGCCAACACCTAAGACAGCAAAGGATGTTCGAAGGTTTCTGGGGGCAGCCGGATATTTCCGTCGCCACATAGAGGGTTTTGCAGTTACAACAACACCGTGACCTGAGCTTACTAAGAAAAATGCTAAATTCCTTTGGAAACCTGAGCATGATAACGCGTATGCAAAATTAAAAAGTCAACTCCTTACAGCCCAGTATTGGCAGTACCTGATTTTGATAAGGAGTGGGAGTACACACTGACGCCAGTGGTATAGCTATTGGGGGCTTAATGCAACGTGATAATGACAATCTTCCTCACCCTGTAGCATATTTCAGCAGGAAGGTTAAGGGTCCGGAGATCCGCTATTCTGCAACGGATAGGGAAGCTTTGGCTGTGGTAGAAAGTGTTAGGTACTTTGAACCGTATCTTTTCCAACGTCACTTTGTCATTTATGGTACTTAGTTCCCATGTACATGACATTATGAGTAGAGTAGTAGCCTTCATACATTGGTGCGGATGGACATTTCATGGGTACCATTTCAGTCTTGTTCGCATTTGTGTTCCTCACGTGTTGCTCCAAAAATGAGGTGATTTGATAAAATGCTATGCCCAAGATTACCATCTGAGTGCCGGCGGGAAGTGATTCAAATAGCTTCGGCTATCACTTCCTTTTGTCCGGTCGTGATGGTCAAGCGGATTAAGGCGTCCCTGTACATACCAGTTGCGTTGCTCCTGGCAGTATGGGTTCGAGTCACTTTGGGGTGTGAGTTTTCAGTTGCATATTGTCCTGGGGACCATTCAGGCTTGTTCGCATTTGTGTTCCTCACGTGTTGCTCCAAAAATGAGGTGATTTGATAAAATGCTATGCCCAAGATTACCATCCGAGTGCCGGCGGGGAAGTGATTCAAATAGCTTCGGCTATCACTTCCTTTTGTCCGGTCGTGATGGTCAAGCGGATTAAGGCGTCCCTGTACATACCAGTTGCGTTGCTCCTGGCAGTATGGGTTCGAGTCACTTCTGGGGTTGAGTTTTCAGTTGCATATTGTCCTGGGGACCATTCAGGCTTGTTCGCATTTGTGTTCCTCACGTGTTGCTCCAAAAATGAGGTGATTTGATAAAATGCTATGCCCAAGATTACCATCCGAGTGCCGGCGGGGAAGTGATTCAAATAGCTTCGGCTATCACTTCCTTTGTCGGTCGTGATGGTCAAGCGGATTAAAGCGTCCCTGTACATACCAGTTGCGTTGCTCCTGGCAGTATGGGTTCGAGTCACTTCTGGTGTGAGTTTTCAGTTGCATATTGTCCTGGGTACCATTCAGGCTTGTTCGCATTTGTGTTCCTCACGTGTTGCTCCAAAAATGAGGTGATTTGATAAAATGCTATGCCCAAGATTACCATCCGAGTGCCGGCGGGAAGTGATTCAAATAGCTTCGGCTATCACTTCCTTTTGTCCGGTCGTGATGGTCAAGCGGATTAAGGCGTCCCTGTACATACCAGTTGCGTTGCTCCTGGCAGTATGGGTTCGAGTCACTTCTGGGGTGTGAGTTTTCAGTTGCATATTGTCCTGGGGACCATTCAGGCATGTTCGCATTTGTGTTCCTCACGTGTTGCTCCAAAAATGAGTTGATTTGATAAAATGCTATGCCCAAGATTACCATCCGAGTGCCGGCGGGGAAGTGATTCAAATAGCTTCGGCTATCACTTCCTTTTGTCCGGTCGTGATGGTCAAGCGGATTAAGGCGTCCCTGTACATACCAGTTGCGTTGCTCCTGGCAGTATGGGTTCGAGTCACTTCTGGGGTGTGTTTTCAGTTGCATATTGTCCTGGGTACCATTCAGGCTTGTTCGCATTTGTGTTCCTCACGTGTTGCTCCAAAAATGAGGTGATTTGATAAAATGCTATGCCCAATATTACCATCCGAGTGCCGGCGGGGAAGTGATTCAAATAGCTTCGGCTATCACTTCCTTTTGTCCGGTCGTGATGGTCAAGGATTAAGGCGTCCCTGTACATACCAGTTGCGTTGCTCCTGGCAGTATGGGTTCGAGTCACTTCTGGGGTGTTTTTCAGTTGCATATTGTCCTGGGGACCATTCAGGCTTGTTCGCATTTGTGTTCCTCACGTGTTGCTCCAAAAATGAGGTGATTTGATAAAATGCTATGCCCAATATTACCATCTGTGTGCCGGCTGGGAAGTGATTCAAATAGCTTCGGCTATCACTTCCTTTTGTCGGGTCGTGATGGTCAAGCGGATTAAGGCGTCCCTGTACATACCAGTTGCGTTGCTCCTGGCAGTATGGGTTCGAGTCACTTCTGGGGTGTGAGTTTTCAGTTGCATATTGTCCTGGGGACCATTCAGGCTGTTCGCATTGTGTTCCTCACGTGTTGCTCCAAAAATGAGGTGATTTGATAAAATGCTATGCCCAAGATTACCATCCGAGTGCCGGCGGGGAAGTGATTCAAATAGCTTCGGCTATCACTTCCTTTTGTCCGGTCGTGATGGTCAAGCGGATTAAGGCGTCCTGTACATACCAGTTGCGTTGCTCCTGGCAGTATGGGTTCGAGTCACTTCTGGGGTGTGTTTTTTCAGTTGCATATTGTCCTGGGGACCATTCAGGCTTGTTCGCATTTGTGTTCCTCACGTGTGCTTCCAAAAATGAGGTGATTTGATAAAATGCTATGCCCAAGATTACCATCCGAGTGCCGGCGGGGAAGTGATTCAAATAGCTTCGGCTATCACTTCCTTTTGTCCGGTCGTGATGGTCAAGCGGATTAAGCGTCCTGTACATACCAGTTGCGTTGCTCCTGGCAGTATGGGTTCGAGTCACTTCTGGGTGTGTTTTCAGTTGCATATTGTCCTGGGGACCATTCAGGCTTGTTCGCATTTGTGTTCCTCACGTGTTGCTCCAAAAATGAGGTGATTTGATAAAATGCTATGCCCAAGATTACCATCCGAGTGCCGGCGGGGAAGTGATTCAAATAGCTTCGGCTATCACTTCCTTTTGTCCGGTCGTGATGGTCAAGCGGATTAAGGCGTCTGTACATACCAGTTGCGTTGCTCCTGGCAGTATGGGTTCGAGTCACTTCTGGGGTGTGAGTTTTCAGTTGCATATTGTCCTGGGGACCATTCAGGCTTGTTCGCATTTGTGTTCCTCACGTGTTGCTCCAAAAATGAGGTGATTTGATAAAATGCTATGCCCAAGATTACCATCCGAGTGCCGGCGGGGAAGTGATTCAAATAGCTTCGGCTATCACTTCCTTTTGTCCGGTCGTGATGGTCAAGCGGATTAAGGCGTCCCTGTACATACCAGTTGCGTTGCTCCTGGCAGTATGGGTTCGAGTCACTTCTGGGGTGTGAGTTTTCAGTTGCATATTGTCCTGGGGACCATTCAGGCTTGTTCGCATTTGTGTTCCTCACGTGTTGCTCCAAAATGAGGTGATTTGATAAAATGCTATGCCCAAGATTACCATCCGAGTGCCGGCGGGGAAGTGATTCAAATAGCTTCGGCTATCACTTCCTTTTGTCCGGTCATGATGGTCAAGCGGATTAAAGCGTCCCTGTACATACCATTTGCGTTGCTCCTGGCAGTATGGGTTCGAGTCACTTCTGGGGTGTGTTTTCAGTTGCATATTGTCCTGGGTACCATTCAGGCTTGTTCGCATTTGTGTTCCTCACGTGTTGCTCCAAAAATGAGGTGATTTGATAAAATGCTATGCCCAAGATTACCATCCGAGTGCCGGCGGGGAAGTGATTCAAATAGCTTCGGCTATCACTTCCTTTTGTCCGGTCGTGATGGTCAAGCGGATTAAGGCGTCCCTGTACATACCAGTTGCGTTGCTCCTGGCAGTATGGGTTCGAGTCACTTCTGGGTGTGAGTTTTCAGTTGCATATTGTCCTGGGACCATTCAGGCTTGTTCGCATTTGTGTTCCTCACGTGTTGCTCCAAAAATGAGGTGATTTGATAAAATGCTATGCCCAAGATTACCATCCGAGTGCCGGCGGGAAGTGATTCAAATAGCTTCGGCTATCACTTCCTTTTGTCCGGTCGTGATGGTCAAGCGGATTAAGGCGTCCCTGTACATACCAGTTGCGTTGCTCCTGGCAGTATGGGTTCGAGTCACTTCTGGGGTGTGAGTTTTCAGTTGCATATTGTCCTGGGGACCATTCAGGCTTGTTCGCATTTGTGTTCCTCACGTGTTGCTCCCAAAAATGAGGTGATTTGATAAAATGCTATGCCCAAGATTACCATCTGTTGCCGGCGGGGAAGTGATTCAAATAGCTTCGGCTATCACTTCCTTTTGTCGTGGTCGATGGTCAAGCGGATTAAGGCGTCCCTGTACATACCAGTTGCGTTGCTCCTGGCAGTATGGGTTCGAGTCACTTCTGGGGTGTGAGTTTTCAGTTGCATATTGTCCTGGGGACCATTCAGGCTTGTTCGCATTTGTGTTCCTCACGTGTTGCTCCAAAAATGAGGTGATTTGATAAAATGCTATGCCCAAGATTACCATCCGAGTGCCGGCGGGGAAGTGATTCAAATAGCTTCGGCTATCACTTCCTTTGTCCAGTCGTGATGGTCAAGCGGATTAAGGCGTCCCTGTACATACCAGTTGCGTTGCTCCTGGCAGTATGGGTTCGAGTCACTTCTGGGGTGGTGTTTCAGTTGCATATTGTCCTGGGGAACATTCAGGCTTGTTCGCATTTGTGTTCCTCACGTGTTGCTCCAAAATGAGTGATTTGATAAAATGCTATG
This sequence comes from Procambarus virginalis, assembly GCA_020271785.1. NCBI lineage: Eukaryota > Metazoa > Arthropoda > Malacostraca > Decapoda > Cambaridae > Procambarus > Procambarus virginalis. The sequence continues at coordinate 13,144,982 of WNGS01005641.1, forward strand.
CCCAAGATTACCATCCGAGTGCCGGCGGGGAAGTGATTCAAATAGCTTCGGCTATCACTTCCTTTTGTCCGGTCGTGATGGTCAAGCGGATTAAGGCGTCCCTGTACATACCAGTTGCGTTGCTCCTGGCAGTATGGGTTCGAGTCACTTCTGGGGTGTGAGTTTTCAGTTGCATATTGTCCTGGGGACCATTCAGGCATGTTCGCATTTGTGTTCCTCACGTGTTGCTCAAAAATGAGGTGATTTGATAAAATGCTATGCCCAAGATTACCATCCGAGTGCCGGCGGGGAAGTGATTCAAATAGCTTCGGCTATCACTTCCTTTTGTCCGGTCGTGATGGTCAAGCGATTAAGCGTCCCTGTACATACCAGTTGCGTTGCTCCTGGCAGTATGGGTTCGAGTCACTTCTGGGGTGTGTTTTCAGTTGCATATTGTCCTGGGGACCATTCAGGCTTGTTCGCATTTGTGTTCCTCACGTGTTGCTCCAAAAATGAGGTGATTTGATAAAATGCTATGCCCAAGATTACCATCCGAGTGCCGGCGGGGAAGTGATTCAAATAGCTTCGGCTATCACTTCCTTTTTGTCCGGTCGTGATGGTCAAGCGGATTAGGCGTCCTGTACATACCAGTTGCGTTGCTCCTGGCAGTATGGGTTCGAGTCACTTTT
>WNGS01005641.1:13146809-13176846 GCA_020271785.1 Procambarus virginalis
GGGGTGTGAGTTTTCAGTTGCATATTGTCCTGGGGACAGATTTTCAAGAATTAATTGACGATTGTTTCTTAAGCAACACATTAAGGATACCAACACGGGAAAATAATATTTTAGATTAGTGTTAACTAACAGGGAAACACAAATTAATGACATCGAAATAGGGAGTGAGCTAGGGAACAGTGATCACAAAGAAATCAGATTTGGCATAGAATGGAATAGACCTGTAGAGAGAAAATTCTGTTAAAGTGCCAGATTTTCGAAAAGCTGATTTTAATAGCTAAGAAATTTTTTGGGTCAAATTGATTGGAAAGTCTTGGGTATGGGGTGTGGGCCGGTCTTGGAGCGAGACATGAACCCAGCGATAGGTGATGTAAATGGGGATTTCGATGTAGATTCAATTTATAACGTATTTAAGAATATTCTAAACAAAGCACAGGAACGTAGTATACCACACAAATTGAATAGATCGATTACTAATGACCCAAAGTGGATAACAAAGAATTTGAAGAATCTTATAGGTAAAAAGAGAGCTTGGTACAAGAGGATTAAAAATGGGGAGGTCACTTTAGAACAGGAATTCGTACAACTAGTTAGAAATGTTAAAAAAGAGATAAGGAAAGCAAAAAGAAACTATGAAGTTCGTATAGCAGGGCAAGCAAAGACAAATCTAAAGGGTTTTTTCAGTTATATCGAACTAAGACTAGGGAAAGGATAGGTCCATTAAAAACTGAGACAGGTCAAATAACAGATAGTGATGAAGAGATGAGTAGTATTTTTAATAAATATTTGTATCTGTATTTACTAAAGAGGAACTTAACAATATGCCTTCAGCCCAACAAGTCTATGTGGGTGGGGACGAGGACAGGTTGACGAGTTTAGCAGTTACCAGGGAGGATGTTCTTAAACAAATAGTAAAACTCAAACCAAACAAATCCCAGGGCCGGATGAAGTGTTTGCCAGAGTGCTGAAAGAATGCAAAGAGGAGCTTTGTGACCCCACTGTCAATCATATTAATAAATCAATAGAGTCAGGCACAGTGCCAGAGTTTTGGAAAGTTGCTAATGTGATACCAGTTTTAAGAAAGGAGATAGATCACTTGCGTCTAACTATCGACCAATTAGCCTAACGTCTATTGTGGGAAAGTTACTCGAATCTATAATAGCAAATAAAATTCGTCTTCATCTTGAAAAACATAAATTAATAATTGAGTCGCAACATGGTTTTATAAATGGCCGTTCATGTTTAACAAATTTGTTATCTTTTTATTCTAGCATAGTTGAGGCAGTTGATAGTGGTAAGGATTGTGATGTTGTGTACCTTGACTTTAGCAAAGCTTTCGATACAGTGCCACATGAAAGACTGATATAAAAAGATAGAGGCTCATGGTATTGGGGGTGCTATATTAAGCTGGATTAGGGCATGGCTATACCAAAGGAAACAGAGAGTTAGTATAAATGGAGTCAAGTCAGAGTGGGAAAATGTTGTAAGTGGAGTGCCTCAAGGCTCTGTCTTGGGACCTCTGTTGTTTATAATATATATAAATGATTTAGATTCAGGTTTGAGTAGCAACATTTGCAAATTTGCCGATGATACGAAAATCGGTAGGGAAATTAATTCGGAGGAGGACTCACTATCACTTCAAGTTGATCTAGATAGGGTTTTGAAATGGTCAAAGGACTGGCAGATGCAGTTTAATGCTGATAATGTAAAGTTCTGAGGCTAGGTAATGATGATAGAGTTACAAGATACGAGCTAGATGGTGTTGAGATTGCGAAGTCGGATTGCGAAAGGGATCTGGAGAGTTATAATTAGTAAGAATTTAAAACAAAAGGATCAATGCATAAATGTTCGTAATAAGGCAAATAGGACACTCGGATTTATTAATCGCAGCGTAAGTAACAAGACACCTGGTGTGGTTCTCAAGCTATATCTTGCTCTGGTTAGGCCCCATTTAGATTATGCAGTTCAGTTTTGGTCGCCATATTATAGAATGGATATAAATTCACTTGAACGTGTCCAGCGTAGGATGACTAAGTTAATTCCCCAAATTAGAAATCTTTCATATGAAGAAAGATTAACAAAGCTTAATTGCATTCACTGGAAAGGCGAAGAGTTAGGGGTGACATGATAGAGGTTTACAAGTGGATGAATGGACATAACAAAGGGATATTAATAGGGTATTGAAAGTATCAACACAGGACAGAACGCGAAACAATGGGTATAAATGGATAAGTTTAGATTAGGAAAGACTTGGGTAAATACTGGTTCAGTAACAGGGTTGTTGATTTGTGGAACCAATTGCCGCGTAACATTGTGGAGGTGGGTCCCTCGATTGTTTCAAGCATGGGTTGGACATGTATATGAGTGGGATTGGGTGGTTATAAATAGGAGCTGCCTCGTATGGGCCAATAGGCCTTCTGCAGTTGCCTTGTTCTTATGTTCTTATGTGTAGAGTCTTTCAGTTGCATATAGTCCTGGGGACCCATTCAGGCTTGTCGCATTTTGTTCCTCACGTGTTGCCCCAAAAAATGAGGTGATTTGATAAAATGATGCCCAAGTTACCATCTGAGTGCCGGCTGGGAAGTGGTTCAAATAGCGCGTAGCTATCACTTCCTTTGTCCGGTCGGATGGTCAAGTGGACTAAGGCGTCCTTGTACATACCAGTTGCGATGCTCCTGGCAGTATGGGTTTGAGTCACTTCTGGGGTGTGAGTTTTCATTGCATATAGTCCTGGGGACCATTCAGGCTTGTTCGCATTTGTGTTCCTCACGTGTTGCCCAAAAAATGAGGTGATTTGATAAAATGCTATGCCCAAGATTACCATCCGAGTGCCGGCGGGGAAGTGGTTCAAATAGTTTCGGCTATCACTTTTTAGTCCGGTCGGATGGTCAAGCGGATAAGGCGTCCCTGTACATACCAGTTGCGTTGCTCCTGGCAGTATGGGTTCGAGTCACTCTGGGGTGTGAGTTTTTAGTTGCATATAGTCCTGGGGACCATTCAGGTTTGTTCGCATTTGTGTTCCTCACGTGTGCCCCAAAAAATGAGGTGATTTGATAAAATGCTATGCCCAAGATTACATCCGAGTGCCGGCGGGGAGGAAGTGTTCAAATAGCTTCGGCTATCACTTGCTTTGTCCGGTCGGGATGGTCAAGCGGGATTAAGGCGTCCCTGTACATACCAGTTGCGTTGCTCCTGGCAGTATGGGTTCGAGTCACTTCTGGGGTGTGAGTTTTCAGTTGCATATAGTCCTGGGGACCATTCAGGCTTGTTCGCATTTGTGTTCTCACGTGTTGCCCCCAAAAATGAGGTGATTGATAAAATGCTATGCCCAAGATTACATCCGAGTGCCGGCAGGGAAGTGGTTCAAATAGCTTCGGCTATCACTTCCTTTTGTCCGGTCGTGATGGTCAAGTGGATTAAGGCGTCCCTGTACATACCAGTTGCGTTGCTCCTGGCAGTATGGGTTCGAGTCACTTCTGGGGTGTGAGTTTTCAGTTGCATATACCTGGGGACCATTCAGGCTTGTTCGCATTTGTGTTCCTCACGTGTTGCCCAAAAAAAGAGGTGATTTGATAAAATGCTATGCCCAAGATTACCATCCGAGTGCCGGCGGGGAAGTGGTTCAAATAGCTTCGGCTATCACTTCCTTTTGTCCGGTCGTGATGGTCAAGTGGACTAAGGCGTCCCTGTACATACCAGTTGCGTTGCTCCTGGCAGTATGGGTTCGAGTCACTTCTGGGGTGTGAGTTTTCAGTTGCATATAGTCCTGGGGACCATTCAGGCTTGTTCGCATTTGTGTTCCTCACGTGTTGCCCCAAAAAATGAGGTGATTTGATGATAAATGCTATGCCCAAGATTACCATCCGAGTGCCGGCTGGGAAGTGGTTCAAATAGCTTCGGCTATCACTTCCTTTGTCCGGTCGTGATGGTCAAGCGGATTAAGGCGTCCCTGTACATACCAGTTGCGTTGCTCCTGGCAGTATGGGTTCGAGTCACTTCTGGGGTGTGAGTTTTCAGTTGCATATAGTCCTGGGGACCATTCAGGCTTGTTCGCATTTGTGTTCCTCACGTGTTGCCCCAAAAAATGAGGTGATTTGATAAAATGCTATGCCCAAGATTACCATCGAGTGCCGGCGGGGAAGTGGTTCAAATCTCGGCTATCACTTCCCTTTGTCCGGTCGTGATGGTCAAGCGGATTAAGGCGTCCCTGTACATACCAGTTGCGTTGCTCCTGGCAGTATGGGTTCGAGTCACTTCTGGGGTGTGAGTTTTAGTTGCATATAGTCCTGGGGACCATTCAGGCTTGTTCGCATTTGTGTTCCTCACGTGTTGCCCCAAAAAATGAGGTGATTTGATAAAATGCTATGCCCAAGATTACCATCCGAGTGCCGGCGGGAAGTGGTTCAAATAGCTTCGGCTATCACTTCTTTTGTCCGGTCGTGATGGTCAAGCGGATTAAGGCGTCCTGTACATACCAGTTGCGTTGCTCCTGGCAGTATGGGTTCGAGTCACTTCGGGGTGTGGTTTGTGATTTTCAGTTGCATATAGTCCTGGGGACCATTCAGGCTTGTTCGCATTTGTGTTCTTCACGTGTTGCCCCCAAAAATGAGGTGAATTGATAAAATGCTATGCCCAAGATTACCATCCGAGTGCCGGCAGGGAAGTGATTCAAATAGCTTCGGCTATCACTTCCTTTTGTCCGGTCGTGATGGTCAAGCGGATTAAGGCGTCCCTGTACATACCAGTTGCATTGCTCCTGGCAGTATGGGTTCGAGTCACTTCTGGGGTGTGAGTTTAGAGTTGCATATAGTCCTTGGGACCATTCAGGCTTGTTCGCATTTGTGTTCCTAACGTGTGGCCCCCAAAAATGAGGTGATTTGATAAAATGCTATGCCCAAGATGACCATCCGAGTGCCGTGGGGAAGTGGTTCAAATAGCTTCGGCTATCACTTCTTTTTTTTCCGGTTATGATGGTCAAGCGGATTAAGGCATCCCTGTACATACCAGTTGTGTTGCTCCTGGCAGTATGGGTTCGAGTCACTTCTGGGGTGTGAGTTTTCAGTTGCATATAGTTCTGGGGACCATTCTGGCTTGGTCGCATTTGTGTTCCTCAGGTGTTGCCCCAAAGAATGAGATGATTTGATAAAATGCTATGCCCAAGATTACCATCCAAGTGCCGGCATGGAAGTGGTTGAAATAGCTTCGGCTATCACTTCCTTTTGTCCGGTCGAGATGGTCAAGCGGATTAAGGTGTCCGTGTAAATACCAGTTGCGTTGCTCCTGGCCGTATGGTTCGAGTCACTTCTGGGGTGTGAGTTTTCAGTTGCGTATGTCATGTTCACAGAAAATGGTACCATCCGTTTTCTATGTGCGGCGGCTGGACGCCACTAGAGGAGGTAAACAAGAGCGCACAGGACGCCTGCCAAGCTTGGGAGCCATAGTCATGTAATCGTTTATAAGTATTAAAGTCAGTAACCAGGAATGACTTTACATCAACCTTACTACCAAGACTATCTCGCTATATACAGACACCACACTGGCGACGAGGATGAACTGGGAACGCAGGTATTTTGTTCAACAAAACACAAGGAAGAAGCATGCTGCCTCACGCGCCCGGAGGAGGAAAGAGAAGCTGTGAGCACCATACCCCATGCTTATTTGTGCTGACTGTTGCTGTGTGCTGATCGTTGCTGTGTGCTGGCCGTTGCTGTGTGCTGGCCAATGCTGTGTGCTACCCCAAGTTGTGCTGACTCAAGCTTTGTACTGAGTAATCTGCGAGGCGACGCTGTGTACGAAACGACGCTTTGATGCAGTGTACAAAACCTGATGTTTTGGTTACGAAACGACGCTCCGTGCTACAAAATTCTTCACGCTGTGAACCAACTGCTGCCTACTGCTGCCAACTGCTGTACCAACTGCTGTACCAACTGCTGTACCAACTGCTGTACCAACTGCTGTACCTACTGCTGTACCAACTGCTGTACCAACTGCTGACAATGCTGTACCAACTGCTAACAACTGCTGTGTTGCTGTGAGTAGGAACAACACATGTACACAAGGGCTAGGTAAGAAGTCAGTTGCTGCTGTGTTGTGCACTGTTGTGAACTTTTGCATTAAAATGCTTGTGTGCTTTGCAAAATTAAAGTAATTACAGTGAATTCTTGAATAACATATACAGTGCAGTAAGTGTTATATATTCTGAGGAACATTTTAAGTGATAAGTTTAAATTTATTCAGTAAAAATGGCAAATATACCTCAGTTTCCTGCATTTGATCCTGACTGTGACCAGACAAACCTGTCACAGAGGTGGGTCAAATGGCTTAAAAGGTTTGAAAATTTGTTGATAGTTTCTGACATCAAAAGTGCTGAAAGAAAGCGTGCCTTTCTGCTTCATTATGCAGGTGATAGAGTTTGTGACATCTTTGATACACTGAAAGATACTGGTGGTGCCAAAGATTATGACACTGCCAAGGCCAAATTAACTGAGCATTTCAAACCAAGGCAAAATACTGCTATGGAAATTATGCATTTCAGGAGAGCAAAACAACTCTCTAATGAAACTGTTGATCAATACCATACACGTCTGCAGGGTTTAGCAGCCCACTGTGAGTTTGCTGATGTTGACAAAGAAATCAAACAGCAAATAATTGAAACATGCACATCTACACGTCTCCGTCGAAGAGCTCTAGAACTTGTTGATGATGAAAGTTCTCTTACCAAGATACTGGATATGGCTCGTCGAATGGAAGATGCTGCACGTGATGCTCGTGTCATGGAGTGCAGTGCCAACAACGGTTCTGCCACTGTTACTAACAGTCATGAAGTATGTAAGGTTCAGGGAGTACACCATGATCATAGAAGATATCATGCCAAACCTAACATTAAATTGAGCCGAGAACCACATCACAACTGGAGTCATGGAACAAGACTCAAGCAGTCACAACGACTCACATCAGAGGTTGTCAATAATAAATGTTACAATTGTGGAGGAGACTACCCACACCAAGATAATGTTTGTCCTGCACAAGGTAAGAAGTGCTATGAGTGTAGAAAACTAGGTCATTTTGGTGCTATGTGTCGTTCCGCACTAAAGAAACCACAATCAATAAATAAAAGCAATGTACGAGGATCAAGTCATAGGAGTCGAGGTGGCAAACACAATATTGCACCTCAAATCAAGAATGTTAATAATATACAAGACAACATTTCATTACAACCAGTCTCAGATGACAGTGAATGTGATTATATTTATGGAGTACAATCAATCACAAAATGGAATGATCTTCCAAACAACCCAGAGACTATAGTATACATTGCTGGCATTTGTCTCAAAATTCTCATTGACACTGGATCAAACATTGACACCATTGCTGAGTGCCACTATGAGAAATTTAAAAAACAGTTCCAAAGCTTGAAAATACAATGGCAAAGCCACTGCCTATGCTTCAAAGGTAGCCTTACCAGTGATTGGAACTTTCACTGCAGAGATTAAGTCAAAGAATGCAATGCTCATTACTACATTCCATGTTGTTAGGAATGCAAAGGAGTCTTTACTCAGTTACAAGACTTCAACCAAATTGGGGCTACTTCAGCTTTCTAATGCTGTAGCAGTGGAATCTGCAAACAATGTTGATGCTATTGTTGCTGAATTTTCTGATCGGTTTAAATCCATAGGTTGTTATACTGATAGCAAGGTACATCTGCATATCAACCCAGATGTAATTCCAGTTGCCCAACCACATCGCCGACAACCATTCCATACTCGCAAGAAAGTCGATGCCGAACTGGATAGGCTGATAGAACTAGATATCATTGAACCGGTAACAGGCCCAACACCATGGGTAAGCCCAATTGTCACTCCACCAAAGCCGAAGAATCCAGATGAGATACGCATTTGTGTAGACATGCGTGTTCCCAACAAGGCAATAATGCGTGAACGCCATCCTACACCCACTGTAGATGATATGATTTACCGCTTGAATGGTGCAACTGTATTCAGCAAGTTAGATTTAAACAAGGGCTATCATCAGCTTGAACTTGATGATGAGAGTCGATTCATCACAACGTTTACGACACATCGAGGTCTGTATAGGTACAAGCGCCTGAGTTTTGGTATTAACAGTGCTGCTGAAGTATTCCAGCACATCATCAGCCAGGTATTGCAAGATATACCTAATGCTGACAACATGTCTGATGACATCATTGTTTATGGCCGTACCCAAGCTGAACACGACAAAGCTCTTCGTGCAACATTGCAACGCTTACGAGAAAAGAATTTGACGCTAAGCCGAGCAAAGTGTGAGTTCAATCAACATAAAATTGAATTCTTTGGACATGTACTTAGTGACAAAGGTCTGTCTCCAGATCCTAAGAAAGTTGCAGATATCAAGAATGCTGCACCTCCTTCAACATCCACTGAAGTACATAGTTTTCTGGGAATGGCAAACTACTGTTCTCGCTTCATTCCAGATTTTGCTACCATTACGAAGCCTCTACGTGAGCTCCTGAAGAAAAATGCATCATGGTACTGGAGCGATGTCGAGCAAAATGCATTTGATGCTGTGAAAGATGCACTAGTAGAAAATGCGACTGCTGCATACTTTGATCCATCAATGGACACTGAGTTAACGGTGGATGCTAGTCCTGTTGGTTTAGGTGCTGTGTTAGCCCAACACAAACCTGGTCAACCAGATTCAAGAGTAGTAATTGCCTACGCCAGCCGTTCTCTCACAGATGTTGAGCAACGATACAGTCAGACAGAGAAGGAAGCTCTTGCTCTTGTATGGGGCTGTGAACACTTCAATGTGTATCTGCTTGGTGCACCCTTTACCACGATAGTCACTGACCACAAACCGTTGGAGACCATCTTCAATAATCCAAAGTCCAAACCACCAGCTCGCATTGAGAGATGGGCTCTTCGTCTGCAACCATACAACTTTACGGTGAAATACAAGCCAGGTGCAGGCAATCCCGCTGATTACATCAGTCGACATCCTGCCAACAGTTTCACCATCACCAAGCATCAGCAAGTTGCCGAGGAATATGTACACTCTGTAACCTGTGATGCAGTCCCTAAGGCTCTCACTCTTGACGAAATCCGTACTGCAACCCTAGAGGACCCAACTCTGCAAGCAACAGTGGATGCATTGACTAAGAAAAAGTTTCCACGCATCCCACCCTCAGGAGTTGACCAAGATGCATTCAAAGCACTTGAACGCATCCAGACAGAATTAAGTGTTACGCAACAACGCGACACCGTGCTGCGAGGTACTCGTATCGTCATTCCAGCTGTTCTCCAGCAACGTGCTCTGAAGCTTGCACATCAAGGACACCAAGGTCTTGTAAGGACCAAACAGCTGCTACGAGAAAAGGTGTGGTTTCCTGGCATTGATCGTCAAGCTAAGGACATGCATGATGCCTGTGTCCCTTGCCAAGCTGCAGTGGATACTTCAAGACCAACACCTCTACAACCTTCACCACTACCTGCTGCACCATGGATGGAAGTATCGATGGACTTTTGCGGACCGCTACCAACTGGAGAGTACTTGATGGTAGTCATTGATGATCACTCACGTTATCCAGAAGTAGAAATCATCACTTCCACATCTGCAAAGGCTGTCATCCCGAAACTCGACAAGATCTTTTCAAACTTTGGCATTCCTGAAGTTGTCAAGACGGACAATGGACCGCCATTTAATGGACAAGACTTTGTCAACTTTGCTGAGCATATTGGATTCAAACACCGCCGTGTGATGCCACTACATCCTCAAGCAAATGGAGAAGTAGAGAGATTCATGCAACCTCTCATGAAAGCGGTACGCTGTGCTCATGCCAAAGGACGATCCTGGAAACAAGCTATGTATGCTTTTCTCAGGAACCTCCGTGCAACACCGCATGGAACACTGGGCAAGTCGCCTGGCGAACTTTTATTTGGACGTCCTATGAGAATCGCACTACCTGTCATGCCAGCCGAGATAACGGATAAACGTCTCGCTCAGAAGGATGCACTAGCCAAGGGCAAAATGAAAATTGCTCATGATCAACGTGCAAAGGAACAATTCATAAAGGTTGGAGATACTGTTCTCGTTAAAAAGAAAAAAGAGGGAAAGTTAGATATGCCGTATGATACAAAACCATATAAAGTGATTAGTGTAAAAGGAACTATGGTAACAGCGAGTAATAGAGATCATAGTATAACACGTAATATGGCTTATTTCAAAGTGATTCCAACTAGTGTAGAAAATGATGAAGTGCAAAGTCGTGCAAAAGAAAAAGAAAAAATGAGTTATAACTCGATAAACAGTTCGAGGGATATTTTTGTATTTAAGGACTCTCGTCCAAAACGACATGTTAAACGCCCTACACGATATGATGATTAATTGTGTTCCTATGTAATGCAAAGTATTTACTGTTATGCTAAACTAAATTTAATATTGTTTGAATAATGCAGATCTCTCATTCAATATTTTGTAACTTTGTATTACAGTTTCTTTCATGTTTGTTTAACATTGCATATGTATTTTTAACATTGAAATCCTTTGTGGTAAAGATTGTTTAAATTCTTTGTGTGCTTAATTAATGTTAAATATATGCAATATCTCTTGATATGTTAATAACTTACTTTGTGTCAATAACTTTGCTTTGTGCTACAAGCATGGTAGACATCCTGTATTCATTCTTTTTAAAGAAAAGGAGGGATGTCATGTTCACAGAAAATGGTACCATCCGTTTTCTATGTGCGGCGGCTGGACGCCACTAGAGGAGGTAAACAAGAGCGCACAGGACGCCTGCCAAGTTTGGGAGCCATAGTCATGTAATCGTTTATAAGTATTAAAGTCAGTAACCAGGAATGACTTTACATCAACCTTACTACCAAGACTATCTCGGCTAAATACAGACACCACAGCGTATAGTCCTGGGGACCATTCAGGCTTTTTTGCATTTGTGTTCCTCACGTGTTGCCCCAAAAAAAGAGGTGATTTGATAAAATGCTATGCCCAAGATTACCATCCGAGTGCCGCTGGGGAAGTGGTTCAAATAGCTTCGGCTATCACTTCATTTTGTCCGGTTGTGATGGTCAAGCGGATTAAGGCGTCCCTGTACATACCAGTTGCGTTGCTCCTGGCAGTATGGGTTCGAGTCACTTCTGGGGTGTGAGTTTTCAGTTGCATATAGTCCTGGGGACCATTCAGGATTGTTCGTATTTTTGTTCCTCACGTGTTGCCCCAAAAAATGAGGTGATTTGATAAAATGCTATGCACAAGATTACCATCCGAGTGCCGGCGGGGAAGTGGTTCAAATAGCTTCGGCTATCACTTCCTTTTGTCCTGTCGTGATGGTCAAGCGGATTAAGGCGTCCCTTTACATACCAGTTGCGTTGCTCCTGGCAGTATGGGTTCGAGTCACTTCTGGGGTGTGAGTTTTCAGTTGCATATAGTCCTGGGGACCATTCAGGCTTGTTCGCATTTGTGTTCTTCACGTAATGCCCCCAAAATGAGGTGAATTGATAAAATGCTATGCCCAAGATTACCATCCGAGTGCCGTCAGGGAAGTGGTTCAAATAGCTTCGGCTATCACTTCCTTTTGTCCGCTCGTGATGGTCAAGCGGATTAAGGCGTCCCTGTACATACCAGTTGCATTGCTCCTGGCAGTATGGGTTCGAGTCGCTTCTGGGGTGTGAGTTTAGAGTTGCATATAGTCCTTGGGACCATTCAGGCTTGTTCGCATTTGTGTTCCTAACGTGTGGCCCCAAAAAATGAGGTGATTTGATAAAATGCTATGCCCAAGATGACCATCCGAGTGCCGGTGGGGAAGTGGTTCAAATAGCTTCGCTATCNAAGAGCTCATTACATTAGAGAGTGCGATAATACTGAAAAGTGTATATTCTTTTCAACTTTGTTACCACAATTCTCGTCCTAGGTTTTTCAATTTGGTATCAATGTGTTCGCAAAAGAATTCTGTACAGGACTAAAGGCATATAAACTCAAAAAAAACCGGCTTACCATCCGCAACAAACAGAGAAAGCGAGAGCTTGTTACCCAGGAGTGCACAAGAGCTATAAAATGTATACACTCTTTTCACTTTGGTCACCTTAATTGTCATCCTAGGTCTTATAATTGATAATTTGGTATCAATGTGTTCGCAATAGAATTCCCAACGGGAGTGTATGCATAAAATGTCAAAAACAGCAGTGCTCCACCCGCTGACGTGATGAAAGCAGGCCGCGTTACCCAGAAGAGAGTGCTATGCAGTGCGTGGCCTTCCATATAGAGAGCCTTTTAATACAGAGAGTGAATACTCTTTTCAACTTTAATTGTCACCTCAATTCTCGTCCTAGGTTTATCAATTTGGTATCAATGTGTTCGCAATAGAATTTCTACAGGTTGAAATGTAATAAACTCCAAAAGCATATAAGCCAAAACCGAGTGCATACAAACTCCATTAGTGGACATTTAGCAGCTAAAATTTTGACTCCATACTTCGTCATTAGTGGGCGAAAGTGCTAGTTAGAAACCTGTTATACGAACAAAGATTGTCAAAGCTTAAATTACATTCTCTAGAAAGGCGATGAATTAGGAGTGACATATGGTAGAGGTGCACAATAGATGAATGGACATAACAAAGGGGACATTAATAGGGTATTAAAAGTAACAACACAAAACAGAACTCGAAACAAAGTGTAAAAATTGAAAAAATTTAGATTTAGGAAAGAACTGCATGGGTATATACACTGGGTTTGTACCTCAAGGTTCATGTATGCAATATTACAGAGTTCCAATTAATTCCCATGCATGCACTTAATTATGTTATGTTTATGTACTATATGTTTTTATGTTAAAATGTTTTTGTTGATTTGTTTCTATATTTTCATAAGTAAAGTATGCTTCTTCACTTATTCCAAGTTTTATGGTAACTTTACAAGGTTTAAAACAAAGTTCAAATTATTTTCTGCTTTTCATACAGGAATTATACGTTAATATAACATCATAATAACGTAATGATGTCGTGCAAATAACGTTATATTGACGTCATATAAATGTTATATTTACGTTATAAGAACGTAAATTGGATAGGTTTACATAGAGTAAACAAAAAAAAACAAAATGTTGACTGAAAATGATATATTCTTAAATATAAAGCATGAAAACATTACAATTCCACAGCATTCACTATTATTTTAAAAATTTTACATAAATCTTAGAAACCTGTGTCTCAAGAATATATGTTTTTAGTTATATCTAATGGTTTTAAGGACGTCAGATATACGTATTTATCTTAAAAGTTACAAAACTACCTTTGTGGCACCATTTAAAAACGTTCACAAACGTTCTGTGTTTGCTGGGTGGCAGTATGGGTTCGAGTCACTTTTGGGGTGTGAGTTTTCAGTTGCATATTGTCCTGGGGACCATTCAGGCTTGTTCGCATTTGTGTTCCCCAGGTGTTGCTCCAAAAATGAGGTGATTTGATAAAATGCTATGCCCAAGATTACCATCCGAGTGCCGGCGGGGAAGTGATTCAAATAGCTTCGGCTATCACTTCCTTTTGTCCGGTCGTGATGGTCAAGCGGATTAAGGCGTCCCTGTACATACCAGTTGCGTTGCTCCTGGCAGTATGGGTTCGAGTCACTTCTGGGGTGTGAGTTTTCAGTTGCATATTGTCCTGGGGACCATTCAGGCTTGTTCGCATTTGTGTTCCTCACGTGTTGCTCCAAAAATGAGGTGATTTGATAAAATGCTATGCCCAAGATTACCATCCGAGTGCCGGCGGGGAAGTGATTCAAATAGCTTCGGCTATCACTTCCTTTTGTCCGGTCGTGATGGTCAAGCGGATTAAGGCGTCCCTGTACATACCAGTTGCGTTGCTCCTGGCAGTATGGGTTCGAGTCACTTCTGGGGTGTGTTTTCAGTTGCATATTGTCCTGGGGACCATTCAGGCTTGTTCGCATTTGTGTTCCTCACGTGTTGCTCCAAAAATGAGGTGATTTGATAAAATGCTATGCCCAAGATTACCATCCGAGTGCCGGCGGGGAAGTGATTCAAATAGCTTCGGCTATCACTTCCTTTTGTCCGGTCGTGATGGTCAAGCGGATTAAGGCGTCCCTGTACATACCAGTTGCGTTGCTCCTGGCAGTATGGGTTCGAGTCACTTCTGGGGTGTGAGTTTTCAGTTGCATATTGTCCTGGGGACCATTCAGGCTTGTTCGCATTTGTGTTCCTCACGTGTTGCTCCAAAAATGAGGTGATTTGATAAAATGCTATGCCCAAGATTACCATCCGAGTGCCGGCGGGGAAGTGATTCAAATAGCTTCGGCTATCACTTCCTTTTGTCCGGTCGTGATGGTCAAGCGGATTAAGGCGTCCCTGTACATACCAGTTGCGTTGCTCCTGGCAGTATGGGTTCGAGTCACTTCTGGGGTGTGTTTTCAGTTGCATATTGTCCTGGGGACCATTCAGGCTTGTTCGCATTTGTGTTCCTCACGTGTTGCTCCAAAAATGAGGTGATTTGATAAAATGCTATGCCCAAGATTACCATCCGAGTGCCGGCGGGGAAGTGATTCAAATAGCTTCGGCTATCACTTCCTTTTGTCCGGTCGTGATGGTCAAGCGGATTAAGGCGTCCCTGTACATACCAGTTGCGTTGCTCCTGGCAGTATGGGTTCGAGTCACTTCTGGGTGTGAGTTTTCAGTTGCATATTGTCCTGGGGACCATTCAGGCTTGTTCGCATTTGTGTTCCTCACGTGTTGCTCCAAAAATGAGGTGATTTGATAAAATGCTATGCCCAAGATTACCATCCGAGTGCCGGCGGGGAAGTGATTCAAATAGCTTCGGCTATCACTTCCTTTTGTCCGGTCGTGATGGTCAAGCGGATTAAGGCGTCCCTGTACATACCAGTTGCGTTGCTCCTGGCAGTATGGGTTCGAGTCACTTCTGGGGTGTGTTTTCAGTTGCATATTGTCCTGGGTACCATTCAGGCTTGTTCGCATTTGTGTTCCTCACGTGTTGCTCCAAAAATGAGGTGATTTGATAAAATGCTATGCCCAAGATTACCATCCGAGTGCCGGCGGGGAAGTGATTCAAATAGCTTCGGCTATCACTTCCTTTTGTCCGGTCGTGATGGTCAAGCGGATTAAGGCGTCCCTGTACATACCAGTTGCGTTGCTCCTGGCAGTATGGGTTCGAGTCACTTCTGGGGTGTGAGTTTTCAGTTGCATATTGTCCTGGGGACCATTCAGGCTTGTTCGCATTTGTGTTCCTCACGTGTTGCTCCAAAAATGAGGTGATTTGATAAAATGCTATGCCCAAGATTACCATCCGAGTGCCGGCGGGGAAGTGATTCAAATAGCTTCGGCTATCACTTCCTTTTGTCCGGTCGTGATGGTCAAGCGGATTAAGGCGTCCCTGTACATACCAGTTGCGTTGCTCCTGGCAGTATGGGTTCGAGTCACTTCTGGGGTGTGTTTTCAGTTGCATATTGTCCTGGGAACCATTCAGGCTTGTTCGCATTTGTGTTCCTCACGTGTTGCTCCAAAAATGAGGTGATTTGATAAAATGCTATGCCCAAGATTACCATCCGAGTGCCGGCGGGGAAGTGATTCAAATAGCTTCGGCTATCACTTCCTTTTGTCCGGTCGTGATGGTCAAGCGGATTAAGGCGTCCCTGTACATACCAGTTGCGTTGCTCCTGGCAGTATGGGTTCGAGTCACTTCTGGGGTGTGAGTTTTCAGTTGCATATTGTCCTGGGGACCATTCAGGCTTGTTCGCATTTGTGTTCCTCACGTGTTGCTCCAAAAATGAGGTGATTTGATAAAATGCTATGCCCAAGATTACCATCCGAGTGCCGGCGGGGAAGTGATTCAAATAGCTTCGGCTATCACTTCCTTTTGTCCGGTCGTGATGGTCAAGCGGATTAAGGCGTCCCTGTACATACCAGTTGCGTTGCTCCTGGCAGTATGGGTTCGAGTCACTTCTGGGGTGTGTTTTCAGTTGCATATTGTCCTGGGTACCATTCAGGCTTGTTCGCATTTGTGTTCCTCACGTGTTGCTCCAAAAATGAGGTGATTTGATAAAATGCTATGCCCAAGATTACCATCCGAGTGCCGGCGGGGAAGTGATTCAAATAGCTTCGGCTATCACTTCCTTTTGTCCGGTCGTGATGGTCAAGCGGATTAAGGCGTCCCTGTACATACCAGTTGCGTTGCTCCTGGCAGTATGGGTTCGAGTCACTTCTGGGGTTTGAGTTTTTCAGTTGCATATTNCAGTTGTCAATCTCTCGCACAAACCTATCGTTTCAGGGCAGGTGATAGGGTGTCTCAGGCTACAGTTGTAGAAAAATACAGGAATTTTTCAATATCAAAGCCAGGAGGAGATGCCAGCCACCACAGCACAATGTAGTGCACTGAATGTTACAGATAGTAGCACACAGGGGAAACACAAGACCGAGACAGAAAAAGTAGCAATACTCAGGACGTTGATAAGTTAATCTCGGCTCTGGATTGCAACATGTGCAACAGTCAGATAGAAAACTTTGAGAGGGATTTTACGTAAATTCCCTAGACTGTTTGCAACAGAAGACGATCAAATCGGCTTCTGGATAGGATCGAACATGTGATTCCTACCGGTGATCATCCTCCTATTTACACCCGTCAATGAGGCTTCCGGGAACGGGCGAAGGAATAATTAAAGGGATGAGTGTCAGAAGATGTTAAGACAGAATGTGATAGAGCCTAGTACATCACCATGGTTGTCGCCAGTAGTATTAGTACGTAAACCGGATGGTAGTATAGATTTTGTGTTGACTACCGAAAGATAAATGAAATTACTAAAGGTGATGTGTATCCTTTACCACGGATACAAGAAATTATAGATCAGTTTGGGGCAGCCAAATACTTTTCCACTCTGGATGCGAAATCTGCGTATTGGGCCATACCAGTAGCTGAGAAAGATAGAGAGAAGACCGCCTTCTCTGATGGGGTTCATACTTATCAAATCAAGCGGATGCCTTTCGGGTTAAAAACAGCTCCTTCATCATTTCAGAGGGCTATTAATTATATCCTCAGTCCAGTCTTGGGAAGGCACTCATTAGCGTACCTGGATGATGTGGTTATCTACTCTAGGACGTTCGATGAGCACTTACGAGATTTGACTGAGACGTTGTCACTATTAGATAAGGCGGGCTTCAAACTTAACGTGAGTAAGTGCACTCTGGCGTCTCAGAAATTCAAGTTTCTGGGATTCCAGGTGAGCACAGATGGTATCCGACCTGACCCCGACTCCTGTCGTGCCATTGCTGACATGCCACACCTAAGACAGCAAAGGATGTTCGAAGGTTTCTGGGGGCAGCCGGATATTTCCGTCGCCACATAGAGGGTTTTGCAGGTACAACAACACCGTTAACTGAGCTTACTAAGAAAAATGCTAAATTCCTTTGGAAACCTGAGCATGATAACGCGTATGCAAAATTAAAAGTCAACTCCTTACAGCCCCAGTATTGGCAGTACCTGATTTTGATAAGGAGTGGGAAGTACACACTGACGCCAGTGGTATAGCTATTGGTGGGTGCTTAATGCAACGTGATAATGACAATCTTCCTCACCCTGTAGCATATTTCAGCAGGAAGGTTAAGGGTCCGGAGATCCGCTATTCTGCAACGGATAGGGAAGCTTTGGCTGTGGTAGAAGTGTTAGGTACTTTGAACCGTATCCTTTCCAACGTCACGTTGTCATTTATGGTAGTAGGCCTTACAATACATTGGTGAGTTTTAGTTGCATATTACCTGGGTACCATTCAGGCTTGTTCGCATTTGTGTTCCTCACGTGTTGCTCCAAAAATGAGGTGATTTGATAAAATGCTATGCCCAAGATTACCATCCGAGTGCCGGCGGGGAAGTGATTCAAATAGCTTCGGCTATCACTTCCTTTTGTCCGGTCGTGATGGTCAAGCGGATTAAGGCGTCCCTGTACATACCAGTTGCGTTGCTCCTGGCAGTATGGGTTCGAGTCACTTCTGGGGTGTGAGTTTTCAGTTGCATATTGTCCTGGGGACCATTCAGGCTTGTTCGCATTTGTGTTCCTCACGTGTTGCTCCAAAAATGAGGTGATTTGATAAAATGCTATGCCCAAGATTACCATCCGAGTGCCGGCGGGGAAGTGATTCAAATAGCTTCGGCTATCACTTCCTTTTGTCCGGTCGTGATGGTCAAGCGGATTAAGGCGTCCCTGTACATACCAGTTGCGTTGCTCCTGGCAGTATGGGTTCGAGTCACTTCTGGGTGTGAGTTTTCAGTTGCATATTGTCCTGGGGACCATTCAGGCTTGTTCGCATTTGTGTTCCTCACGTGTTGCTCCAAAAATGAGGTGATTTGATAAAATGCTATGCCCAAGATTACCATCCGAGTGCCGGCGGGGAAGTGATTCAAATAGCTTCGGCTATCACTTCCTTTTGTCCGGTCGTGATGGTCAAGCGGATTAAGGCGTCCCTGTACATACCAGTTGCGTTGCTCCTGGCAGTATGGGTTCGAGTCACTTCTGGGGTGTGAGTTTTCAGTTGCATATTGTCCTGGGGACCATTCAGGCTTGTTCGCATTTGTGTTCCTCACGTGTTGCTCCAAAAATGAGGTGATTTGATAAAATGCTATGCCCAAGATTACCATCCGAGTGCCGGCGGGGAAGTGATTCAAATAGCTTCGGCTATCACTTCCTTTTGTCCGGTCGTGATGGTCAAGCGGATTAAGGCGTCCCTGTACATACCAGTTGCGTTGCTCCTGGCAGTATGGGTTCGAGTCACTTCTGGGGTGTGAGTTTTCAGTTGCATATTGTCCTGGGGACCATTCAGGCTTGTTCGCATTTGTGTTCCTCACGTGTTGCTCCAAAAATGAGGTGATTTGATAAAATGCTATGCCCAAGATTACCATCCGAGTGCCGGCGGGGAAGTGATTCAAATAGCTTCGGCTATCACTTCCTTTTGTCCGGTCGTGATGGTCAAGCGGATTAAGGCGTCCCTGTACATACCAGTTGCGTTGCTCCTGGCAGTATGGGTTCGAGTCACTTCTGGGGTGTGTTTTCAGTTGCATATTGTCCTGGGAACCATTCAGGCTTGTTCGCATTTGTGTTCCTCACGTGTTGCTCCAAAAATGAGGTGATTTGATAAAATGCTATGCCCAAGATTACCATCCGAGTGCCGGCGGGGAAGTGATTCAAATAGCTTCGGCTATCACTTCCTTTTGTCCGGTCGTGATGGTCAAGCGGATTAAGGCGTCCCTGTACATACCAGTTGCGTTGCTCCTGGCAGTATGGGTTCGAGTCACTTCTGGGGTGTGAGTTTTCAGTTGCATATTGTCCTGGGGACCATTCAGGCTTGTTCGCATTTGTGTTCCTCACGTGTTGCTCCAAAAATGAGGTGATTTGATAAAATGCTATGCCCAAGATTACCATCCGAGTGCCGGCGGGGAAGTGATTCAAATAGCTTCGGCTATCACTTCCTTTTGTCCGGTCGTGATGGTCAAGCGGATTAAGGCGTCCCTGTACATACCAGTTGCGTTGCTCCTGGCAGTATGGGTTCGAGTCACTTCTGGGGTGTGAGTTTTCAGTTGCATATTGTCCTGGGGACCATTCAGGCTTGTTCGCATTTGTGTTCCTCACGTGTTGCTCCAAAAATGAGGTGATTTGATAAAATGCTATGCCCAAGATTACCATCCGAGTGCCGGCGGGGAAGTGATTCAAATAGCTTCGGCTATCACTTCCTTTTGTCCGGTCGTGATGGTCAAGCGGATTAAGGCGTCCCTGTACATACCAGTTGCGTTGCTCCTGGCAGTATGGGTTCGAGTCACTTCTGGGGTGTGAGTTTTCAGTTGCATATTGTCCTGGGGACCATTCAGGCTTGTTCGCATTTGTGTTCCTCACGTGTTGCCCAAAAATGAGGTGATTTGATAAAATGCTATGCCCAAGATTACCATCCGAGTGCCGGCGGGGAAGTGATTCAAATAGCTTCGGCTATCACTTCCTTTTGTCCGGTCGTGATGGTCAAGCGGATTAAGGCGTCCCTGTACATACCAGTTGCGTTGCTCCTGGCAGTATGGGTTCGAGTCACTTCTGGGGTGTGAGTTTTCAGTTGCATTGTCCTGGGGACCATTCAGGCTTGTTCGCATTTGTGTTCCTCACGTGTTGCTCCAAAAATGAGGTGATTTGATAAAATGCTATGCCCAAGATTACCATCCGAGTGCCGGCGGGGAAGTGATTCAAATAGCTTCGGCTATCACTTCCTTTTGTCCGGTCGTGATGGTCAAGCGGATTAAGGCGTCCCTGTACATACCAGTTGCGTTGCTCCTGGCAGTATGGGTTCGAGTCACTTCTGGGGTGTGAGTTTTCAGTTGCATATAGTCCTGGGGACCATTCAGGCTTGTTCGCATTTGTGTTCCTCACGTGTTGCTCCAAAAATGAGGTGATTTGATAAAATGCTATGCCCAAGATTACCATCCGAGTGCCGGCGGGGAAGTGATTCAAATAGCTTCGGCTATCACTTCCTTTTGTCCGGTCGTGATGGTCAAGCGGATTAAGGCGTCCCTGTACATACCAGTTGCGTTGCTCCTGGCAGTATGGGTTCGAGTCACTTCTGGGGTGTGAGTTTTCAGTTGCATATTGTCCTGGGGACCATTCAGGCTTGTTCGCATTTGTGTTCCTCACGTGTTGCTCCAAAAATGAGGTGATTTGATAAAATGCTATGCCCAAGATTACCATCCGAGTGCCGGCGGGGAAGTGATTCAAATAGCTTCGGCTATCACTTCCTTTTGTCCGGTCGTGATGGTCAAGCGGATTAAGGCGTCCCTGTACATACCAGTTGCGTTGCTCCTGGCAGTATGGGTTCGAGTCACTTCTGGGGTGTGAGTTTTCAGTTGCATATTGTCCTGGGGACCATTCAGGCTTGTTCGCATTTGTGTTCCTCACGTGTTGCTCCAAAAATGAGGTGATTTGATAAAATGCTATGCCCAAGATTACCATCCGAGTGCCGGCGGGGAAGTGATTCAAATAGCTTCGGCTATCACTTCCTTTTGTCCGGTCGTGATGGTCAAGCGGATTAAGGCGTCCCTGTACATACCAGTTGCGTTGCTCCTGGCAGTATGGGTTCGAGTCACTTCTGGGGTGTGAGTTTTCAGTTGCATATTGTCCTGGGGACCATTCAGGCTTGTTCGCATTTGTGTTCCTCACGTGTTGCTCCAAAAATGAGGTGATTTGATAAAATGCTATGCCCAAGATTACCATCCGAGTGCCGGCGGGGAAGTGATTCAAATAGCTTCGGCTATCACTTCCTTTTGTCCGGTCGTGATGGTCAAGCGGATTAAGGCGTCCCTGTACATACCAGTTGCGTTGCTCCTGGCAGTATGGGTTCGAGTCACTTCTGGGGTGTGAGTTTTCAGTTGCATATTGTCCTGGGGACCATTCAGGCTTGTTCGCATTTGTGTTCCTCACGTGTTGCTCCAAAAATGAGGTGATTTGATAAAATGCTATGCCCAAGATTACCATCCGAGTGCCGGCGGGGAAGTGATTCAAATAGCTTCGGCTATCACTTCCTTTTGTCCGGTCGTGATGGTCAAGCGGATTAAGGCGTCCCTGTACATACCAGTTGCGTTGCTCCTGGCAGTATGGGTTCGAGTCACTTCTGGGGTGTGAGTTTTCAGTTGCATATTGTCCTGGGGACCATTCAGGCTTGTTCGCATTTGTGTTCCTCACGTGTTGCTCCAAAAATGAGGTGATTTGATAAAATGCTATGCCCAAGATTACCATCCGAGTGCCGGCGGGGAAGTGATTCAAATAGCTTCGGCTATCACTTCCTTTTGTCCGGTCGTGATGGTCAAGCGGATTAAGGCGTCCCTGTACATACCAGTTGCGTTGCTCCTGGCAGTATGGGTTCGAGTCACTTCTGGGGTGTGAGTTTTCAGTTGCATATTGTCCTGGGGACCATTCAGGCTTGTTCGCATTTGTGTTCCTCACGTGTTGCCACAAATATATTTTAAAATGCTTTTTCTATGTATTTCCAATGCGGTTTTATTTGTTTCCTTTATCGTATATGATGCATATTTGTGACCTTTACAATATGTATACAGTAGAATGTTCATAATTTTCCATGGAACTGTGATACATGTGTCAGTAATGTGTCCACAATAAATGTTTATTGTCACAATATTACGTGCAAAAAAAGTCACTAATATTACAATATGTACAGTTTCACATACTATTTACACAGTAACACACTGTATTACACACTCAGTACTTTGGAGGTGCGTAATAGTCAACGAAGTAGTCCATGGCACACAGGCGACTTTGCTCTCCTTGCACCAGCTACACATAGATTTTCGTTTCCTGTTTCATCGTTCTGTGTGCTTGCAAATAACGCACTCGCGTGCACCCTTGGCTTTAGTACTTGTAGGTGGTATGTAGCCAAGCTTGTAAAGCATAAGGTAGTATTGAAACGATTATAGGAAAAGTTCAATTTGTAAGGTAGTCTTGAAAAGATCGCTTTGTAAGGTCCCACACAGGAAGAGATTAAGCTAGCATCAAAGAGTGTCCATCAGTTAGGAAGGGATTCAGATATTCTTGAAAATACCTATGGACAACACCACCATGGAAGCCGCTAACACTGTTCATCTATGCTACTTGTATCAGATGCATCATCACTGAACGCAGAAAACGATTCATCTATGTATCATCTATATAAATTGGAGATGGCAAGGGTGGCGCTCAGAGCTACAACTGGATACGCTCGCTGTATCCTCCTCATAGGTGCTGTATCACTGGCATCTGACCGTTGTGTTAAGCCCTTATTGTGCCTAGCTTCACCAATGTTATGACCCTTATGTTCTTCAAATAATAGGGTCTGAATTGCACCGACTGAGCGCAGTCTTTCAACACCGTGTCGGACAGGTGTTTGAGAGCCAGAGGCACGTGTGCCACAAATGGTTGCTCACGCAGTACTAACCCAGCCAGCAGCCCTAGTCTTTCATATTCGTTATAGCAAAAGGTTCGTTCAGTGTTTGTTGGGTAGGCTGCTCCATTATGACAATCTTTCTTTGTTTCAAATCTGTTCCATTTGTTTTGTATTTCTCACTTCCATCTCTATACACCGAGCAGCCTACCCGACAAACACTGAACGAACCTTTATGGCATTTGTTCATTTTTCAAATTGTTTCAATAGTTCTTTTATTTTTTGTTTTTTTTTTATTTAAGAAACATAAAGCAGCCGACCTGTAGACCACCGAACAAACCTTTTTGACATTTGTACTGGTTTTCGAAATTCTTCATTTTTTTATTATTTACGTTTTTTGTATGTAAGAAACATGGAGCAGCCTACCTGCCGACCACCGAACGAACCTTTCCACAATAAGACAAATGAAAAATAAATATCGAACACATTTGAAGAAATGAAAATATCATAATGGTTTATTGAGTGTATATGTAAGATAGGCTGCGCCATTATTGAGACGTAAATGACAAATACAAAACAAATGGAACACATTTGAAACAAAGAAAGATAGTTATAATGGAGCAGCCTACCTGCCAAACACCGAACAAACCTTTTTGACATTTGTTGTATATCAGACATTTCATTTCTTTTTTCTTACAAAAAACGTCAATGCTTTGTAACATCTCAGCAGTCACCCCTTTATATCCCAGCATCATTAGCATCTTTAACCCTTAACATGCTCGGGGTCAAATATCCTGCCATCTGCACAGGCGCATGTCATTTTGAAAAAAAAAATTTTTTTTTTTTTGCTAATCTGTTAAGTTTCGTTCACTGATCACGGAAAAATAAAAAAAAATCTATTGTACTTACTTTTGTTGCAATAGAGCCGGCAAGATGAGCGGTGACGTCACACACTGCATGTTCGCTCATGCAGTACACGCCTGAGAGGCGTTGCGCGGCGTCCCGCAACAGCCAGAGTTGCCACAAATATATTTTCGCGCTATTTATTTACAATGTCTAGGCGCATTTTATCCATTTATTTTGCACTAAATTTGTTTCAAATAATGTTTGAACATATTTTGTATCAATAATTGTTGCATATTTGAGTATACACAGGCGCACACATCTGTTTTCAATTACGGCAATATAATATGTCATTACAGTCTATTATATTGTATGTTCTGCTTATACTGTCTCCACTCGATCATCCGGACTATATGGGAAGGACCCCCAACCGGATTATCACGTTTTTCGGATAATGGTACTTTTTCACCTACGAGTCCAAAAGTGACCATTTCCAACAATTTTTATACTACAAACGACATAATTTGAATTGCCTTGCCACATATAATTATTAGATATTCAACTAGAAACCTCAACTTACCTTGTTGGTGTTCGTCTTCTTGATTGATGCCACACATCTTGAAGTTAGGAATTGTTAACAATTTACGAAACCTATACTAACACAACACTAAAATTAACACTTAAAATTACTGTACAGTTCATTAAGCAAAGTTAGTTTTGACTGCCAGCTGCTGAAGCCTCACTGGTTGAAGGTGCGTGGCTTGCCTGTGGCGCCTCACTGGTTGAACAACACGTAACTTGTCTTTAATTGCCAGGACAACCTTCTTCCTCTTAACACCTCCAGAACGATTGATGCTGCTACCAGACATAGTCTTGGCCAAAAATGTTTAAAGTTACTATGAAAATAAAAAAGATATTTAAAAAAATATTTCACTAATGGCGCAGCACTGTGACACCTCACTCGTTGATGTGTATAACAGTAACTTGTCTTTAATTGTTAGGACAACTTTCTTCCTCTTAACACCTACAGAACGATTGATGCTCCTACCAGACATAGTCTTGGCCAAAAATGTTCAAAGTTACTATGAAAATAAAAAAGTTATTTAAAAAAATATTTCACTAATGGCGCAGCACTGTGTATAACACGAGGGATGGACGCACATGGGTTGACCAGTGTTGGACAAGTCCACTTGGCGTGGGGCAGCTATACCACCTTACGTAGGCTGCCAGGAGAATATTTTTTAAGGAAACTTCAGCCTGTGCACATTGCTTTTAGAAAACTTATTTATTTGTTATTACATAATTACTAGTACTTATTTCATTTGTTTTTGTTCTAAAATTAATGGTGATTCCTGTACACAGGTGGTCCTTCCCGACGCTCTCCTCCCACCCTCCCGACACCACCCACCCACCCCACCCCCTCCTACACCATGCGCCTCGAGTCACGGGCAGACGGGATTAATACCGTATGGCCCGCCTCATGTTTTCATATACCTATATTCGTCCAAACTCTCGTTAATCCGGTTCCTGTGGCTATTTTGGCCGGATATTGTGATAACTTTATCCGATTGCGATTTTGGCCGTATTAAGGCGTTTTTCGGATGTTCGAATCCCGGATAATCGCGGGGTTACAGTATTTGTATATATTTACACACACGCACACGCTAACTACTTATATGTTTACATATTTACACACTCGCACACGCTGTACACACTTAGAAGTTTTCTAGACTGTGGTAGTCATTGAAGCACTTGACAGCACATAATGGGATACCACACGTTTCACACCATGTTTGTACAAGCTTCTGTTTCTGGTCTCTACGTGTCGTTGTTTTACACACCAAGCAATCACGTTGGCCTATTGCACGCTTCCCAGCTGGTGGCAAATACTCGAGTCTGTGAGCTAGGAAGCCTTCAGTGTGAGCGAGGCATGGAGCACCAGCATGTTGCAACAGTGGGTTTATGATGGGCCGCTGAATCCCTGGGACATCTTTTGCAAACTTCCCTAATAACTGTATTGCAGCATCAAATACAAAGTCACGGAAAGTGGGCTTACGTCCAGTCCTCACAAGGTACATGTTGAAACAGTTCAGCATGCTCATGTCCACAAGATGGAAGAACACTTTTTTCGTCCACCTACATGTCTTCCGCACACACTCTGCAGTGCCAATCATCATGTCTGATTTATCAATCAACCGCATGTTGATATTATAGTCTAAAACACAGTCTGGCTTATATAGTGGTGCGTTTGTTTTATGGCTCACTTTCCCACTGTTCACCATTGTTCCATCATGAATTGTTGTCAACAAGTTCACCTCTCGTTTGTCTTTCCACCGAACTGACAGAATGTTATCACTTTTCCTTCTCTGACACTCACCAACTGCAATGTCGGTGTCAAACACAGGCATTTCCCTTCGTTGTGCTTTACTGTAGCAACCAATCCGGTTCTATTTTCTAGCAAGAACCGAGCTAGCAAGGGACTTGTATAGTAATTATCCGTGTATAAAATGTGTCCCTTGTTCATCCACGGAGCCATGATGGTGTTCACTACACTCCCCGAGAATCCATGTTCGTCGTTACCGGGAATGTCTACATCACTAGCCGGGTACAAAATCATGTGTAACACGTATCCTGTCTCACAATCACAAAGAACAAAAAATTTCAGGCCAAATCGGTTTCGTTTTGAGGGAATGTACTGTTTGAATGGAACACATCCCTTGAAAAGTACGAGAGATTCATCAACCACCAGCTTCTGTGCTGGTACGTAAAAATCTCTGAATTTTCCAGTAACATCGTTCATGTAGTGCCTCACTCGCCACAGTCTATCATCAGGTGTTCGGTCCTGAACACTTCCAAAATGTAGACACCTGAGGAGTATCTGAAACCTGTCTCGTGACATATATTTACCGAATAAAGGTAATTACCTAAGTGTTAATTACCTAAGTGTAGTTACAGGATGAGAGCTACGCTCGTGGTGTCCCGTCTTCCCAGCACTCTTTGTCATATAACGCTTTGAAACTACTGACGGTCTTGGCCTCCACCACCTTCTCCCCTAACTTGTTCCAACCGTCTACCACTTTATTTGCGAAAGTGAATTTTCTTATATTTCATATATATATATATATATATATATATATATATATATATATATATATATATATATATATATATATATGCGAACAAGCCTGAATGGTCCCCAGGACTATATGCGAATGAAAACTCACACCCCAGAAGTGACTCGAACCCATACTCCCAGGAGCAACGCAACTGGTATGTACAAGACGCCTTAAACCACTTGACCATCACGACCGGACATAATGAGGTGATAGCCGAAGCTATTTGAACCACCTCACCGCCGGCACTCGGATGGTTATCTTGGGCATAGCATTTTACCAAATCACCTCATTCTTTGGGGCACACGTGAGGAACACAAATGCGAACAAGCCTGAATGGTCCCCAGGACTATATGCGAATGAAAACTCACACCCCAGAAGTGACTCGAACCCATACTCCCAGGAGCAACGCAACTGGTATGTACAAGACGCCTTAAACCACTTGACCATCACGACCGGACATAATGAGGTGATAGCCACTCCTTCCTGGGAGTATGGGTTCGAGTCACTTCTGGGGTGTGAGTTTTCATTCGCATATAGTCCTGGGGACCATTCAGGCTTGTTCGCATTTGTGTTCCTCACGTGTGCCCCAAAGAATGAGGTGATTTGGTAAAATGCTATGCCCAAGATAACCATCCGAGTGCCGGCGGTGAGGTGGTTCAAATAGCTTCGGCTATCACCTCATTATGTCCGGTCGTGATGGTCAAGTGGTTTAAGGCGTCTTGTACATACCAGTTGCGTTGCTCCTGGGAGTATGGGTTCGAGTCACTTCTGGGGTGTGAGTTTTCATTCGCATATAGTCCTGGGGACCATTCAGGCTTGTTCGCATTTGTGTTCCTCACGTGTGCCCCAAAGAATGAGGTGATTTGGTAAAATGCTATGCCCAAGATAACCATCCGAGTGCCGGCGGTGAGGTGGTTCAAATAGCTTCGGCTATCACCTCATTATGTCCGGTCGTGATGGTCAAGTGGTTTAAGGCGTCTTGTACATACCAGTTGCGTTGCTCCTGGGAGTATGGGTTCGAGTCACTTCTGGGGTGTGAGTTTTCATTCGCATATAGTCCTGGGGACCATTCAGGCTTGTTCGCATTTGTGTTCCTCACGTGTGCCCCAAAGAATGAGGTGATTTGGTAAAATGCTATGCCCAAGATAACCATCCGAGTGCCGGCGGTGAGGTGGTTCAAATAGCTTCGGCTATCACCTCATTATGTCCGGTCGTGATGGTCAAGTGGTTTAAGGCGTCTTGTACATACCAGTTGCGTTGCTCCTGGGAGTATGGGTTCGAGTCACTTCTGGGGTGTGAGTTTTCATTCGCATATAGTCCTGGGGACCATTCAGGCTTGTTCGCATATATATATATATATATATATATATATATATTATATATATAATATATATATATATATATATATATATATATATATATATATATATATATATAATATATATATATATATATATATATATATATATTATAACAGTCTCCGTGGTGTAGTGGTAAGACACTCGCCTGGCGTTCCGCGAGCGCTATGTCATGGGTTCGTATCCTGGTCGGGGAGGATTTACTGGGCGCAAATCCTTAACTGTAGCCTCTGTTTAACGCAACACTAAAATGTGTACTTGGATGAAAAAACGATTCTTCGCGGCGGGGATCGTATTCAGGGACCTGCCCGAAACGCTATGCGAACTAGTTGCTGTACAAGAATGTAACAACTCTTGTATATATCTCAAAAAAAATTATATATATATATATATCCCCGCAACCTTCTGAACCGTGACTCTGTTAGCTTTGCCGGCGACCAGACGGAATCACACTGCGTCCGTGGAAGGGTGGCAGACAGTTGGCATGGGACTATACTTGCGTATCCACCCTGGCAGCCACATACATCAACCTCTCTGCCGGCACAGCAGGAGCCGCGGCGACACACAGAGAAAGAGACAAGTCAGCCAAGTATAGGCAATTAGATCATCGGTACAACTTCGTTCCAATAGGGTCTGAGACCCTAGGCCCATGGGGAGAGAGTGCAAGAAGGTTTCTAAAGGATCTTGGTTCCAAGCTCATTGACACCACAAGAGACCCTAGAGCGGCAAGTTTTCTCTTTCAGCGCCTCAGTGTCGCGATCCAGAGGGGGAATGCTCGCTGCATCCTCGGTTCCTGCCCACGTCGGAGGAGTTCGAGGAAATCTACAGCCTCTAGAAGCGAACTATTTTGTGTCCTCTTAATGCCCATTTTTTTGTATACAATCAGATATGTAACTGTATAACTTGCTTAATAAAGTGTACACCATAAAAAAGGGGGGTGGTAGGAGAAGCGAACACCCTCATGTATTCAGAGTTAAATGGCAAGTTTTTCCCTGAATGCTCTGTGTTCCCTTCTCTGAGGCTGTGGGTCCCTATAATTGCACCAGAGGTGGTACCCCCCTATATATATATATATAATATATATTATATATATATATATATATATATATATATATATATATATATATATTATATATATATATATATATATATTTATGAAAAAAAGGAAGGGTACCACCTCTGGCTGGAAGAAGGGGGACCCTAGCCTCGGAGGAAATCACACATAAAGCATTGGAGGGAATGTAGGTCCCCTCCAATACAGTTTCTGTGTGCTTTTCTCCTACCCCCCTTCCTTTTTTTATCTTATTGTGTATTTAAAGGTTACAAAACATACAAGACAAATGCCTAAATGTTATGTATCTCTTGAAGTTCCTCCGCTTCCGGACAGGAACGAGGACGCAGCAAGCATTTCCCTCTGGATCGCCACACTGAGGCGCTGAAACAAAAACTGCAAGCCCTTGGGTCTCTGGTGACGTCGATGACTTGGAACCCAATTCCTTGAGAATCCCAAGGCACTCTTGCCCCAGGGCCATGTGTCTCAGACGCTATGGGAGCAAAGAGGTATTGGCCTGCCAGTCGCCTGTATTTGAGAGATTTTGCTGTTTCCCTGTGGTTGGCCGCCCCACCTGCTTGATCAGCTCCGAAGTGTACGTAGGTGTCAGCCAGGGTGGATACACATGTGTAGTCCCACACCAACTGTCTACCCTCCTTCCATGAGTATATGGTGATGCCATCAGGGCGAAGTGCGGGGAAATCCGGGTTCTGGACCCTAGGATGCGAGGTTCTCTCTCCGCTGGGCACTTAG
>WNGS01005641.1:13180482-13217436 GCA_020271785.1 Procambarus virginalis
TTTTACATGCAAAGCATGCAATTTAAATACAATAAAAACAACACAGAATACAGAACAGAACAAATAGAACAATAGACCACCGGCCAGAAGGGCCGACAGCACTTCACAACAAACCACAAACACGATAAATGCATAAAAAATACAGCATACAAGAAGGCACAAAGCATAATACATTGGCAAACAAGCAATCACAGTAACATCACAAACAAAACCTACATAAAACAAAACAGACAACAAAGGCATAACAGGGAACATAACAGTACAATCACAATACATACCAAACAAAACATAAATAACAAACACGTACAACAGGTAAAGCACGCCATAACAAACGGAAGGCAAAACAAAATGGCAAAACCGAACAAAAAACACTCGCCAACAGCCTGAAGGGCACACAATATTGATAAACAAGCCCATGCGACATCCACAACCGAACACACAAACGCACAGGAACCGCACACCCACCCACCAGTCACACAAAGAAACCCAGAACACAACACCGGAGCACGCAGGAACCAGGAAATAAAACCCAACCCACCCACCCACACACACACCCCACCTGCACCCCACAACCATGCACACAACAGGAAATACAGAATATACAGAAATCATTTGCGAGGAACAGCGTGAGAAACGTACTTCTCCGGGAAGGAATCATAAGGATATTTCGCCTTGTAAGCTTCCCAGACTAGATCTTCATGGTCGGTAGGGTTTTTGACCCCCCTCGTCCGAGGGGTATCATAAACTCAGGAACAACTATATCGGGCGGCATCGGCCAACGCCCGAGGTCACTGACGCACTTCGCATAACGAGGCCGGGGAGCGCCATCCACGCCCTTCGAGGAAGCAGACGACACTGGAGAAGCAGACGAGGGTCGCTGAGACTGCCACGCCGTTGCACACACAGAGGGCTCAACAGAGGGCACCACCACAGGGGCAACAGCGGCCACGGGCTCACCACCAGACGACTGCAGGGAACTATGGCGGCACGCATCCTTTCTCAAAGTCATCACCAGGCCACGCCCAGCACCAGCATCCGCACCACCCCTGGCACCGGAAGCCACCACACCCCACTGCGGAGAGCCCCCGGGCGGGGAAGGAACAGGAGGCACACCCGAGACACAGGCACCAGCCCCAGCAGGCACATGTACCTCCGCCACCACCAACCGTGGAGACAACGACCCATCTGGAGCCACGCCGTCAACACCAGAAGACCCACAGTCACCGAATTCCTCAACATCAGCCCAGGCAGTAGACGAACGCCTGGAACGTTTGGGCTCCGGCCGGAGATCGTCAGAGCCAGAAGCAGATCCAGAAGTACCGGCACCACAAGCCGGACGAACCGACGCCCGATGCAGAACGGCAGCAGCCTCTACCACAGGAGGAACTGGACCACACACAACAGAAGGCTCCGCAGCTACCCCAGCACCCAGTACAGTAGGGACCCGAGGTGAGGATGCAGGGCCAGGGTCAGCAGCCGAAGACGAGGGAGCAGACGGCGACGCCTCACAGGGAGTACCAGGAAGGTCCACGGGAGCTGCAGGGCCAGAGACATGGTCAGGAGGAACATCCGACGGCACCGCAACACTTGGAGGAGGGTCTGCGACAACCAGGGGAACTACGGGTGACGCTGGGGAAGCCTCAGCAGCGAACGGGATGCTCACCTCCTCACCCCCGGAGTCCTCCTCCAGAGGGAGCGGCGGGAAATCCTCTTCACGGAACAAGTTCACGGGAGCGACCGGATCAGCAGTACACCCGGCAGCCTGATGCCCCCAACAAACCACACCGGAAGTAAGTACGGGGTTGTCGGGCATAAAACACCCGCACGTAGTATCCCAACAGCCGGACAGAGGACGGAATGTCCGACTTCAGTCGCATCCCGAGGGTCCGAATAGTGGACTTTACTCCCGAATACGTGCCGGACGAAAGTGTGTGCATCCGCACACTGATAACGGAGCCGTACCTCTGGAAGAAACGCTGGAGAAGGGTCTCAGGAAACTCCATGGGGGCGCCATGAACACTGACGTACGTCACAGCTCCACTACGGTCCGAAACTGTCACAGACCCGGAGCCTTCCTGCAGCGGCGAAGTACGGCCCTCGTACCTCCGAAGAAAAGCACGGTACACCGCCTCACTCACCAACTTGATGATGACACGGTGAGCAGACACCATCTCAACACCATAAAAGTCCCGAACCGGGACTCGAAGCATGTCACTCAACACCACGTCCACCAGCGGGTAACCAGCACGGCCAGTAAACTCCAATCCGATGGAGTTTAACCGCACGACAGCGGGAAGAGGGCCGCCCATCGCAAAACACGCCACGTCCCCACCACCAGGAACAGCAGGGAGGGTAGACACCCCCACACCCCTGCCGGCGAAAACGACAACTACCCCAAACTGCCGGAGCGGTCAAGCGACATGTCCTCACTCAACGACAGCGCAGGTGGAACTCCCAACAGAGTACAGAAAACTAACAGAAAATACTCTTATGTAAATATACACCTTGGGAACATACACAAATGTTCAACTACACAATATTAACATCAAACAAAAGTGTATATACAACAAACAATAAGCTTATCAACCGCACAGGGTTGACTGAACTGACAGACATACACTCAGGCAAGAGAGGTGGTGGCATTTAGTGACATTAGCAGCGGCTAGCCGACGAAACTAGCAGTTACAAAACTCACGCACTCCGTTAAGAAATTTAATAATAATGCAGCAAAACACCATACATTAAATTAGAATACACGTGTATATAATGTTATATCAAATACTGCAGAATGAATTACTTTTTTTTTATAAAATTAACACAACTTAGTACAAATAAAGACAGGAAAACAATTTACAAACATTGAACATTGAAACAGACAGGAATTTGAAAAAACACAACACACATAACCCAGAACCTTGTACAGCATACGGAACAGAAACACAAACGGAAAGAAAACAATAAGTACATAAAGAAGCAATGAACTAGTTAACACATAAAACAAAACAAGCCAGAAGGGCCGCACAAAACCAATGCACACAAACACAGAACCGGAACATACAGGAACCGGGAGGCGGAGAACCAAAGTTTTGACAAAAAATGATCCTCAAGAAATACAAGGGGAAATACATGACACAGTAAAGAAGGAATCCCACAGTCACACACGGACACACACCAAAACAAACACCGGAACGCACAGGAACTGGAAAAACAAACCACAGCCACACACCCAAACCCACATGCAGAAACACCGGAACATGCAAGAACCAGGAACAAAAAACCCTACTACACACATTCGCAACCACCCACCCCACAACCACAAACACAGACACAAACAAACACTGTAATACATAGGAATCGGGCACAACAGGAGCAAATTCATTAATAATAATAATCCTCATATTTCTCAGGGTAATCCACCTTCGGATATGTCATAACATAAACATCCCAAGTCAACCCACTCCCGTTTGGTAGGGCTGACATCCCCACGATGCCGTGGGCGCCTCATGAACTGTGGAACCACTATATCAGGAGGAAACCCGGGTGGAGGCGGACGCCCCCGAGCAGAGGACATTGAAGACGAAGGTTGAGGCTGGAGAGGCGGCACAACTACCACAGACAAAACAGGAGACACCGAAGACGAGGTCGGAGACTGAAGAGGCGGCAACACCGCCGCCGACGAAACATAAGACACCAAAGACAAGGGCGGAGACTGGAGAGGTGGCAATATCACCGCCGACGGAGCAGGGGCCGAGGGCACGGAATCCACCAGGCGAGCAGCCTTCTTCAGGACCAACACCAACCCACTATGCTCACCAGCATCTTCGGCAGGGGGAACCAGTTCCCTATGGGGAACCGGAACAAACGGACGCGGGCGAGGCACCCCAAGCAGGAACCAAAGCCCCTTGCACCAGCCTCCACCCCAACAACAGGGTCCACACCAGAGTCCACCCACCTGTCAGAACGACACCAGCTGCCTGCACACCAACCTCGCACTCCACAGAGGAAGAGCGCTCAGAGTCCTCAACCTCACATTCTGCAGCCCACTCACGAGGTGGCGATACACACTCTTATACATCTGAGAATGCTTCGATACATGTCTCAGATCGTCGGAACTGTCGCCACCAGCAGGAGGCACCCGAGAAGAGCCCTCGGCCAGCTGCCCCACAGCTGGGAAAGCGCGACCCCGAAGTACAGCAGTCTCGACAGGGGGAGCCAAGGCCACACCCCACAGGTGACACCAGAACTGAAGACAGGGCGAACCTGGCGGAAGTGAAGGGGCCAGCACAGGTGAGTGAGCTCGCGGAGATGCGGGACCCGGCAGAAGAGGAGTCTGCAGAGACGAGGGAGCCTGCATAGGGGAAGGAGCCGGCTGAGGCGAGGATGCCAACTGCGGGAGCGGGTCCTCACAAACCACCACCCCTGCACTCACACCACCAACCTTACTCACGGGCACACAAGCCAAGGAACCCGGTAACAACACCGGGGCAGCAGACAGTATTGAAGCTTCCCGCACCACACCATCTCAAGGCGATAGGTTCGAAGCCACCAACAGGGAAAATCCTCCTCCTGAAACAAATTCACTGGCCGCCTGGTGCCCCTCAAGTCCACACCGAAAATATGTCCTGGGCTGGCCTGAGTAGAAGGTGAGCATAATGTAGCCCACCGACGTGACAGTTGACAGAACAGGAGACTTGAGATGCAGGGCAAGGGCCTTGATACCACACGAGACCCCCCCCCCCCTCCACCTGTCGGAAGAGATAGTATTTAACCGGAGTGACACCACGGTCCCATTGTTTCCAAAATATCGCCGAAGAAAGTGTTCAGAGAAATCAAGGGACCCCATGCAGCGCCACATTCGTAAGTGAGCAGCAGTCGGCGACAGAGACGGTACCACCGTCATCAGGGAGGGTAAACGAACGCTCGTCATAACAGACCACTTAGTCTTTATAAACAGCCGGTGAATGGAACTTAACATGCGCCCAGTGGATCTTAAGGATCTGTACACCAAACACATCCGGGACCTGAATGCGGAACATATCCAACATAAGAATTTCCATGGCAAGGTACGATGCCCTACCACAGAACTTGAGGCCAATCGTCTCCGAACGGCAAATAGGGAGGAAAGGAGGTCCCCATGATGTCAATCAAATAGCCGCAGGGCTGCGCCCTCGATCCTGACACACCAACAATCGGGTCAACACTGAGAGCGGCACGGAAAGCACACCCTCACCAGACGACCTCTGGTTGCCGAATCTCAATTATTACATTGTAATAAAGGTACCTTGACATATGACCTCATATATGGTATGACCTCAGCATATCCAGTCTGAACTGGTTAGGCTTGGTAATAACAATTGCCACGATATTTGAACTCAATATCTAGACTTCTCCTGAAGTCTACTTGTTTACTCAGTACTAAATCCTGGTCCTAGACCAGGTATATTTTGCTCTCAGAAAGCTATAGAATTTTAAAGCAAAACAGTTTTATACAGATCATTACATCGTTATTTAATCGAGGCTCTTCACTCACATTAG
Organism: Procambarus virginalis; assembly: GCA_020271785.1. Classification (NCBI taxonomy): domain Eukaryota; kingdom Metazoa; phylum Arthropoda; class Malacostraca; order Decapoda; family Cambaridae; genus Procambarus; species Procambarus virginalis. The sequence goes on from WNGS01005641.1 coordinate 13,186,018, forward strand.
CCCGTGAAGACAGTAATATGTTAATATTAGTTAATACTAAGCCTTTAAACTATTGTCTGAAAATCTTTCTAAATGATTTTTATGGGAGAGAGACGGCTCTAAGCTGTTGTGGGGGTACAGTTGTTTGGCCTGGCCCTTCCAGTTGCTGTCGACCAAGCGAGGTGTGTGGACCCTGGTGTGGTTGCTGTTGTGGCCTGCGTGATGATGCCATAAGCACAGTCAGAGAACATTGTATAAACATCATAGGTCTACGGATGTTCAACATCCTCCCAGCGAGGAGGATGCCCTTCCTCCTGAAAGGAGGAAGGGCATCCTCCTCGCCTTTCAGGAGGAAGGGCCTTCCTCCTGAAAGGAGGAAGGCCCTTGCCTCCTGATAAAGAGGCGCCCTTCTTGAGCCCGAATGGACACATGTATAAGCAAGTAGATGGTATATATATATATATATATATATATATATATATATATATATATATATATATATATATATATTATATATATATATATATATATATATATGTCGTACCTAGTAGCCAGAACGCGCTTCTCAGCCTACTATGCAAGGCCCGATTTGCCTAATAAGCCAAGTTTTCATGATTTAATTCTTTTTCGACTACCTAACCTAATTAACCTAACCTAACCTAACTTTTCCGGCTACCTAACCTAACCTAACCTAACTTTTTCGGCTACCTAACCTAACCTAACCTGTAAAGATAGGTTAGGTTAGGTTAGGTTCGGTCATATATCTACGTTAATTTAACTCCAATAAGAAAAAAATAACCTCATACATAATGAAATGGGTAGCTTTATCATTTCATAAGAAAAAATTAGAGAAAATATATTAATTCTGGAAAACTTGGCTTATTAGGCAAATCGGGCCTTGCATAGTAGGCCGAGAAGTGTATATATATATATATATATATATATATATATATATATATATATATATATATATATATATATATATATATATATATTGGTGTATACTGGCAGCAGGTTTTCTTTTACACATGTCTCATTGAATATGACCGCATATTCTGTATTTACTATCTTCTGATTTAGGGTAAGAATAATGAATAATGAAAGAAATAATCCGTAAAGGAGTAAAAAGCACTACTCCTAACCAAAACATAAACCTGACAATATTCTATAAAACCAAGAAGACTTCCGAACTCCTTATCAAAAACAGCCCGAAGCCGACAGAGAACCCTCTACAGCAGTCAAGCGTTGTATACATGTACACTTGCCCCCACGAAGGATGTAACCTTCAATCTAAGTACATAGGTATGACGTCGACCAAGCTGACGAGGCGTTTGACATGCCATCTTCAATCCGGTGCCCCTAGGAATCACATGAGACAAGCCCATGACATCACCCTAACAAGAGAAATGTTGAACAAGAATACATGCATAATAGACAGAACCCAAGATGCAAGAAGATTACAAATTCTTGAAGCAATTCACATAAGAACAGAACAACCTACCATGAACACCCAAATCACGGAACTATTTACTCTTCCCACAATGAGAGTAAGGACAAGACCAGAACATAACGATGCCAACACAGAAGACAATGTTCAACATAACAGGCCAATTACACTGGATTAATCTTTGTATGTAGATGCCAGCTGCCTCGTATGGGCCAATAGGCCTTCTGCGGTTACCTCTATTCTTATGTTCATATGTTTCACCCCATTTATCCCCTATGTATCCCCTATGTTTTCACCTTTATTGTTTTATCACCTGACCCAGTGCGGGTATATAATCAAACCACATTGTAACATTTCCTCACTTGAGAATGAACCATGGAGGTTCGAAACGTTGTGCAAATTGTTTAAATAAGTGTAATACATTCTATAGTAATCCACATCTTTTCTTCACCCAGAAATTACGAAAATGAGTTTTGGAGAACTCCTATTTCAGCTAAGCCCTGATGCTAAGAAAATAGTTAGAGGGATAGAAGCCCTAAATCAGAAGATAGTAAATACAGAATATGCGGTCATATTCAATGAGATATATATATATATATATATATATATATATATATATATATATACATATATATATATATATATATATATATATATATATATATATGCAACAATGATCACAAAAACACTGATCCAAGTATGCAGAATAATATATATATATATATATATATATATATATATATATATATATATATATATATTATATATATATATATATATATATATATATACACTTATATATATATGTCGTACCTAGTAGTCAGAACGCACTTCTCAGCCTACTATGCAAGGCCTGATTTGCCTAATAAGCCAAGTTTTCCTGAATTAATATATTTTCTCTAATATTTTTCTTAGGAAATGATAAAGCTACCCATTTCATTATGTATGAGGTCAATTTTCTTTTATAGGAGTTAAATTAACGTAGATACATGACTGAACCTAACCAACCCTACCTAACCTAACCTATCTTTATAGGTTAGGTTAGGTTAGGTAGCCGAAAAACTTGGTTAGGTTAGGTTAGGTAGTCGAAAAAACATTAATTCATGAAAACTTGGCTTAGTAGGCAAATCGGGCCTTGCATAGTAGGCTGAGAAGTGCGATCAGGCTACTAGGTACGACATATATATATATATATATATATATATATATATATATATATAATATATATATATATATATATATATATATATATATATATATATTTATTAAATAAATTACGCTGATTATTACAGTTTTATTTTATAAAGAATTGTCTCACATTTATCATTTTTCACTTAATTTGATATTTAAACTTACACTTGAAGCTCATTAAAACATCCCAGTAATAGACTACATTGAAAAATATTAATTATATATATGGTTGGTAGGTAGTATATATATATATATATATAATATATATATATATATATATATATATATATATATATATATATATAATATATATATATATATATATATATATATATATATATATATGCAAACAAGCCTGAATGGTCCCCAGGACTAGATACAACTGAAAACTCACACCCCAGAAGTGACTCGAACCCATACTCCCAGGAGCAACGCAACTGGTATGTACAGGGATGCCTTAAACCACTTGACCATCACGACCGGACATAAGGAAATGATAGCCGAGGCTATATGAACCACTTCCCCGCCGGCACCTGGATGGTTATCTTGGGCATAGCATTTTATCAAATCACCTCATTTTTTGGGGCAACACGTGAGGAACACAAATGCAAACAAGCCTGAATGGTCCCCAGGACTAGATACAACTGAAAACTCACACCCCAGAAGTGACTCGAACCCATACTCCCAGGAGCAACGCAACTGGTATGTACAGGGATGCCTTAAACCACTTGACCATCACGACCGGACATAAGGAAATGATAGCCGAGGCTATATGAACCACTTCCCCGCCGGCACCTGGATGGTTATCTTGGGCATAGCATTTTATCAAATCACCTCATTTTTTGGGGCAACACGTGAGGAACACAAATGCAAACAAGCCTGAATGGTCCCCAGGACTAGATACAACTGAAAACTCACACCCCAGAAGTGACTCGAACCCATACTCCCAGGAGCAACGCAACTGGTATGTACAGGGATGCCTTAAACCACTTGACCATCACGACCGGACATAAGGAAATGATAGCCGAGGCTATATGAACCACTTCCCCGCCGGCACCTGGATGGTTATCTTGGGCATAGCATTTTATCAAATCACCTCATTTTTTGGGGCAACACGTGAGGAACACAAATGCAAACAAGCCTGAATGGTCCCCAGGACTAGATACAACTGAAAACTCACACCCCAGAAGTGACTCGAACCCATACTCCCAGGAGCAACGCAACTGGTATGTACAGGGATGCCTTAAACCACTTGACCATCACGACCGGACATAAGGAAATGATAGCCGAGGCTATATGAACCACTTCCCCGCCGGCACCTGGATGGTTATCTTGGGCATAGCATTTTATCAAATCACCTCATTTTTTTGGGGCAACACGTGAGGAACACAAATGCAAACAAGCCTGAATGGTCCCCAGGACTAGATACAACTGAAAACTCACACCCCAGAAGTGACTCGAACCCATACTCCCAGGAGCAACGCAACTGGTATGTACAGGGATGCCTTAAACCACTTGACCATCACGACCGGACATAAGGAAATGATAGCCGAGGCTATATGAACCACTTCCCCGTGCCGTGCAGATAATCATCCAGGTGCCGGCGGGGAAGTGGTTCATATAGCCTCGGCTATCATTTCCTTATGTCCGGTCGTGATGGTCAAGTGGTTTAAGGCATCCCTGTACATACCAGTTGCGTTGCTCCTGGGAGTATGGGTTCGAGTCACTTCTGGGGTGTGAGTTTTCAGTTGTATCTAGTCCTGGGGACCATTCAGGCTTGTTTGCATTTGTGTTCCTCACGTGTTGCCCCCAAAAATGAGGTGATTTGATAAAATGCTATGCCCAAGATAACCATCCAGGTGCCAGCGGGGAAGTGGTTCATATAGCCTCGGCTATCATTTCCTTATTTCCGGTCGTGATGGTCAAGTGGTTTAAGGCATCCCTGTACATACCAGTTGCGTTGCTCCTGGGAGTATGGGTTCGAGTCACTTCTGGGGTGTGAGTTTTCAGTTGTATCTAGTCCTGGGGACCATTCAGGCTTGTTTGCATTTGTGTTCCTCACGTGTTGCCCCAAAAAATGAGGTGATTTGATAAAATGCTATGCCCAAGATAACCATCCAGGTGCCGGCGGGGAAGTGGTTCATATAGCCTCGGCTATCATTTCCTTATGTCCGGTCGTGATGGTCAAGTGGTTTAAGGCATCCCTGTACATACCAGTTGCGTTGCTCCTGGGAGTATGGGTTCGAGTCACTTCTGGGGTGTGAGTTTTCAGTTATATATATATATATATATATATATATATATATATATATATATATATATATATATATATATATATATATATATATATATATGTCGTACCTAGTAGCCAGAACGCACTTCTCGGCCAACTATGCAAGGCCCGATTTGCCTAATAAGCCAAGTGATTTTCTTTATTTGCAATCAATTGTTTACTAATTGTTCAATAATTGTTTATACAAGAAGAGGAAGCAAGACTTGATACATCATTTACTGGGTGATGGAAGCTAGCCTCACACGAGGATAATTTGGTGTCTACATCCTAGTTATACCTGGTGGACTAAGCCTGCTGTACAATAAGATAAGGAACCTCCTCAATGTATACCAATATATGTAGTTTAATACTGTAGTTTGATTGGCTGCATATATATAAATTTATTATAAACAACCCCCTAATGTGTAAGGATCGGTTTTGTGAGATTATTGCAGAAATACAGTTCACTTAACATCATACTAATTGCTATCGAAATATATAAATTAACGTAAATATAAATTCTATATAAATTCATACAAATTAAATAAATATAAATCTCTCAGGACGGTTCCCACATTATTTGGTCCTTCGAAACCGGATTATTTGGTCCTTTGAACCTAGATTAATTGGTCATCTTCGAGCCGGATGATAGATTATTTGGTCATCTTTGTACCAGATGAACCAGAGTTAACCAGTGGATTCATTAAATATACTAGTGCAGTGTGATTTATACAATAACAATACAGAGCCAGTCACAGACCGACAGCGTTGCCTCGAGCTAGCTCATGACCCTCTCAGCTCAGTCCAGCTCATCAGCGGTTTCATGGTCAACCACCGATTTGGTGGGTTCTTATTCCATGAAGTGACAGCGCTTATATTGAATCCAGCCAAATTAGTGGCTCTGTCCTCGCAAGATTGTTCAAGGATTTTGTGGTGTTAATTTCGTGAGAGATTATCCACGAATTTCGTGGTGTTAATTTCGCGAGGTCACTCGTAATATTTAATACTTCTTGATAATATTATAAGTTTCATAGAGGAATAGAGGCTATTATAAAAAAATTGTGTATATTATTTCTCCAAAACAGAGAATTATTTAATATATATTGCACTAGTGTTCTCAATACAATGTTTACCAATTGCCAACCCACAATAGGGTAGGATATTGCCATTGACTAGTTGAACTATTTATTGTTCATACTAGTCCCATTATTACCATAGTCTAGTTGTACTATATTGAACAACCTAGAACCATTAATGAATGGTGCAAGAGTGTTGTTGCCTGGCTGGCTGTGAGCTGACATGGCGGTTCTGCCATGGGGGGCCTTCAACTTCCTCCTGTTCTGCGTCAGAATTCCGTGGGACTGGAGTTCTCTTGTAAGGCTGGTTATCCAGCCGTTGTGCTAGTGATGTGTGACATGCTTCGTGTCCCAGTGGAGGCCGTTTACGGAGTTGAACTTGTTACGGCCCGCCGGGTGATTGTCAAGTTCGTGAGGGAGGAGGAGTATCGGGACTTCCTCCGTCGGTACGAAGGGCGTTCGTTGCCGTTGCTGGATGGCGCCGGCTCTGTTGCAGTCTCGGACCGCAGTGGTGCCCTGACTTATGTCAGTGTGCACGGTGCGCCCCTGGAGTTCCCTGAAGACCTTCTCCGGCGCTTCTTCGGGAGATATGGTGCTGTCATCAGTGTACGAGTGAACACGCTTTCCTCAGGAAAGTATGCTGGGAAGCGAATGAACATCCGTACCTTAGGTATGCGCCTGCGGTCGGATATCCCATCTTCTCTCCGGCTGCTGGGTTACTACGTTCGGGTGTATTATGCCCGGCAGCCCCGTACCTGTTTTCGATGTGACCAGTTAGGGCATCAGGCTGCCGGGTGCTCTGAGGCCCTTGATGCACCTGTCAACTTGTTCCGGGAAGAGGATTTCCCGCCGCTCCCTCAGGGCGTGGATTCCGGAGATGAGGAGGGACAGGTCCCGTTCGCTGCTGATGCGGCCCCCCTGCGTCACCCGACATGCCCCCAGTGGTTGCTGTCCCTCCTCCGGGTGTTGCAGTGGCTCCTGTCGCTGGTCAATTCGCTGTGCCAGTTGTTCCCGAGGGACTTCCGGATGGTCTCTGCGAGTCGTCTTCATCTGCCTCGTCTCCTGCTGCTGCGCCTGGTCCTGCGCCCTCGCCTGGTGTTACGGCTGTGCTGAGTGCTGAGGGGGCTGCGGAGCATCCTGTTGTGTGCGGCCCGGTTCCCCCTGTGGTTGAGGCTGCTGCCGTACTTCGACGGGCGTCAGTTCGCACGGCTTGTGAAGCCCGTGGTTCTGGGTCAGCCTCCGGCTGTGAGGATGTGAGGCCGGTGCCCAAGAGTTCCAGGCGTTCTTCTACTGCTTGGGCTGATGTGGAGGACTTCGACGCCGGTGGAGCTTCAGGCGGTGATGTGGCGGTTCCGGATGCTTCGTGCTCTACGTTACTGGTGGTTGCTGACGTCCATGTGCCTGCTGTTGATCGTGGTTGTGCATATGATTTACCTCATGTTCTTTCTCCTGCAGAAGGTTCTCCGCAGTGGAAGGTGGCTGCTCCTACGGACGTGGATGGTGAGGGTTCTGATGCGAGCCGAGGCCTCAAGCTGGTGCTGAAGAAGGATGCCAAGCGTGGGGGGTCCCAGCAGGTGCACCGTCCGGTGGTTGACATGGAGCCCTATGAGGCAGCCGAGGAGGCTCCTAGTGCACTGCCCATTGCCCGGCCCCGTGGGAAGGAGCCCTTCCCTCTCGTCTTGGCCTCCGGCGTGGCGCATGATGCTCAGAATCCTTTGCAGTCTGACATTGTTGACCGCGTGCATCCTGTTCCGTGGTGCCCTTCTTCCATCTGGGTTCCGCGGGCTCGGGTTTTTGTTGTGGGTGTGCCAGAGTCGATGCCTGATCCCCGTACGGTTAATGATCGCCCTCTTCCGGCTAATATCATGTTACTCTGGGAGGTGTATTGTGTTCGCTTCCCGGTGGCGGTGTGGCCGGACAAGTATGAACATTTTGAGTAGTCTGTGTGCGTGCTGTGTGTTTGGTGTGTGATTGGACCTATGGGTTGTTTTGCAATGTGTTGTACCTATTGTGCGCCCTTCAGGCCGGTGTTGTGTTTGTTCTCATGACCTTTGTTTTGTTGTATTTCTTGTATTCCGTTCCCCACCTGTCCGGTATTATTGTTTCTTTTTCCTGTGTTCCGTTGTGTTTATGTTCATTGTTGTGTTTTTGTTGTCGGCATTCAGGCCGGTATTTGGTGTATTTAGTGTATTTGTTTTTCTTGTTTGTGATTTTGTATTTTTTTTGTTATGTTCTGATTGTTTGTTCTTGGTTTATTGTTTTATTGTATTAATTTTATTGTATTTATTCGTATGTTCGCATGTAAAATTAAATAAAAAAAACAAAAAAAATGAATGGTGCAGACCCTATTTTGGGTATAATTGTTACCAGCTCGAGTTGAGTTGTGTATATATAATAATTTACTTATGATCATTACACCTTTGAGTGATTAATTAGTGCCTATACCATCCTAGGGTGATAATCGAGGAGCTAACCTAAAGGTACTTCTAGTGACACTGATTTATCACTCAAATCATTAGTGTGTATGATTAAATATATATAATGTGTATTAATTTTAAGTGCTAACCTCTAGAAGAGGTAGGATTATAGCCTAGTGATAGCAGAATTTTACCCTAGGCTACCATCAGTAATTAACAAGTCACCATGACTAACCCACAGAAAACAAAGCGTGCTTTAGTAGCAAGTAAACGTCAACTGACAAGAGATATCGACCAATATGAAAAGTTGTTATATGAACCTGTAATTAATTATCATAGGTTGAAAATACCACTATTACAGATTCAAACCCAATTGCATATATTGAAAGCAAATAGGAAATTTTACCAAAATCAAGTCCACGACGACGACGACGTAGTAGTTGAAGATGTGGAACCATTCCTGTCTGACCTAGCACAATATGAAGAAGAAACTCAAGCCAGGTTGGAACATTTACACAGAATAATTGAATCAGAACAAATAGCAAGTACATCAAATAAAGTAGATAATGTTATGGATGATCTGGATCTTTTTGAGAATAAATGTCAAGCCAGATTAGATCCTTTAATCAACAAGGATAAAGCTTCACCCAATATTATACCACCAGAAATTAAGCAGTTCTCAGACAATTTATCCAGTCTCTGTGGATTCTGAAAACCCAATACCTGAGGCTACTAAGTTAACATGCCTCCAAACTGAAATTAGAGGTGAAGGTCAACCAGAAGTAGAAAATGTAAAGGAAAATAGCGACAGCACTAACTTCCCAGTCCAGCATCCTAGTAATAATGCTGGCAATGAGAAAACTGTCATACATCTAGTACTACAATTGCTGGATTTACTTCAACCTGATCAGACTGCTGACTCATTACAATCCTTCAGCATGGAGTTTGAGTCACTACTAAGAACATTCAGTCTTAAGGTTAATATAACTACTAGTGAATGGATGACCAAAGTAGTCCTTCAACGAAAATTGTCCAGCGTTATACTATATGAATTATACGCACATCAACGTAACACCATCCTGACAGTACAGGACATCACTGAAGGTTTACATTCCATTATAAACAAACGACGAGCAAATGAGGAAGTTAAAGCCTCATGCATGCCTTCAAAAATAGAAAATAAGAGTCAATTAAAGGGTAAAACAGCTACCCCAAATAAACATCAGTCAATTACACTCACATCAAGTTCCAGAAAATCTGGCAATGCATCAGAATCCTCCTAGCCTACTGTTACTAGTTCACCCAAACCGGTAACTTCCAAACGTGCAGTAGGCTGGGGGACATGTATGTTCTGCAAAAAGAAACATTCAACATACTGTTGTGCTAATTATCCAGACAGAGACACTCATATTAAGCGACTCCAGGAATAGGGAGATGTTCAAGGTGTCTCAAGTCACACAACATAGACTATTGTGATACCCAATTCAACACCTGCAACAGGTGTAGAAAACGTAGGCACCATGCAGCACTGTGCAAACATACGAAATTAACGTATTCAAGACCCAAGGTGGAAGATAGCATTCCCACCACAGTACAGTACTGCAAGGTGCAACAAACAAAGAGTGTCCAATCGGCAAAGTCTAAAGGTAATACAACTTTGCCTACTGCCCAAATTACCATCCAGAATAAGAGGGCCCAGGTCCATACCCGTGGGTTGTTTGACCAAGGGTCCCAGAGAACATAGTTCACTAAAAAGTTGGTAGATGAACTACAATTAAAGCCTGTAGCCCAAACGATAATCAACATCTCAGGGTTTCTAACAGATGCAGGACCTCAAGTCTACCAGGTGGTACAACCATCAGTACGTTTAGGCAGTTACGTCTGTTAAGTACAAGCCATTGTGGTGGACAAAATACCAGTAGACCTACAAGTTCAAGGTCTGAGAGCAACAGCCAAATTCCTGAGAAATAGAGGAATAAAATTGGCAGATAATATTAAGTCTGATCACCTCACCGACTTCGGTATCCTTGTAGGGACAGACTACTACCATCGATTCATTGGTAGCCCTACTAAATATCAGGGCATAACCATGCTAAATTCTGCAGGAGGCAAATTACTCTCAGGCCCAGTATTAAGCCTGAGGAGACTAAATTTGTCAGCTGATTATATTTCTCCAGTAGCATTATACTAAGGAGATTACAGCTGACTATAGCAACAGAGGTTGATGTTAATATCATCACTTAAAGATGAAGATGAGTTCATGAGGCCTTCAGTGGCAAATCAGTGAACAGTAGCCTAAACAGCTACAAGTCACTGCGACCAATGTCACTGAATCCACTGCAGTCTCCGAACCATACTTGACTTTAAAGATGGGCTATTCAATCCTCTGAATCAATTAACTAAATTAAACCACAATAAATCTGACGACTGATTTGATACATTTATTATTTAATCAAGATGAATTCCATGGGCCTCAGTGTTTATATATCAGTGACCAGTTACCTGAACAAGCTTCAAGTTATATCTAATGTCACTGCAGTCCCTGAATCATACTTGACTGTAGTACTTGATCACATTCAGTCTTCTGGGTTAAATAATATATAATTAGGCTATAATTTAGCCTTTCAAGAGTTAACAGGGAAATGAAATCGCATTAGACTTCTAACCCCTGCAACTCTAGTATGGGACATCCGTCCTGTACGAACAGATGCACAAATGTGTGATTACTAACAACTAACATCAAATTAATCTAATAATTTGAAGGAGGAGTATCGGTGTTCGTCTGTTCTAAATAGGACTTGACCCGTGAGCAGCCCCCTGGGGAATTTTGTCGGAAACCCGACACCATTTAATAATATTACATACAATAGGCAGAAATATTGCTGCTGCGTTGTATACACAAGTTAAACCATAGAAAATGTAGCTTGTAGTGGAATTTCCATCAATAGAAAACGGGATATCATTGCCACATACTATTATAATTCACCAGCTATTATGTTGGGAATTATTCTTAAATACATTAGTCTTTGGACTTTTACCATCATAAAAACATCTCATTTGAATTAACTTAATTATCAGTATCAAATAAAGTAAATGTGACCCTTCTATCAGTTACTGATATCTGGACAAAGTGCCAAGGCGTCAGTGAGAGGAAGGGTCAGCCATTGTTGTTAAGACCAGAGGCGCAGGGGAGCAAATTCAGCTCCTATAATTTCTCTTGGACGAAGTGTTATGGAGATCAGAATAGTGTTCTCATCATCAACACGCTGTCAACATAATCAAGGGAAGTGTCCTACCGAAACCCCGTATCTAATCATTTCTGGCCAGTTAATGTTCGTAGATACGGGAACCGGTTGAATGCGAACCCGCCTCATAATAAAGGTAATTAAGCCTTGGTCTATTATCTATTATACAGTGTTTTCTCTGATATAGCTGTCATATATTAGGATTTGGGTTTACAGCTAGCGCCCTTTGACAGGAACAAGAAGAGGAAGCAAGAGTGATACATCAGTTACTGGGTGATGGAAGCTAGCCTCACACGAGGATAATTTGGTGTCTACATCCTAGTTATACCTGGTGGACTAAGCCTGCTGTACAATAAGAAAAGGAACCTCCTCAATGTATACAATATATGTAGTTTAATACTGTAGTTTGACTGGCTGCATATATATAAATTCAATATAAACCTCCCTAATGTGTAAGGATCGATTTGAGATTATTGCAGAAATACAGTCCACTTAACATCATACTAATTGCTATCGAAATATATAAATTAACGTAAAAATAAATTCTATAAATTTATATAATTAAATAAATATAAATCTCACAGGTCGGTTCCCACATCGTGAACTAATTAATCATGTTTTACCTCTTTCTGCTGGTATTATTGTCAATCTTGTTAAGTTGTGCATTAAAAATGTAAATTTACCTTTAATAATAAGTATTATTTACAGACTTATGGAATGGCAATGGGGAATCCTTTATCGCCATTGCTTTCAAAACGTGTACATGGAATTTTCGAAAAGAAATTTGTTTAAAAAATTACCCCTGTAATCATTCCATGGTTTAGATATGTTGATGATATTTTGTGTATATGGCCTTCAGATGTAAACACAGACGAATTTGTAGCCAAACTTAATGATCAAATCACCTCTATAAAATTTACTATGGAGACTGAAATTGATAAATGTTTGCCATTCCTAGATGTACTTATCATAGGGAAGACTTTTCACTAAAGTTTAGTGTTTACAGAAAACCAACGAATAATTTATCTTATGTTCATTATTTTTCAGGGCATAGATACAATGTGAAAAAATCAATTTTTCTTTAGTGTATCTAAGAGCTCTTCGAGTTGTGAGTCCAGAATTCTTAGATGAAGAGTTTAAGAATATTGATTCGATTTTATCTCAAGCTTTGTTACCCAATGAATTTTTGGAAGTTTGCCGTAGCAAAGCACGTGGTACATATTGTAATAATATATGCAGTGAAAAAAATTCGCCAAGAATGCGTTATGTTTACCATTTCTCTGAGTTTGAGAATATTGTCAAGGCCTTGAAACTTTTGATATACATGTATTGTTTACCTATGAAATACTGTTGGTAAGCTACTAGTTAGAAACAGTCCTCGTAGTGATAAACTGGTCATTTATAAAATACCTTGTAAGGACTGTATAAGTTCTATGATGGGCAAACATCTAAAGATTTGAAATGTAGATTTTCGCAACATAAATACTATATATATATATANGATTGCATTGATAAATTGAATTTTCCCAGATTTTGATTTATTTTAATTTAATTTTGATTCAATTATTTTGTGTGAATTGCTTTGTAATTGAGCTGTGTTGTTTACCAGATCGTTCATTTCATGAGAATAGCTTATTTTTATATTTTATCATATTTTCATTTATTTTTTACTGTTTTTCTTACATTTCAGTGATGGGAACATCAGATCACTTGATGTTCCCAATTTTCTGATGGAAACATCAGACCATTTGGGAAGGCATCAGACGAGGGAGTGGGGAATGGTGGGGATGATGAGGGGACGTAAGTGAGAGATGGTGTGGAGGACGAGGGGACGAGGGAGGGGGTAATGGTGGTCAAGAACGAGGGGACGGGTTAGAATGGGATGGTAGGGACGAGGGGATGGGGGAATAGAGAATGATGGGGAGGACAAAGGGACAGAGGAGTGGGGCATGCTGGGAAGGAAAAGGGAATGTTAGAGTGGGGAATGGTGGGGGAGGACGAGGGAACCGTGGAGTGGGGAATGGTTGGGAGGCGGAGGAGTAGGGTGAGGGGGGAATGGTGGGGAGGACTGGGGAACAAGGAAGGTTGCTGTGGCTCAGCAACGCATGTGCGTTGCTGTGCCACAGCAACGCGTGGCCGGGTACTGCTAGTAATATATAATTCTACAGAGTACAGAAAACTAACAGAAAATACTCTTATGTAAATATACACCTTGGGAACATACACAAATGTTCAACTACACAAAATTAACATCAAACAAAAATGTATATACAACAAACAATAAGCTTATCAACCGCACATGGTTGACTGAACTGACAGACATACACTCAGGCAAGAGAGGTTTTTTTTTATTTTATTTTTACATGCAAAGCATGCAATTTAAATACAATAAAAACAACACAGAATACAGAACAGAACAAATAGAACAATAGACCACCGGCCAGAAGGGCCGACAGCACTTCACAACAAACCACAAACACGATAAATGCATAAAAAATACAGCATACAAGAAGGCACAAAGCATAATACATTGGCAAACAAGCAATCACAGTAACATCACAAAACAAAACCTACATAAAACAAAACAGACAACAAAGGCATAACAGGGAACATAACAGTACAATCACAATACATACCAAACAAAACATAAATAACAAACACGTACAACAGGTAAAGCACGCCATAACAAACGGAAGGCAAAACAAAATGGCAAAACCGAACAAAAAACACTCGCCAACAGCCTGAAGGGCACACAATATTGAATAAACAAGCCCATGCGACATCCACAACCGAACACACAAACGCACAGGAACCGCACACCCACCCACCAGTCACACAAAGAAAACCCAGAACACACACCGGAGCACGCAGGAACCAGGAAATAAAACCCAACCCACCCACCCACACACACACCCCACCTGCACCCCACAACCATGCACACAACAGGAAACACAGAATATACAGAAATCATTTGCGAGGAACAGCGTGAGAAACGTACTTCTCCGGAAGGAATCATAAGGATATTTCGCCTTGTAAGCTTCCCAGACTAGATCTTCAAGGTCGGTAGGGTTTTTGATCCCCCTCGTCCGAGCGGGTATCATAAACTCAGGAACAACTATATCGGGCGGCATCGGCCAACGCCCGAGGTCACTGACGCACTTCGCATAACGAGGCCGGGGAGCGCCATCCACGCCCTTCGAGGAAGCAGACGACACTGGAGAAGCAGACGAGGGTCGCTGAGACTGCCACGCCGTTGCACACACAGAGGGCTCAACAGAGGGCACCACCACAGGGGCAACAGCGGCCACGGGCTCACCACCAGACGACTGCAGGGAACTATGGCGGCACGCATCCTTTCTCAAAGTCATCACCAGGCCACGCCCAGCACCAGCATCCGCACCACCCCTGGCACCGGAAGCCACCACACCCCACTGCGGAGAGCCCCCGGGCGGGGAAGGAACAGGAGGCACACCCGAGACACAGGCACCAGCCCCAGCAGGCACATGTACCTCCGCCACCACCAACCGTGGAGACAACGACCCATCTGGAGCCACGCCGTCAACACCAGAAGACCCACAGTCACCGAATTCCTCAACATCAGCCCAGGCAGTAGACGAACGCCTGGAACGTTTGGGCTCCGGCCGGAGATCGTCAGAGCCAGAAGCAGATCCAGAAGTACCGGCACCACAAGCCGGACGAACCGACGCCCGATGCAGAACGGCAGCAGCCTCTACCACAGGAGGAACTGGACCACACACAACAGAGGCTCCGCAGCCACCCCAGCACCCAGCACAGTAGGGACCCGAGGTGAGGATGCAGGGCCAGGGTCAGCAGCCGAAGACGAGGGAGCAGACGGCGACGCCTCACAGGGAGTACCAGGAAGGTCCACGGGAGCTGCAGGGCCAGAGACATGGTCAGGAGGAACATCCGACGGCACCGCAACACCTGGAGGAGGGTCTGCGACAACCAGGGGAACTTCGGGTGACGCTGGGGAAGCCTCAGCAGCGAACGGGACGCTCACCTCCTCACCCCCGGAGTCCTCCTCCAGAGGGAGCGGCGGGAAATCCTCTTCACGGAACAAGTTCACGGGAGCGACCGGATCAGCAGTACACCCGGCAGCCTGATGCCCCCAACAAACCACACCGGAAGTAAGTACGGGGTTGTCGGGCATAAAACACCCGCACGTAGTATCCCAACAGCCGGACAGAGGACGGAATGTCCGACTTCAGTCGCATCCCGAGGGTCCGAATAGTGGTCTTTACTCCCGAATACGTGCCGGACGAAAGTGTGTGCATCCGCACACTGATAACGGAGCCGTACCTCTGGAAGAAACGCTGGAGGAGGGTCTCAGGAAACTCCATGGGGGCGCCATGAACACTGACGTACGTCACAGCTCCACTACGGTCCGAAACTGTCACAGACCCGGAGCCTTCCTGCAGCGGCGAAGTACGGCCCTCGTACCTCCGAAGAAAAGCACGGTACACCGCCTCACTCACCAACTTGATGATGACACGGTGAGCAGACACCATCTCAACACCATAAAAGTCCCGAACCGGGACTCGAAGCATGTCACTCAACACCACGTCCACCAGCGGGTAACCAGCACGGCCAGTAAACTCCAATCCGATGGAGTTTAACCGCACGACAGCGGGAAGAGGGCCGCCCATCGCAAAACACGCCACGTCCCCACCACCAGGAACAGCAGGGAGGGTAGACACCCCCACACCCCCTGCCGGCGAAAACGACAACTACCCCAAACTGCCGGAGCGGTCAAGCGACACGTCCTCACTCAACGGCAGCGCAGGTGGAACTCCCAACAGAGTACAGAAAACTAACAGAAAATACTCTTATGTAAATATACACCTTGGAACATATACAAATGTTCAACTACACAATTAACATAAACAAAAGTGTATATACAACAAACAATAAGCTTATCAACCGCACAGGGTTGACTGAACTGACAGACATACACTCAGGCAAGAGAGGTGTGGCATTTAGTGACATTAGCAGCGGCTAGCCGACGAAACTAGCAGTTACAAAACTCACGCACTCCGTTAAGAAATTTAATAATAATGCAGCAAAACACCATACATTAAATTAGAATACACGTGTATATAATGTTATATCAAATACTGCAGAATGAATTACTTTTTTTTTATAAAATTAACACAACTTAGTACAAATAAAGACAGGAAAACAATTTACAAACATTGAACATTGAAACAGACAGGAATTTGAAAAAAACACAACACACATAACCCAGAACCTTGTACAGCATACGGAACAGAAACACAAACGGAAAGAAAACAATAAGTACATAAAGAAGCAATGAACTAGTTAACACATAAAACAAAACAAGCCAGAAGGGCCGCACAAAACCAATGCACACAAACACAGAACCGGAACATACAGGAACCGGGAGGCGGAGAACCAAAGTTTTGACAAAAAATGATCCTCAAGAAATACAAGGGGAAATACATGACACAGTAAAGAAGGAATCCCACAGTCACACACGGACACACACCAAAACAAACACCGGAACGCACAGGAACTGGAAAAACAAACCACAGCCACACACCAAAACCCACAGCAGAAACACCGGAACATGCAAGAACCAGGAACAAAAAAACCCTACTACACACATTCGCAACCACCCACCCCACAACCACAAACACAGACACAAACAAACACTGTAATACATAGGAATCGGGCACAACAGGAGCAAATTCATTAATAATAATAATCCTCATATTTCTCAGGGTAATCCACCTTCGGATATGTCATAACATAAACATCCAAGTCAACCCACTCCCGTTTGGTAGGGCTGACATCCCCACGATGCCGTGGGCGCCTCAGAACTGTGGAACCACTATATCAGGAGGAACCCGGGTGGAGGCGGACGCCCCCGAGCAGAGGACATTGAAGACGAAGGTTGAGGCTGGAGAGGCGGCACAACTACACAGACAAAACAGGAGACACCGAAGACGAGGTCGGAGACTGAAGTGGCGGCAACACCGCCGCCGACGAAACATAAGACACCAAAGACAAAGACCAAGGGGGAGACTGGAGAGGTGGCAATATCACCGCCGACGGAGCAGGGGCCGAGGGCACGGAATCCACCAGGCGAGCAGCCTTCTCAGGACCAACAACAACCCACTATGCTCACCAGCATCTTCGGCAGGGGGAACCAGTTCCCTATGGGGAACCGGAACAAACGGACGCGGGCGAGGCACCCCAAGCAGGAACCAAAGCCCCTTGCACCAGCCTCCACCCCAACAACAGGGTTCACACCAGAGTCCACCCACCTGTCAGAACGACACCAGCTGCCTGCACACAACCTCGCACTCCACAGAGGAAGAGCGCTCAGAGTCCTCAACCTCACATTCTGCAGCCCACTCACGAGGTGGCGATACACACTCTATACATCTGAGAATGCTTCGATACATGTCTCAGATCGTCGGAACTGTCGCCACCAGCAGGAGGCACCCGAGAAGAGCCCTCGGCCAGTGCCCCACAGCTGGGAAAGCGCGACCCCGAAGTACAGCAGTCTCGACAGGGGGAGCCAAGGCCACACCCACAGGTGACACCAGAACTGAAGACAGGCGAAACTGGCGGAAGTGAAGGGGCCAGCACAGTGAGTGAGCTCGCGGAGATGCGGGACCCGGCAGAAGAGGAGTCTGCAGAGACNGAGTGCCAAACTATTGAAGGTGGTGACTAGAAACTTCTTAACCCAGCATGTCAGAGAACCCACAAGGATGAGGGAATGATAAACCAGCGAGACTCGAACTAGTCTTCCTCTGAACGACTCCAACATAAGAGAAATCGGTTTTGATGCCCCAGTAGGAATGATCGACCACAGTGTGCTGGTGTTTGAGTACTTGATTGAAGAAGGTTATTGAACTCGAGGAGGGATACCGAAAACATAAGGTTAGCATACCGAAAGGAAAACTATGAGGAGATAAGAACATTCCTAACAGATATAGCATGGGAAACAGAGCTCAGGGAAAGAAGGCCCAAGACATGATGGACTACATCACACAGAAGTGCAAGGAACGCAGCAAACAAGTTTGTCCCAGTCCAAAAGGAAAACAGTGAAATGCAGATGAGAAACCAATGTTTTAATCAGAGATGTAGGCTAGCTAAGCAGCAAAGTAAAGGGCATGGAGAAACTATAGGAATAACAGGACACTTGAGAGCAGAGAAAGATATCAGAATGCCAGGATGAATATGTCAGGATGAGAAGAGAGGCAGAAAGACAATACGAAAATGACATCGCAAGCAAGGCAAAGACTCAGCCTAAAGCTGCACAGCCACATCAGGAGAAAACAACAGTAAAGAACAGGTATGAAATTAAGAATAGGGCAGAAGGATTCACTACAAACGACAAGGAAGTGTGTGAGGAACTGAATAAGAAATTCCAGGAGGTCTTCACCTTAGAGCAAGGAGTAATCCCGAGAAAGAGAGGGAATAGCTAACCAGGAACCTTGGAAGAGTTTGAGATTACCAGCGGGAAGTAAGGAAGTGTTTACTAGAGTTGGATGTGACAAAGGCTATAGCCCATGGAATCTCCCCTTGGATACTAAAGGAAGGAGCAGAAGAACTGTGCCTGCCACTCTCCATAGTGTACAACAAATCACGGCAACAGGGAACTGCGCAAAATTTTGGAAAGCAGCTATGTAGTCCGATATACAAGAAAGGGGATAGACAGGAGGCACTGAACTACAGGCCAGTGTCCCTAACCTGCATACCATGCAAGCTGATGGAGAAGATTGTGCGAAGAAAGCTAGTGGAACATCTGGAGCAAAGAACTTTGTAACACAGCATCAACATGGGTTCAAGGATGGCAGTCCTGCCTCACAGGTTACTTGAATTCTACGACCAGCAACAAAAATCAGGCAAGAAAGAGAAGGGTGGGCAGACTGCATATTTTTGGATTGTCAGAAAGCCTTTGATACAGTACACACAAGAGGCTAGTGAAAAAGCTGGAGATGCAGGCTGGAGTGAAAGGGAAGGTACTCCATTGGATAAAGGAGTACCTAAGCAACAGGAGACAACGAGTCAGTGTGAGGGGTGAGGTCTCAGATTGGCGAGACGTTACAAGTGGAGTCCCGCAGGGGTCAGTCCTTACCTATACTGTTTCTGATATAATGTAAATGATCTCCCAGAGGGTATAGAATCGTTTCTCTCAATGTTTGCTGATGATGCAAAAATTACAGGAGGATTGAAACAGAGGATGATAGTAGGAGGCTACAAGATGACCTAGACAGACTGAGTGAATGGTCCAACAAATGGCTGTTGAAGTTCAACCCGAGTAAATGCAAAGTAATGAAACTAGACAGTGGAAACAGGAGGCCAGACACAGGATACAGAATAGGAGATGAAACTTAATGAAATGGACAGAGAGAAAGATCTAGGAGTTGATATCACAACCAACCTGTCTCCTGATGCCCACATAAAAAGAATAACGTCTGCGGCATATGCGAGGCTGGCTAACATCAGAACAGCGTTCAGGAACCTGTGTAAGGAATCATTCAGAATCTTGTACACCACATATGTAAGACCAATCCTGGAGTATGCGGCCCCAGCATGGAGCCCGTACCTTGTCAAGCACAAGACGAAGCTGGAAAAAGTCCAAAGGAATGCCACTAGACTAGTCCCAGAACTAAGAGCCATGAGTTACAAGGAAAGGCTGCGGGAAATGAACCTTACGACCCTGGAGGACAGAAGAGTAAGGGGAGACATGATCATAACCTACAAAATCCTCAGGGGAATCGACCGGGTAAACAAGGATAAACTATTCAACAATGGTGGTACGCACAAGGGGACACAGGTGGAAACTGAGTACCCAAATGTGCCACAGGGACATTAGAAGGAACTTTTTCAGTGTCAGAGTAGTTAACAGATGGAATGCATTTGACAGTGATGTGGTGGAGGCTGACTCCATACACAGTTTCAAATGTAGATATGATAGAGCCCAGTCGGCTCAGGAACCTGTACACCAGTTGATTGACAGTTGAGAGGCGGGACCAAAGAGCCAAAGCTCAACCCCCGCAAGCACAAATTGGTGAGTACAAATAGGTGAGTACACACACACACACGCACACAACTGAACTGGAAAAGGTTCAAAGGTTTGCCACCAGACTAGTACCCGAACTGAGAGGTATGAGCAACGAAGAGAGACTACGGGAATTAAACCTCACGTCGCTAGAAGACAGAAGAGTTAGGAGGGGATATGATCACCACGTACAAGATTCTCAGAGGAATTGACAGAGTAGATAAAGATAGGCTATTTAACACAAGGGGCACACACACTAGGGGACACAGGTGGAAACTGAGTGCCCAAATGAGCCACAGAGATATTAGAAAGAACTTTTTTAGTGTCAGAGTGGTTGACAAATGGAATACATTAGGAAGTGATGTGGTGGAGGCTGACTCCATACATAGTTTCAAGTGTAGATATGATAGAGCCCAGTAGGCTCAGGAACCTCCACACCTGTTGATTGACGGTTGAGAGGAGGAACCAAAAAGCCAGAGCTCAACCCCTGCAAGCACAACTAGGTGAGTACACACACACACGCACACACACAGTCGTCAGTCAGCCATGGAGGGAGACACAAAGGTTTTTGATTGTTGCCGCTGGAGGCGGCTAGTTTATTGTGCACCATACTCATCCTGTGAGGCGGTAGCGCAAAAAGCATTACAGAGGGCACTAAAGGTCTTTATGAAACCTTAACAGAAATTATTACATAAAGACTTTCACCTATCCTTCACACCTTATTATTACAATGTCACCTAGTTACAGAGAATGTTCTACTTGAAGAGCTATAGCTCTTCAAGTAAACATATATGTTTATGTAAACATATATATATAGATGTAAACATATATATTTATGTAAACATATATGTATATGTAAACATATATGTTTACAGTAAGTCATTATAAATTAATGGTGGGTCTTAATTACCATTAATACATAATTGTTTGAGCAATGGTGAAATTACAGAGTCGTAGGGGAGCTGATGTTTACTATTAGTCTTCACAATACAACACTTGTTTCTTAAAGGGAGGCGCCTGGGCTGCCGTACGGAGTGGACGTGTCGTTTGCCCACTTCGGCAGTTTTGGGATAGTTGCCGTTTTCGCCAGCAGGGGGTGTGGGTGTCTCTACCCTCCCTGCTGTTCCTGGTGGTGGGGACGTGGCGTGTTTTGCGATGGGCAGCCCTATTCCAGCTGTCGTGCAGTTAAACTCCATCGGATTCGAGTTTACTGGTTGTGCTGGTTACCCGCTAGTGGACTTGGTATTGGGTGACATGCTCCGAGTCCCGGTTCAGGATGTATATGGTGTTGAGCTGGTCACTGCTCACCGTGTCATCATCAAGTTTGTGGGTGAGGCAGTGTACCGCCATTTTCTACGGAGGTACGAGGGACGTACTTTGCAGCTGCAGGAAGGCACCGGGTCTGTGACCATTTCGGACCGTAGTGGTGCTGTGACGTATGTCAGTGTACATGGCGCCCACATGGAGTTTCCTGAGACCTCCGGCGATTCTTCCAGAGGTACGGCTCCGTCATCAGTGTGCGGATGAACTCGCTTTCGCCTGGCATGTATTCGGGGGTGAAGACCAACATTCGGACTCTCGGGATGCGACTGAGGTCGGACATTCCGTCATCTGTCCGGCTGTTAAGGTACTACGTGCGGGTGTTTTATGCCCTACAACCCCGTACTTGTTTCCGGTGTGGAGTGTTGGGGTATCAGGCTGCCGGGTGTACTGCTGATCCAGTCGCTCCCGTGAATTTGTTCAGAGAAGAGCATTTCCCGCCGCTCCCTCTGGAGGAGGACTCCGAGGGTGAGGGGGTGGACGTTCCATTAGCTGATGTGGCTCCCCCAGCGTCGCCCGACGTTCCACCGGTCGTCGCAGACCCTCCTCAGGATGGTATGGTGCCGTCGGATAATACTCCTGCTCCTGTCTTTGGCCCTGCTGCTCTGGTGGGCCTTCCTGGTGCTCCCTGTGCGGGATCGTCGTCTGCTCCATCGTCTTCGACTGCTGAGTCTGGCCTTGCATCCTCGCCACGGGTCCCTACTGTGCTGGGTGCTGGGGTGGCTGTGGAGCCTCCTGCTGTGTGCGGTCTGGTTCCCTCTGTGGTGGAGGCTGCTGCCGTTCTGCGTCGGGCGTCTGTTCGTCCAGCTGGTGGTGCCCGTGTTTCTGGGTCTGCTTCCGGCTCTGACGATCTCTGGCCGGTGCCCAAACGCTCCAGACGTTCGTCGTCTGCCTGGGCCGAGGTTGGGGACTTCAGTGACTGTGAGTCTTCGGGTGGCGACGGTGTGGTCCAGGATTTGTCATTGGCTTCGAGGCTTGTGGAGGTGGAAGTACATGTGCCTGCTGGTGTTGGTGACCGTGTCGCGGGTGTGACTTCTGTTCCTTCTTCGCCAGTGGCCTCTCCGAGGTGGGGAGTGGTGGCTTCCGTTGCCCGGGATGGTGTGGATGATGGTGCTGGGCGTGGCCTGGTAGTGACCTTGCGGAAGGATACGCGCCCCCAGGGTTCTCTGCAGTTGTCTGGCGGTGTGCCCGTAGCTGCTGGGGCCTCTGTGGTGGTGCCCTATGGCCGGTCCATTCCTGTGAGGTGGCACGTTGGTGACCTGGGGGACGTGTTGCCGGCGTCTGTGATGCCGACGAGTTACTGGAGAGAGCTTGCAGGGATGAAGCTGTATGAAGGCACGGCGGACTTTCTGGGTGGGGAGGTTCCTTTGTTTTGGGGGAGAGTGGCTGCTACTGGCCTCAGGTGTGATACTGTGTGGGTTCCCTGTTTGCGGGTGTTTGTTGCCGGGGTTCCGGATTCCATGGTGTCCCCAGTGCATCTCAAAAACCCTTTGCTGTGGTTGATCTGGGAAGCGTTCCATGTACGGTTCCCGTGGGACTTGTTCCCGGGCAAGTATGCCCATTGATTTCCTGTGTTTTTGTCGTGGTGTGTGCCCTTCTGGCTGTTTTGTTTACCTTCTTATCGTTTGTGCCCATGCCTCTCCCTGTGTTTGTTGCGAGGCGGTTGGCTTGGTATGGGTGGTTTTGTTTTTGTATTTGTTATGCTTTTGCCCTGGTGTTATTAATGTGTTTTTTTTTTGTTTTTCTTTATATCTCTGTTGTGCGTTTGTGGTTTCTTGTTATTTTTTTATATTGTACCACCTGTTGTGCTTTGTTGTCGGTCCTTCCGGCCGGCAAGTATGTTTGTATTATTTTATGATGTTACTATGTTTGCTTAATTGTATTTTGCTGTGTTTCTCATGCATTTCTTGTATTTTGTGTTTTGTTGTAGTGTGCTGCCGGTCCTTCAGGCCGGTGGTTTCGATCTGTAAATGTTATAATGTTTTCTATTATTCCTATGTGTTATTGTTTTGTTTGCGTTGTTTGCCTCTTTGTCATTGTTTTTGTTTTGTATCTTGATGTGTGTTTCTCCTGTATATACTGTTGTCTTCTCCTGTTTGATACTTGTTGTACTGGGCTGTCGGTCCTTCTGGCCAGCGGTTTCTTGTATTGCTATGTTATATTTCGCTTGTTTTATTGTATTTATTGTGTTTTACTTGCATTCTTGCATGTAAAAATAAAAAAAAATAAAAACTTGTTTCTTAATCTCATATGTCGTTTATATATTGGGAGCGAAATGTGGATAAAGTGCAAGGATTTCAGGTATTTTATCCTGAATAATAAGATAGGTTGTCATATCATACAACGGGAGTTTAGATTTATCTCTAAATGGCTCAATTTTACTATAATCCAAGATATAGTGTTTGAGAGTGTGTCCTTGTCTTTGTCCACACACTCTACACTTTACTTCATCTAGATCCCTATACAAGCCGAACTGCCAGAGATACTTGTAGCCAAGTCTTATTCGAGCTGTGACAATGTCTGTTAGTCTGCTTATTTTGTTACTTGCCCCATACACATATATTTTACTTCACACATTTCATTATGATAAACAATGGACCTGCTAGTTCAAGTTTGCACTGTTCTACTGTCTACGAATTCATCCAGGAGTTTTTGTCTAATGACACTTTTAAGGGACCGACTTGATTACTCAAGATTCCGTAAGGATGGGAACGTTGGACAGGGAATAAGCACAGAATTTCGGGATATCTTAGGATATCCCGAAAGTGTACAGCTCCCAGGAAGTGTACAGCTATGCAGTGAATAGCAAATAGTGAACGTTAGATAAGAAAAAAATAAGGAAGAAAGTGTTGACAACAGTGACACCAGCGAACAGGACAGCGAGGAGTAGACACGTGGGAGAGCTGCCAACCGAACCCCGATATGCAGACATCTATAAAATTCACCTAGGTAGTGTTGGCGGGGCAGCTGGCAGTAAGTACCGTCTCTCTAGGTCATCACTAAGGTGTACAGATTGAGTTTATATTAACTTATTATATATTACTATATATTATAATACTATTACTCTGGCTCTGTAGAAGCCAGAGTATAGAGGTTCTTATCAAACTTAGTGTGTCTGTGGCTCTAGGAAGTGGGTAGACCAGGCCATGCACAAGCATGCACAACAAGCACGCACACACACATAAGATTATTGACACCTAGGTGGGAGTGACTGTCCTTCCCTCCCTATCTCCATAAACAGACACACATCCGGGCTAATTCTGGGTTGAAGTTCTTGACACTATATGGGACAAGTGCCCTCTTGACCATCGATACCCCCCTCTCCACTCCCCCAAATCCCCCCCTGTCCATATCCATACACACACACACACACTCACACACTCTCACTCTCTCTCTCTCTCTTTCTCTCTGTCTCTCTCCTCTCTCTCTCTCTCTTTCTCTCTCTCTCATAGGGAACAAACATGACAGGGAGACAAACTTGGGGAGACAAACTGAAGGAAACAGATGCAGACGCATAAGGAACATGATGACTCGATTAAGGAAGAAATCGGCCGAATGTGGAGTCTTATCAGTGAAGAACTTAAGGCAATGAGGGAGACAGTAACCAACCTGCAGAATGTGTTGAAGGCAGCAAAGGGTGAAATAAAAATCATGGAAGAGAATCCTACGCAAGATTAGACATGAACGATCTCTCAGGGAGACGGCAATGTTCCTGTAGGGGGGGACTTCAACAATAAATCCCTCATTTGCAGATTTGTTTAAAAAGAACCCTGAAGCTATGGCTGCAGTAAAGGCAGTTGCAAATAAAGTGGCTTCTTCTCAGGAAGCAGCTAGATGTACAAACCGGCTGATAGAGCGAAAAAGAAAAGTAGTCGTAGTAGGAATTAAGAAACAAACAGGGACCAGTCCAGTAGAATGGAGAGACATAGACATAAATGCAGTTAAAGAGATCCTTAAAGGGGTAAAGATGGAAAGGGCTGACCAGAACATTGAAAAGATTTCTAGGCTTGGACAGTTCAATGAGGACAGAGACCAATTGATAAAAGTGGTATTCATGAGCGAGAACACAAAAGAGGTCCTGTTAGAAAATAAGATCACACTAGAAAATGTGCCAACGTTCAAAACAGTACTCCTGCAGAAGGATATGACAAGGGAAGAGAGAATGAGGGCACCAGCTATAAGTACGGAGCGCAAGGAGAGAGAAAGAAATCAGGTAACCACAACCCCGAACCCTGCAATCCCAGGTGGGAGTAAGGAACCCTCCTCAAGCAGTTCAACAGCCCAGGTGAGAGGATCACCACTCTCCCCCCCTCCCACCCAATAGATGTCCTACCTGCTCCAACCCCTGCCAGCCCCCCACTAAGTGTCCACTATGGGCGCCCTTTCCCCTGTCCCTCCTCTCCCCAGGACCTTTCTTCTTCCCCGGCCCCCCAAGCCCTCCCTTCAACAAATTCTCCCCACAAGCTTTTTCTTCTCCCCCACCTCCTAGCACCCCCTTCTCCCCACCTCTCCTTGCCCTCCCTCCTCCCCCATGCCCTCCCATCTTCCCCATCCCCAAGCCTTCCATTCTCACACAGTCCCCTAAGCCCTTCATTATCCCCCACCCTCTTAAGCACTCCTTTCTCCCCCACTCCCTTAACCCCATATTCTCCCTCACCCCTAAGCCCCCCCTTCTCCCCCCACACCCCGAAATTCACCCCTCTTCTGTCCCCCCTCTCCTGCACCCCCAATCCCTCCCTCCTCCCTTACCCCCCCCCCCCGCAAGCCTCCCCCTGTCAACCACCACCCAAGCCTCCCCCTCTCCCCAAACACCCAAGCATCCCCTATCCCCCACCCCCCAAAGCCCTCAGTTCTGCCCTACACTCCAAACCCACCCTCCCCATACCAGATCCTCCCAGCACCCTCACATTCCAGATCCCCCAAGGTCCCCCTTCCCAGGCCCACCCAGCCCGGACCCTCCCTGTTTCCCTACTACAAGAGAATCAACAGAAACTGAGGAAGAATTGAAGAGAGTCAGTTTGAAGGTGATGTACTCGAACATAGATCGGATTACAAGTAAGGCAAGTTAACTACGGGAAAGAGCACAGGAGGTGAACTCGGATGTAATTGAACTCACAGAAACAAAACGCTCAGGAAACACCGTATAATGAATGCAGTGTTTGCCCAGGACTGCAAAGTAATATGGAGAGAAAGGGAAGGAAGGGAAGAAGGCAGAATGACCCTGTTAATGAGAAAGGAATGGAATTACAATGAGACGGTTATCCCATGCTGTGAGGGGTTCAAAGACTACATAACAGGCACCAGGACAATGGGAGGATCAAGAGTAGTAGTAGCAGAGATATATAACCCTCCATTAAATGGCAGAAAACCCAGGCAAGAGTATGACAACAATAACATGGCAGTTAACACTAACATTAAGAGGGGAGCCACGGCTGCCTGTAGAAATAGATCCCATCTGCTCATCACGAGGGACTTCAATCAAGGAAAGATACTCTGGGAGAACAAGGAATCGCATGGAGGTGAGGATACATGGCGAGCTAAACTATTGGAGGTGGCGACAGAAAACTTTTTAAGCTAGCATATCAGGGAACCCACAAGATTAAGAGGCAACGATGAACCTGCGAGACTCGACCTAATCTTCACTTTGAACAACTCCGACATTAAGGAGATCGGTTTCGAGGCCCCAGTAGGAATGAGAGACCACAGTGTAATGACGTTTGAGTATCTGGTTGAAGAAGGGTTAAGGTAGTCAAGGAAGGGACCTGAAAACAAATGACTGGCTTTCCAAAAGTGAAACTACGAGGAAATAAGAAAATTCCTAATAGATATAACATAAGAAACATAGCTCAGGGGAAAAATGGCTCAAGACATGATGGAATACATCACGCAGAAGTGTAGGGAGGCAGCAGACAAGTTTATCCTGGTCCAAAATGAAAGAATTGAAATGCAGACGAGAAACCCATAGTTTAATCAGAGATGTAAGCAAGCAAAGCAACTAAGTAAAAGGGCATGGAGAAACTATAGAAATAACATGACACTTGAGAGCAGAGAAAGATACCAGAGTGCCAGAAATGAATACGTCAGGGTGAGAAGAGAGGCAGAAGGGCAAGACGAAAATGACATAGCAAGCAAGGCAAAGACTGAACATAAATTGCTGCACAGCCACATCAAGAGAAAAGCAACTGTGAAGGAACAGGTAATGAAATTGAGCATAAGAGCAGATAGATTTACTACAAACGACAAGGAAGTGTGTGAGGAACTCAATAAGAAATCCTGGAGGTCTTCACATTAGAGCAAGGAAAAGTTCCCGAGATAAGAGAGGGAATAGTTAACCAGGCATCACTAGAGAAGTTTGGATTACCAGTGGGGATGTAAGGAAGCTTTGGCTAAAGTTGGATGTGAAAAAAGCTATAAGTCCAGATGGAATATCGCCATGGATACTAAAGGAAGGAGCAGAAGCACTGTGACTGCCGTTTTCCATGGTGTATAACAAATCATTGGTAAAAGGAAAACTTCCAGAAAATTGGAAGGCAGCAAATGGAGTCCCACTATTCAAGAAGGGGGATAGACAGGAGGTACTGAACTACAGGTGAATGTCCTTAACTTGCATACCATGAAAGTTGATGAAGAAGAATGTGCGAAAAAAGCTAGTGGAACATCTGGAGCGAAGGAACATTGTGATACAACATCAACATGGGTTCAGGGAAGGCAAGTCATGCCTCACAAGATTAACTGAATTCTACGATCAAGCAACAAGAATCAAGAAAGAGAGAGGTGGGCAGACTGCATATTTTTGGATTGCCAGAAAACCTTTGACACAGTACCTCACAAGAGACTACTGCAAAACTTGGAGAAGCAGACAGGAGTGAGAGGGAAGGTACTCCAATGGATAAGGGAGTACCTAAGAAACAGAAGATAGCGAGTCACTCTGAGGGGTGAGGCCTCAAATTGGCGAGGCGACACCAATGGAGTCCCACAGGGTTCAGTCCTAGAACCTATACTGTTCCTGATATATGTAAATGATTTCCCAGAGGGTATAGAATCGTTCCTCTCATTGTTTGCTGATGATGCAAAAATTATGAGGAGGATTAAGACAGAGGAAGAAAGTATGTCGCCACAAGATGACCTAGACAAATTGAATGAATGGTCCAACAAATGGCTACTAAAGTTTAACCCGAGTAAATGTAAGGTAATGAAACTAGGCAGTGGAAAAAGGAGGCCAGAGACAGGATACAAAATGGGAGATGAAGTCCTTCGTGAAACGGAGAGAGAGAAAGATCTAGGAGTTGATGTCACACCAAACTTGTCTCCTGAAGCCCACATAAAAAGAATAACATCTGCGGCATATACACGTCTGGCTAACATCAGAACTGCCTTCAGGAACATGTGCAAGGAGTCATTCAGAACCTTGTATACCACATATGTAAGACCAATCCTGGAGTATGAAAGTGTGAAGTGTGAAATGCACCTCACGACACTGGAAGTCAGACGAGTGAGGGGAGACATGATCACTACCTTCAAAATTCTCAGAAGAATTAACAGGGTTGATAGATAAACTATTTAACATGGATGGTACATGAACCAGGGGACAGGTGAAAACTGATTACCCAAATGAGCCACAGGGAAATAACTTTTCAGTGTCAGAGTGGTTAACAGATAGAATGAATTAGGCAGTGATGTGGAGGAGGCTGATTCCATGCACACTTTCAAATGTTGATATGATAAAGCCTATTAGGCTCAGGAATATGTACACCAGCTTATTGACAGATGAGAGGTGGGACCAAAGAGCCAGAGCTCAACCCCCGCAAGCACAACTAGGCAAGTTCAACTCGGTGAGTACATACACACACACACACACACACACACACACACACACACACACACACACACACACACACACACCACCACACACACACACACACGTGTGCAACCCGTCCTCGACTCAAGTCCATTATATCCAGCGGTTGACCCCACAGATGCATTCATCAATTTTAACTTGCTCTTCATTCAAAACAGGAATTTTCTCATATATAAATAGTGTTAAATTATATTAGCATATTGTGCATATATAGGCATAGGTTAGGTTAGTTTAGGTGTTTTGGTTCTATTGACGATTATTTGTATTTGTAGTACGTGGGTGAAACATTTATCAGCCCGTCCTCCAAAAAAAAGATCCAAAAGTGATTCCATGCACCCGCCAAACCCCCTGTTTATGAATGAAAAGCAGTTTACACACGTCTCACAACTGCTGACGTTCGAACATATCCGGAACAAGTGCTTCACTGACGAATTTTGTTCGAACCACAACGCTGTAAATGCTTCACCCACGTACTACAAATACAAATAATCGCCAGCAGAACCTAAACACCTGACCTAACCTAACCTATGCCTATTTATACACAATATGCTAATATATTATAATATTAATTTATACTTGAGAAAATTCCCGTTTTGAATGAACAGCATGTTAAAATTTATGAATGCGTCTGTGGGGTTGACCGCTGAATGTAATGGACTTGAGTCGAGGATGGGTTGCATTTATCAACCCGTCCTCGACTCAAGTCCATTACATCCAGCGGTCAACCCCACAGACGCATTCATAAATTTTTACATGCTGTTCAATCAAAACGGGAATTTTCTCAAGTATAAATTAATATTATAATATATTAGCATATTGTGTATATATAGGCATAGGATAGGTTAGGTTAGGTGTTTAGGCTCTGTTGGCGATTATTTGTATTTGTAGTACGTGGGTGAAGCTTTAAAACGTTGTGGTTCGAACAAAATTCGTCAGTGAAGCACTTGTTCCGGATATGTTCGAGCGTCAGCAGTTGTGAGTCGTGTGTAAACCGCTTTTCATTCATAAACAGGGGGTTTGGCGGGTGCATGGAATCACTTTTCGATCTTTGTTTGGAGGACGGGCTGCATTTATAGCATTGTGGTTCGAACAAAATTCGTCGATGAAACACTTGTTCCGGAAGTGTTCGAACGAAATCAGTTGTGAGTCGTGTGTAAACCGTTTTTCATTCACAAACAGGGGGTTTGGCGGGTAGATGGAATCCCTTTTGGGTCATTGGAGGATGAGCTGCACGTGTGACCGCCTACAACCCAGACAGACCAGTGAGGCATCTGCTGGTTGACAACACCGGCTAACCCAGAGTACCAACACTGCACATCTGTGTAAATAAAAATGGAAATGTTCGTTTGTTCAAAATCGCTAATCTCCGAAAGTACTTCACCGATTGTTTTCAAATTTTCACACAACGTTCCATTCACATCGGAGCAGGTTTTATGTACATACCATATAGATGTCACGTCTGTGACGGTAAAAAAAAAACGGCTTTTTCTGAAAAACTGTGTTTTTCTACCAATTGCTTTGAAATTTTGACACAACGTTGCATTCAAATAGGCGCG
>WNGS01005641.1:13228515-13242071 GCA_020271785.1 Procambarus virginalis
ACCTCAGTGTGTTCGAATTACAGGTTAAAACTGGATTACGTTCCAGCTCGGTGCCTCCAAGTTCATTGTTGGTTCAGGCAACTACTGGTTGTGAAAATTTTAATAAATTGGTGTCCATGGGTACAGTGTGAAACTAGGAGGACAATGGATGCTGTTTAACAGCAACAATTAAAAATAATTATATCCCTCATTAGTGTTTGGAAGTGAAGTCCATGCAATCAGATATGTGTAACTCCTCTTTATTATTTTAATCCACTTTCCCAAAAATTATGAAGATTAATATTGGTAAATTTCCATGGCGAATATAACTGATGGAACAAAGTTATTGAAGCCAAAACTAAATTATCTAGACTTTCTGATTAAGGCCACATAACAAGACATCATTCACATATTTGCGTCAATAAGAATTAGTTTCAAATATTTAATTAACAACCTTAGTTTAAAATTATTCAAAATTGAAGGTAATTAACAGGTAGGATAAGATTTTCCATTCAAATTCTATATATCGGAATAAATCAATTACCATTACATTTTGCAACATAATTCAATATTCATAGTATGAATTGCATTTAATTTATTTGAACTCATTAACTTAGTAACAGGATGCGTTAAAACTTCATTCGTATTTCTTACTCATTATAATTGTGGAGTATTTTTACGACGAGCATCATGGCGTTAATCTTGGAGTAGATCCCACTCAGGGTTGGATGGTTCAACAGAGAGACGTCGGTGAGGACCAGGAGCCTAGTCGACGACACCAGGAGGCGGCCCTTGAGGGACCACTGGCCGAAGGCGGCGAGGAAGGCGAGGTCGTCGCTCACCACCACCACCGTCACGCACCATGACAACTGCCGCACCTGTTGACGTCAACATGGTAGACGTTATGTGAGAGGGACCTACCCGCCTCAGTAGTGATGTGAGAGTGACCTACCCGCCTCAGTAGTGATGTGAGAGTGACCTACCTGCCTCAGTAGTGATGTGAAAGTGACCTACCCGCATCAGTAGTGATGTGAGAGTGACCTACCCGCCTCAGTAGTGATGTGAGAGTGACCTACCTGCCTCAGTAGTGATGTGAAAGTGACCTATCCGCCTCTGTATTGATGTGAAAGTGACCTACCTGCCTCAGTAGTGATGTGAGAGTGACCTACCTGCCTCAGTAGTGATGTGAAAGTGACCTATCCGCCTCTGTATTGATGTGAAAGTGACCTATCTCACATCAGGTAATACGTGAGCTGGTTGGGGGTTTAAACCCGAAACGGGGCTCTGGATGTTGCACCAGTCTGTTACTTGCATGGAGGTGGACAGCGTCCCCAACCACTCCATAACAGAACAACAGCCGACATCGGCAGCCACACTCCCACTACCGTCGGTCGACCAGCACTGGGCATTGGAGTGCTTGCAATTTACCTAGGAGATCACCCTTTACGCATCTTTATCTTGGAGAAAGGTTCCAGCGGCACCTATTTAGGGGTGTGACTTCAAAACTGGCCTTGTTCTCTTGTCGGAAATCCGACACATGTTAACATACTACAATTACCCATTAGAAATTAGGGAATGGGATTGCGTGACTTCATCAACACCACGTAAATATATTAACTCTCATTTCTTTTAAAACTTCAGTCTAGTGTTTAAACCTATTAAAATAGTATTCAATAGGACTGAATATAATTAAATACACCAGGAATATAGCTTGACTCCCTATTCATTAAGACATAAATAGAACCAGCAAATATTATTGGACGTCACCCCACAGGGGAGAGCCAGTCACGTAGTCCACACAGAATGTAAAGATACATGAAACAAGGGCTCCTGCGGAATTTGCGACATGCGTCACGCACGATAGACAACTTACTCTATCCTATTGAACTGCCACAGCAACACCTCAACAACAGGAGTATTTGAGTACCTGACTGCCTTATATTCTTTTATTTATAGTAATCACTATGTAATATGGGAATGAGTAGGATTGATGGAATTTCGTTATGAGCACACGAAAACCACAAACACAGGTTTATGTTTTTCTTTGTTGCCCTTTCTGTAAAAGGAGGCCACAGTGTTAGGCGCCATTTCATGAACTCTGAAGCACATATAGCCACACCCTAAACAGATGTTGGGAGAAACACAACCTAATTAGGCCATCTCTACCAAACAGCTCAGACATTTTAAATTGTATACTAATATAATCATAAGATTGAGTAGTACTAACAATATTAGTAGAGTAGACCACCATATGTAGTATAATTTATATTTTGCAAAAGGTAAACAGTTGTAGATTATATCCACTCATAGTGTTATAAGTTACAATTGTCCCTCCAGCCATCTGTAGATAAGATTCTGGCAGGCAGAATCAGAATATACATTCCACTAGCATCATAATAATACAATATTGAACTTAACAAAAAATAGAATAAAAATAAATAATTGCCTGCTAGGAATTTCCCACACTTGCGTACACACCCTGCTCAAGCCACCATGACTCCCCCACTCTCTCTTTGTTTGCAATGATCTCCTAAATCTCCTTTTAGTGAATTAATGTCTTCTGTCACCCTATCTGCAGCCGTGACCCACTCTCTGTGGCTTTCTGAGAAACCTCACCAGGACAAGGACAAAAACCAGCTAACATATAGAACATTTAATACATAAAAACGCACATAATAAAAGACATATAACATACAATATTACCATACAACCCTCACTACTGCTACAACCAGGTAGTACTCCAATATCATATCCTGGCTTCCCCAACTATACATATCAGGTGGCAGCACAACTCTTGACTGACAACCTTCTATTCCCCTCACTGCATGGGGCTGAAATACATGTCACAACAATACTGTATCTTCAACCATAAAAGTGTATGAAACTCTGCTTGGGGGCTGAAATACCTGGAACATCTATATAGGTATCCCCCCAACAAATGAAATCAATCTCTCACCTACTACTGCGTCCTACATGCCAATAAGCACGTCAAGCACTTCCCTCATAAATTAATGTGTCCCCATGATCCTCTGTTCTGCTCACAGAGGATCATATCAACCTAACCAGTATGAATTGGTAGTGGCTCTTTTCCAATTCATATAACTAGGTCCTCTAAAATCAGGACCAAATGATGCAGTTCTCCCAAATCTGCTGCACAACGAAGTCCTACTCCATCATCAGTAACGTCTCCTCTGGTTCCACAAAGAAACATATAGCTTCCCCTACACTGCTTGAAGTTCAATTCCTCACTATGGAGTTCTGCTCTACCTCAGAGTTCAGCATACACTTCTTCTCCATCCTCGAAGTTCCTCCATTAACTTCTTCCCACTCAAACCGCAGAAATCTATGATTTGGAAAGGGGGGGAAGGGTTGCTCACTCTCTGGCACTCAATAAGGCGCTCACACAGGCCGCCCACAAAAATCACTTTAGGGGCTGCTTCACAAGGCTTCCTCCATTCCTGACTTGAGTACACGGAGTCGCCTGGCAGGCTCCAGACAGAAATGCCTGCTTACTTCCTTCCTCTTGATGGAGGACACAATTAGAGTTCTACACAGGCACGAACAACCACTCACTTTCAGGCCGACTCTAATATATTCAAATCATAGAGAAATGGTGTACAATGCCCTCAACAGCTTCCTCACACAAGTAGCCTTCCTTTTACCGCAAACACAGGGCATTATATTCTTCCATTTTCCAGAAGAGCAACGAAGTACGACCATCTCTGACGACTGCTGTGACTGGAGTAAGGTCATGACGTCCTGCTAGCGTCATATCACGTCATCAAAGTATCGACATCTCATTTCATGTCACTCTTATTAGAAGTTCATCCTCTGCTCGTATTCTTCAATTTCTCACTAATGTTTATTACATATTTTCTTCCTCTGATCTCTTAATTTCTGGTCTGGAATGCAAAATAACTCTCACTGGGTAGACTTTTCCACCAGGTTACATGTGGCCATAACACCTACCCGCCTCAGTAGTGATGTGAGAATGACCTACCCATCTCAGTAGTGATGTGAGAGTGACCTACCCGCCTCAGTAGTGATGTGAGAGTGACCTACCCATCTCAGTAGTGATGTGAGAGTGACCTACCTGCCTCAGTAGTTATGTGAGAGAGACCTGCCCATCTCAGTAGTGACGTGAGAGAGACCTACCCATCTCAGTAGTGACGTGAGTGTGATCTGCCCATCCCGGTAGTGATATAAGTTTGACCTACCCTACACAGTAGTGATATGAAAGTTACCTACCCATCTCACTGGTCATGTGAGAGTGACGTACCTATCTCTGTAGGGATGAGAGGGACGTACCCACCACAGTAAACATATGAGAGAGACCTACCCGCCTCACTAAGTAGGTGAAACCAGGCCAGAAGCGAAGCGTTTTGGATTTTGCAATACTTCGTTTCAGGCCCCTATATTTTTTGCAATGGGGATTAAAAGGCTTCCTCTTGGTCCCAGCTATTTTGCCCAAGGGTATTATTTGAACGCCTCCAGTCATCCCGAAATGTGCTCACCTCAGTAACCCGCACTCAAACAGTCATTCCTAATGGTCAATGATGATATCAACCAGCCAGTCTTCATCTTCCTTAGCAAGTTCCGTTTTCTGTCACAGCGTTTTTAATCCCATTTTGATATGTATTCTTTTATTATCAATATTGCATCATAGGGATATATGATATATATATATATATATATATATATATATATATATATATATATATATATATATATGTATATATATCATAGGGGTATTTTTTTAAATATTTCATCATAGGGATAGTCAACCCTACTGTGCAATGATTCATTCATCATCTTCCAACAATAACTCGTTTTCTTACGAGCAATAATGGTGGTGCTGGTAATAACCTACCAACACCAGCAGCAATGTGAGAGTGACCTACCTGCACCAACAGTAATGTGAGAGTGACCTACCAGCACCAACAGTAATGTGAGAGTGACCTACCAGCACCAACAGTAATGTGAGAGTGACCTACCAACACCAACAGTAATGTGAGAGTGACCTACCAACACCAACAGTAATGTGAGAGTGACCTACCAGCACCAACAGTAATGTGAGAGTGACCTACCAGCACCAACAGCAATGTGAGAGTGACCTACCAGCACCAACAGTAATGTGAGAGTGACCTACCAACACCAACAGTAATGTGAGAGTGACCTACCAACACCAACAGTAATGTGAGAGTGACCTACCAGCACCAACAGTAATGTGAGAGTGACCTACCAGCACCAACAGCAATGTGAGAGTGACCTACCAGCACCAACAGTAATGTGAGAGTGACCTACCAACACCAACAGTAATGTGAGAGTGACCTACCAGCACCAACAGTAATGTGAGAGTGACCTACCAGCACCAACAGTAATGTGAGAGTGACCTACCAACACCAACAGTAATGTGAGAGTGACCTACCAGCACCAACAGTAATGTGAGAGTGACCTACCCGCTGAGCCTCCTTGACCACCCGGGAGAGCTGCGTCAGCGACATGTTAGGGCCCTGACCATCTGGTGCCACGGCGAACACTGACACACTCCAGGGCATCCCTTGTGGATGGTCACGCTGCAGTTGTGACATAATGGGGCAATATTACTTCTCCCACCATCAGGTACCATATATTAAAAGTTTCTTCTAATAACAAGTACAAATTCATTTTAAATAAATTATTAGAAAAAAAGAAGCCCATTGCTCTTACCTCAGCTTTGGTCATGTCATCACCTCGCCATTGATCTTGTAGTATCTGATTCTTTCGCATCTCTGTCACTAGCTATCAATCACGAGTCCTCAACATGCTGTCGGAGGACAGAGACTGTATTATGCTGGAAGCCTCCCATGGCAGGGGTGCTAGGGTGACTGACTGCTGAATAATTTTCTACGTGACCCAGTTCGGGGAATGGGCTGTCTAGTCACCAAGTTTCGTCTCATGAGGAGGGGTCCAAGGCTTGCTGTCTATTTATTTATTTATTTATTTATTTATTTATTTATTTATTTATTTATTTATTATTTATTTATGTATTTATTTGTTTATTCAAGAGTTCTTACGTTCTTGTAAAGTACTAGCACGCATAGCATATCGGTTAGGTCCTTAAACTAAAGTTTCCCTGGAAAACAACACGCCAACTCTTTTAACAACCAGGCACCAATTCATTGTTGGGTGAAGAGAGGCCTATAGTTAAAATTGGTGCCTAATTAATCCTCCCCGACCACAATATGAATACAGGCCAAATCGCCTGCAAAGCGTTGGGGCGAGTGTTTTACCATTGTGCCACAGGGACTGCTATGAGATAATAGAGCCCATCAATATGGATTTAAAAATGGATGATCTTCGTGATGCTCTACAAGTGTTAGGGGTGTTCATTAGTGAGCCTTCTGGACACTATTAGGATCAGTGGTAGTATTGTCCACGTGAAATACGATGGGCCACACCCCAAATGAGTGCTGCTGTAGAGGTCCTCGTGCCTGGTATAACCCTAAGGTTTTCAGAACGTGACATGCTGTGTCTGCCAAGAGTTTGAGCATAGCTGCCTCACGTATTGTAATATAGTCTGCTGCACAACCTGCGTCAGCTCAGACCATGATACTTGCGACAACAGTTGGTGCACTTCTACTCCTCACGGCCTTTCCTGTCACAGCCTTCAGAATATGACCTTTAAAAGTTGTTCTCTTTTTCATGAGGTCCTTAAACTTGTCTACGACAACTAACTGAACTTCACCAAGGGAGCTTTTTCGGAAACTTCAGGCTCTCAGTTTCTCTTTCTTTATATCTCGTTATGCCTTGGAACGGATCAGCAAATGCTGAGGTTCCCTCACTTTTCTGACCAAGCCCTATGTTTTGAATGACAAGGCTCTAATAGGTTCTCCCTCCTGAATAATCTCAACCACAGTGATGATACACATATCAACTCTGACCTGGATGAACAAACCTGACATTGGACTGATACGCGTCATCCTCCCCCCTCACCGTGGAGGATTCAGAGAATGCATTGTCCTCACACTTGCTATTCAGGAAGGACCTTAAAGTCAGATATCCCTGAAGAACACGAGTAACTTTGGATGCATTCAAATGGAAATAAGCCATGTATCGAACAAGGATTTCAAAATGAAGCTTCATCTGTAGCGCTTCATGTCGATGATTTGCTAAGCTCTCCTTGAACTGATCATCTTTTTTTTTTTAATTTTCAATTAATAAAGGTTATAAAACGAACTTCGTTACCATTTTAATGACGATTGTGTGATGGTTTTCGAAACCTCTGTGTGTTCCGGTGATAATGGTACCAAAAGCAGTACAGTGAACATTCTAGTATTTAAGAATGCATGTTTCTTCCTTACGGAGATGCAGAACATTTCAAATTACGAAGTCAGTTCACCACCATTAATCACAGAACACTGTGAAACGTGGCTGTCAGATTACGTTTCTTTTATTGTGTCATGACAAATAATCCGTGAAGAACATGACGGAACAGCGGGGTTGAGGCTCACCTTAGCCTCAGCGCTGAGGGTTGTGGCGCCGTCCGCGAAGAATATGACTGAATAGTAGGGCTGAGCTCCTCACCTTAGCCACAGTGCTGAGGGTTGAGGCGCCGTCTGTGAAGTACATGACGGAACAGCGGGGCTCCGACACTGCGGCCAAAACAGCTTCTACACCACCGCTCAATAGTGCTTGTGTATCGCGACTCTCTGCCAAGTGCAGTGTGTTAACGTAAGTGTCTAATATGCTTTTAATATACATAATAGGTGCCCAGAGAGGACATAGTTCTATATATCATGTTACTAGATATCATGATTACAACATAGTACTTACTCCTACAGAATGAGTCATGCAAATACGGATCATCAATAAACCAAGATCTTTTTATCTCATACCATTAAGAAGTGACATCTGCGTGACAGCAACCTGGAAAATGGCAGCCAGTAGCAGGAGCAGAAATATCCCAGCAACCATCTTTTAAGCAATCAGTGAGTACTTAATTATTGTAGAGGGAGATTATTTCACCAACCGTCTGAATGAGCAATGAGCAAAAGAACTGTAGTTTACATCATATTTTTGAAATCTTGTTTATATGACATCAGCAGCAATCACACCATTAAGTTTAGTGAAAAACGATATTGGTTTAAATGGTATTCTCTCTTGTTTAACAAAAAAGAATCATTAGTTAATAAAACTCCTATGACTACAGCTAAGAAAATAATTGAAATAACAATAATAGAGCTGGAAAAACTGTCAAACCCTCATATTTAACAGGGCCAACCTCGGGTCTTGAGAACAGGATACCAACTGATCTGGCTACAAAAAACAAACGGAGCGCACTCACCACCTATTGCGTTATCACTAGTCCATCACAACGGTGAGGCAGGACGCTGGGGTACAGACTTAGACCCCTTATCCACTTAATTGTGTTACGTCAGTCCGGAACTGTTGCGCTCGTTCACAAGCGTCTGTCTCTCCTGTTTTATTTAGGACCCTGCAGTCTGTACATTTCAGTGATGCCTATTTCATTGCAGGTGGTATCCTGGCCTATACCTTTGTTAGTAGGAATTATGGTTCTTGCCATGATAGTGTATTTGCACACGTCTTATGGTCAGGATCACTTACGGGCCACAGTTCCTGTCAATTTTTCGGATCATAGTATGGTGGTGGTGGGGGTTCTTGCTAATGATCAGATGCATGCGGGTGGGGAGAGGGTGGTGAAAGCTAGATTTATTTATTTATTTATTTATTTATATACAAGAAGGTACATTGGGGGTTAAAAGAGAATATAGAAATGAAGTTGATTTCACATTCATGTAAAGCCACTAGCACGCATAACGTTTCGGGCAAATAATATGGAAATAATATGCATTGTAGTTTGCTTCGTTGCTTGTTTATGTTAGAGGACTTTGGGATGTTGT
The DNA here is from genome assembly GCA_020271785.1 of Procambarus virginalis. Classification (NCBI taxonomy): domain Eukaryota; kingdom Metazoa; phylum Arthropoda; class Malacostraca; order Decapoda; family Cambaridae; genus Procambarus; species Procambarus virginalis. The sequence goes on from WNGS01005641.1 coordinate 13,237,398, forward strand.
GGGGGGCACTAGTGAAGCAAAAGACAGACAGACTCAGAAGACAGGCTGGATTGTTGGGACTGGTGTAAATAGGAGTGCAAATGGTTCTTTGTTTGCTTAGCAAAATGTCTTGCGGTGGAATGATATGGTCTTCTGAACTTGTTGCAGGCTCGTTTGCGTCAGCTTTATGAGTTCATGGACCAGTGATTGCATAGGCTCGATGAGATTGCATTCTTGAAGAGGAGGATAAATGGTTTGCAGGAGGAAGTGGCTCAGGGAATCTATGTCCTAATGACGTCTGATCGTTTATATGGGGAGAAAGTATCTGCACACTTATTGGGTAAGGTAAAGTAAAGTCTGCTAGGTGCTCTGCTATGAGGGTGGGTATTTGTAGAGTGGATAGTACTTACTAGTACTGATGGGTTGGTGTGTTATGTTCGGGCGGAGTTGGAGGGGTTGTATCGGAAGGTAGTGTGTCTCGGCTGATTGTGGGTATTTTCTTAGTTTTGACAAAATGTGTTCTGTTGAGGACAATGTACCTTTACTCTGGGAGTTAATGAATAGGGAGATTTGGGAGATTGTTTGGAGTTTAGCGGCTGGGAAGGCGCCAGGTCTGATGGGTTGCCAGCGGAATTCTATTGTTGCTTATGGGGGTGGCTGGGTCTGACTTTCGGAGGAGATGCGGAAAAGTCTGCAGCATTGTGTCCTTAGTGGGTCTCAATCACTTAGTATTATTTGACACCTACCAAAGTCAGGGGATGTGCAGCTGCCTTCGAATTGGAGACCGGTTTTTCTCCTGAACTGGGACTATAAACAAATTCCAAAATTTTGTTGATTAGACTTCTGTTGGTTTTGGGAAAGTGTATTTCATTTGTGCAGTTTTGTGGTAATCCAGGTAGGTCGATTGTTCACTGTAATATTTTGTTACGTGATGTGATTTACTTTCTTTCGGGAAATGTTGTTCCGTCGGCTATTATCAATTTAGAATGATCCAAAGTTCAAAGTCAATTCCAAAGTTTTTGATAGGGTGGATATGGGTTTTGTGTTTTAGGTGATGGAGAAGATTGAGATTGCACCACAGTTTGTCTCTTGGTTCAGAATGCTGTATAGGGGTTGCCAAAGTAGTGTCTGTATTAACGGGGTGTTTCCTTTTTTACTTGGGAGGTCGGTTCGGTAAGGTTGTCCCCTGTCTATGGTCATGTTTATTCTGTGTCAGGAACCTTTGTATTTGGCTTTGCAGTCTCATCGTACTATTGTGCCGCCACCTCTCCCGAATGGATTGCTGATCCCAGTTGTAGGGTATGAGGATGACACGACTGTGCTTGTCTCCACGGAGGAGTTGGTGCTGATGGTACACGATGTTCTGGCTTGGTTTCATCAGGTGACGGGGGAGGTGATTAATCTGGAGAAATCTTTTATGATGGGGCTTGGTGCCTGGTGTTCTAAGCCTTTTTGAGAAGGGCTGGGGGTTCCTCGTTCCGGGTTATGGATTCGATTAGGACTCTTTGCATCTGATGGTGTAAATCGTATGAGATATCGTTGCGGGAGAACTGGGAAGCGGTCTCTAGAGGCGTATTGGGTTCAATTTCGTGTTTGAATAGGATGATATTGTCTCTGTTGTGGAGGGGTCTGCTTCTTGACTGTAAGATTCTTTCCAGTGTTTGGTATGTTGCATATACCTTTCCCTTTGAGCCGGAAGTTTACGTTGGTCATCAATAAGGGGCTCTTTTGTTACCTGTGGTGTGGGAGGAATCACACTGGTACGTAGCTCTACGCTTTGTTTGCCAAAATCGCGAGGTGGGATTGACTTGTTGGACGTCAATCATAAGACTTTAGTAATATTTTTGTCACGTTACAGAAGGAGCTCTTGAAAGGGGACGGTGTTTTCTCTCTGGGATTATATTACTGTCCGGTGCATGTTAGTTCTTTGTTGAAGTTGCCTTTGTGTAGGGAGATTGCGTTTCTATCGCCGCCATTTTATACTTGTGCTATTGATGTCCTTCGGAGGCCTTGTCGTGTGGAAGGCTGCATGGTTGCTTTTGCATATAAAGCATAAAATGTTTTATAAACTCCTTGCATGGTTGCTTTTTCCATGTCGAAGGTGTATGAGGAGTTGAGTCCTTTCGTTGCCCCTGCAGTGAGGGCGCATTCCCTCTTTTTGATTGGTTGAAGGTGTGGTGAACCGTTCATTTGAAGTTTCTAGCTCCATTGCAGAGAGAATTTCTGTTCCGGTATTTACACAAGTCATTGGCGACTAACGAGCGTTTTTTTATGCTGGGGATTAAGGATACTGACAGGTGTGACCTTTGTGGAGGGTGGAGAATGCATATTATTTGTTCTATTTCTGCACAGTTCGGGCGAGGTTGATGGATTAATTGACTGGCACGATTGTGCGTTTCTGTGGGTAAGTATTTAGTATTAATGCTTTACGTTTGTTGATGTTCGATTTTCAGGCTCCTTGTAGGAAAGTCCGCAATACTGTACTTTGGGTTTTATCGGATTATCTTGTGTGTGGTTGGGAGGACGGAGGGGTATATGGTGGACAGAACGTTGGAGTTTTGGATGGTCGTTTATGTTACTCGAATTGCGAATAAAATTGGATGTTTAGGGAGGGTTTGGTAGATCATTTTACTGGCAACTATGTGCATTTCGGTAGTGCATGTCGGTTACGTTTGTCAATGCGGCATAGCTCTGTAATTAAATCATTTGCTTCATGGTGGGTGTTGCGGTGTTGGATCTGGTGGTGATGTTATCGCTGACGGACCACCCAACCCACAACTCGACAAATACTCATATTTCACTAGGAGATCACACTAGGCACTTCTGGCTCTTGGAGAGGGGCTCAACGTTACACGTTTAGGGGATGCGGCTCCAACACGCAGCCTTGTTGTCACGTGCACACACCCACTCGAGCCGCTGTGACTCCCCACTCTCTCCTTATGGAATATGACCTCCTCAATCCCCTTTGTCTTACTAGACTTCTGTCTTACCCTGTCCACAGCAGTGGTTCCTGTTTCTTGCTCTCTCTCTCCTTCTTTACTATTTCCTGGGAAGCCTCACTGGGACAAGTGCAAACACCAGCAAATTTGGATACATTTACTGGACGAAGTACATACACAATACACGCATACGTATAATAATAATGATGAATCCTATACTCTGTACTATTATAATCAGGTTGCACTCCAACACCATCAGAACTCTATCCTCAGCTTGCTAAGTGGTATCCTATCTCTTGATATTACCTAATGTTATCAACCTCCTCAAGTAGATTAAGTCTTACCATATAATGTTACACTACCATCAAGAGAATGTATACATATATATATACCTATAAACACATATAAGGCAAATGAGCATTTGAATGCAATAACATACATATATATATATATATATATATATATATATATATATATATATATATATATATATATATATATATATATATATATATATATATATATATATATATATATATCAGTATAAATGATCCGTGCCACACAACGAATCAATCGACCATTCTATCAGTCTTAGAATACATATATATCTGTAGGTACTCCTGCCTACGTCTGTAACTCTAAACTTCAATATACACTTCTTGGCACATAAATGGCAAACGATCACTCACCTCTCACTGCGTCGTTCACGCTAATGACAAACACTCTCACCTCCATACAAGTGATCAGTTAGAACTATTTCACTACCCTGACAACTTCAGGTTCCTCAGGGTTTAAACACCAGGATCCTCTGCAGCTCCTCCAGGCTGCTACCATGAAGATTCCTTGAACAACTATGGTGCTTCCCTACTCCTATTAGGATCATCCACAGCTCTCCTGGCTGCTGCACCATAAAGTTTCCTTGAATAACTGTGGCACTTCACCACCTCTGCAGAAGCACGTGACACTCCTCCTCACTGCTTCTCCTCACAGCTCAAGGTCCTCTCCTTCCCTGCCTTGGAGTCTCATCAACCACTCCCTCTGTGCTGGCTTCGAAGTCCTCAGCAACTTCTTCCCCAAAGGACAAACCTGCAACCCATTTGCACTCCAATAAATTGTTTCCCTTTTTAACACATAAACAAAATTAATCACACAACATCTTTGTCTCCAATCTCTATCTGTCTTCTACATTTAATGAGAGTGGACTCCCCGGTGGGCGAGTCCATGCGCCACCTCGCTGGGCGAGCCTCACTCACGCTGGGAGGGGCCTCCTCCCTCAGGAGCCGGGCTCCTTCAGTTGCCCGCCAGCGCTCAGAGAAGATGGACGTCGCTCCGCGCTCCTCCCACTTCACTCTTATTTTAGGCTTTCTGCCATACCAAAACATTTCTAACTTGAAAATAAACATCGCTACTGTCGCTGGGCACACGACCAACTACAAGCAAACACTATGAACTGGCTTAAATCGGGCTTACCACAGATTATCTGGTCGAGGGCGCTTCTCCCTCTGACAACGTCTGACCAGGGCGCTTGTCACAGCCCACAAAACTGTCACTGGGCGGCTTAATACTCTCTCCTCGCCGTCCAGGACTTGAGACCGCAACGTCTTCAGCTCGATTCAACAGCTGGAACGTCTGCACCTTCTCTTCTCTTGGAGATAATATCACTAGGGGTTCCCTCCTGGCGGAGCTCGTCAAAGCGCGGCTTCTCCCCTGCGATGTCTGGCCTCAAGTGAGGTCATCGCCCTCCACAAGCGAGCCC
>WNGS01005641.1:13249630-13261548 GCA_020271785.1 Procambarus virginalis
AATTGAAGTGTGTTGTTTACCATACCGTTCAATTCGTGAGTATAGTTTATTTTATATTTTTTCATATATTCATTTAATCTTTGTTAACTGTTTTTCTTATATTTCAGTGATGGGAACATCAGATCACTTGGTGTTCCCAATTTTCTAATAGGCACATCAGACCATTTGGGAAGGCATCGAACGAGGGAGTGTGGAATGGTTGGGATGACGAGGGGACGGAAGTGAGAGATGGTGAGGAGGACGAGGGGACAAGGGAGGGGGTAATAGTGGGGAAGGATGAGGGGACGGGGAGTTTGGCATGGTGGGGACGAGGAGATTGGGGAATAGAGAATGGTGGGGAGGACAAAGAGACAGGGGAGTGGGGCATGGTGGGGAGAAAGAAGGGATGGTGGAGGGGGGGAATGGTGGGGAGGACGAGGGGGACGGTAAAGTGGGGAATGGTTGGAAGACCGAGGAGATGGGCGAGAGGGGGGGGGGTATGGTGGGTAGGTCTGGGGGACAGGGAAGGTTGCTGTGACTCAGCAATGCACATGCATTGCTGAGTCACAGCAACGCGTGGCCGGGTACTGCTAGTACATAATAAAAAGTTACCCCTAAGCAACATCTCTATCAGAGGCACAGCTCCAGCACGAAGGTAATGGGTTACTCTCCAACAGTCATGCAAATAATCTTTCTACATACACATTGTCTGGAGGCTTTGACCACTCATTAAGGCGCGGCTCCCACTCCAACCGTCTCCGAAGAGAAGGGCGGGTAGGGAAGATGACAAAGCGGTAGGCGCATGAGGAGAGGTAACAGCCTCCTGTTTCATCACAACAACCAAATCCATACTCATGGCCACCAGTACCAAGGGTCAACGATTCCCCACCACATGTCATGAACACTGGGAACCGCATAGCCTGGTATCGGCAACGGGGCCACCGTATCCTGCCTCGGCAAGTCGTCGTGTACCGCATCAGCCCCCTTCTCCACATCCTCTATCGCAGCCATAGGTCCACACCACCAAACGACCGCGACCTGGTAGCCCCCTTCCTACACTTTAACCGAGGAACCAACTCAATCGCTCACGACGTGTTCGGAATCCGGCGAGACGGCCGCACCCCCCCCCCTTCCACCAGAGAGACAGCGGGAACCGGCATTAGAGACAGGGAAACAACCTCCACGACCAGAGGCACCACAGGTGGCGCATGCGCACCAGGAATGCACACAAACCCTGACACGCTCCGACAAACCAAAGCACATCACCCCATCCTCGCTTCCATCAGGAATTGTCACACACACACGCCGGCTCAACAAACCTGAACGCTGGGAGACAAATAAACATCCTCAGCTGCCACCCACACCGGCATAGCTTGAGACAGCACGTCCTCTGTTGGAAGAGAAGGAAAGTCATCTTCTAGAAGCACATTCACTTGATCAGCAGCTGCTATATACCACGCAGATGCAATGTGCCCCGTTACCCTCAGTGAAAACAAGTACTGGTCTTCCCTTTATATATGCACTGCAACGTAAACCCCATGAAGTCAGGGAAGACGGAACACTATGTTCCAGAGACATCGTGAGCGTCCTGGTATTATCCAGCAGACCAGTACATTTGCCATCATAGACTTCATTCTATTTCACTGAGCACCTTCCCAAACCGAAGAAACAGCCTGGTTAAATGTTCATCCAGTAATTCGAATGGCGCTCCCAGCACCACCACATAGGTCAGAGCCACACTCAGGATCACCACCAGAACGTCGCCAGCGCCATCAGGCAGAGGAAAAGAACGCCCTGCCACTGATGGAGGAAGTCTTAAAACTCAACCTTACTGCAAAACCTGACCACCACCCGACTTTTCTTAAGCAGCTGAACAACCATTAGAACCGTCAACTTGACCTGAAGTACATCCTCCATGGCAATTCAAACCTAGGTGTGGTCCGCAGGCACAGTAAACTCTAACCCAGCTGAGGTGGTAAGCTTCAGAGAAGCACGGAAGATCCCATCTTAACACATCCCCACACAAGTAGGGTACCACACGGGCCACAGCAGCAACCCCCAACCACCACTTCCCCGCACCAGCTGGCAACTGGGAGGCAACACCAAGGGAAGTCCACCCCATCTGGCGGCCGAGCATCGAATCAGATACATCGGTTGCTCTCACTCCACTCACCAGACACTCTTCTTCTTCTTGAGAATAGGTGCAGTTTGCATGAAGGGTTAACCCTCCCGATGACTGCACCAGGACAGACGTAAGGAGATGCGTTGACGGTTAGGATGAGAAGAAAGTCAAAAGCGGTAGATGTGATGGGCCATAGAGAGAGGAGAGGCGGCGAAAACAGAGTCGAACGTTAGAGGGAGACACCCCGCACCGGGGGGCGGGGCGTCGCGGTCACGGTGGCAGCTGACCCACGCACGGCTTAGCAGTGTGTGCAAGACGGGAACTAATACTTCTCCGGAAACTTGTATATCGGAAAGCGCAAGCAGTACGCTTCCCAAATCACCCGCTCGTCAGCGGGCAGCCGGCCACCAGGCAGCGCCCTCGGCTGAGACATCCTATCCGGCACCCGATACACAAACTCCTTCACCCGCGACACCCAGATAGTGGACGAGCACCACGGGATCGGAAGCACCCGGGCATCTCGATAAGGGCCCAACTCCGGACCCTCACAGGGCACGACTCCAGCAGACGGAACCAGGCAATCCCCAGACCGGAGCAAGGAAGGAGGGGATACAGCAGGGGATGCAGGCGCGGCACCGACCCCACCACCGGGCACAGGACCCGAGGCCCCCCGGCGCACATCTTTCCGCAACATCACGACGAGGTCCCGATCATCAGGGACAACCCCCCACTGCGGAGATCCAACAGCAGGAGACGCAGGAGGAGAGGCACAGGTAGCAACTTCGGAGTCTCTCACAGCACCAACATCCTCGGAGGGGGGCGCCAGATCATCATACTCCCCCACCTCCTCCCAAGGCACACCACGAGGGGGAGACACACTCCGAGCCCGCCGTGAACGCTTCGAGACAGGTCGCACCACACCACGCCCAGCAGGCCCCGCCGCAGGCACGGCCACCATCTTCACATCCACACAGGTCACACCAGCACTGTCCGAAGAGTCCACAGAGGCCACATCACCCACACTGTCCACATCATCCAGGGAAACAGCCTCAGAACACTGACGCACACGCTTCGGCAAAAGGGATTTGCCGAAGAGGCAAATCCCAAAGAGGCATATGAAGTTCTGCAAAGAGCAGAACTACAGTTGTCAGCACACACAGGCACGGCAGGCACCTCTCCCTGCCGAAGCACCCCCTCTAAAACAGCAGAACCCGTATTCCCGGGAGCCGGTATCACATCCACAGGCGGGACATGGACCTCCACCGGGACATCCTGCACAACACGCAGCTCAGGCGACGGCCCAACACCCACACACACCGGCTCAACATCCCCAGGGGCCACAGCAGGCACCAGACGGGTCGTGCAGGCCGTAGAATTCACCTCAACAGGCGGAGCAGCAGACAGGCAACCAGGCGCCGCAGGCACAGTACCCACTCCATCCTCAGAACCGTCCGAAAGTAACAAGGGTGGGAAATCCTCCGCACGAAAAACATGCACCCGACCAGCTGCTCCCACGTCGCACGCTGCAGCCAGATGACCCTCGTGACCACACCGATAACAGGTGCGCGGTTGACCCCGATACTGGCAGTGGAGCGTGTATCCCAACACGGATATCGACGACGGTACACTACACTTCAGCGACATCGTCAGGGTGCGGGAGCCGTCAAGCATACCAACACAGTGCCCGGCAACGACCCTGTTCCAACGAACACTTAACACTGTCCCAAACCGTTCGAAACAGGAGGTCAAAAAGTCGTCCTGAAATTCGAAGGGGGCGCCATGCACCGCCACAGACGTCAAGGTGACACTAAGATTCACTACCTTAACGGAGCCAGCAGTATCAGGGAGAGGGTAAACACGCCCCTCACACCGCTCGAGAAACGCCTGAAAGGCAGCCTGGAGGCGGAACTTTACCACAGCACGGTTGCCCTGAAGCAGCTGGATGCCCACCAGGTCCGACAGCTGCACATGAAGCACGTCCACCAGGGCGACACCAACCAATGGATGGTCCACTGGTACCGTAAACGCCAGACCAGCCGACAATGTCCTCTTCACTGGGGGGCGAGAAGTCCCCATGGCTAAGCAAACGTCACCCTGTCAGTGGCAGACTACCACCAGCAGGGCAAACCAGCAATCACCCAACGTAAACACTAGCCAGTGCGGAGAGACCTCAGGAGCGTCCGACCTGGCCGGTGGTCACCACGCAACTCCACCAGACACTGAATAATAGTGAAGAAGTGTAGTAACTATAACCGTTATTTTGTCAGCCATCATTGTAGAACGTCCTTCATGACAAAACTATTATATTTTAAATATAAACAACTGTGACCCAAGATGATAGTGGTTTCTGATCATTTTTTCTCTGCACAAAAGATATAATTCATAATAATATTTTACTGCGTTGGGGACAGGCAGCCAGTGTATACACACAGAACATGTTAAGCTTATATCAAGGTCCCCACTAAGGGTTGATTTATAGACCTCCAAAGGATGCAACCCAACAAACTGACTAACTCCTGGGTACCAATTTATAGCTAGGTGGACAGGGGCATTAGGTGATACGAATCGCCCAACCATTTCTGTCCCTCCCTAAATTCGAATGCGGAATTCTCGATTGTGAGTCGAGAACGAACCCGACTGTACATCCCGTCCTCATAAACAAAGGCCAAAAGTGATTCCATGTGCCTGCCAACACCATTGTTAATGAATGAAAAACGGTTAACACATGACTCACAACTGATGACGTTTGAACACTTCTTGAACAATGTTTTGCTGAAAATTTTTGGTCGAACCACAATGCTGTAAATGCCAGCCCGTTCTCCAAACAAAAGCCCGTCCTCCAAACAAAGACCCAAAAGTGATTCCATGTACCCGCCAAACCTCCTGTTTATGAATGAAAACTGGTTTACACACGACTCACAACATATGACGTTTGAATACTTCCGGACCAAGTGCTTCACTGACGAATTTTGTTCGAATTACAACGCTGTAAATGCTTCACCCACGTACTATCAATAAAATAATCGCCAACAGAACCTAAACATCAAACCTAAGATAACCAGTGCCTAAATATGTACAATATTCTAATATAAAATAATATTAATTTATATTTGATAAAGTTACTGTTTTGAATGAACAGCATATTAAAATTGATGAATGCGTATTTTGGGTCGACCGCTGGATGAAATGGACTTGGTATGAGGACGGGTTGCCCACTTACTACAAATACAAATAATTGCCGACAGAACCTAAATACCTAATCTAACCTAACCTAACCAATGCCTAAATATGCACAGTATGCTAATATAAATATATATTAAAAACAAATCATATTTTGAATGAACGGCATGTTAAAATTTATGAAACTGTCTTTGTGGTCGATCACTGGATTGAATGAACTTTTTTTTTTTTTTTTTTTTTTTTTTTTTTTTTTTTTTTTTTTTTTTACATGTAAACATGCAAATTAAATACAATAAAAACCATTACAAACCAAAGAGAAACAAAGAAAACCCATCAGCCAGAAGGGCCGACAAGACAGCATAACAAATTACAAAACTCAAAAAGGCATTTAAAGTACAGTACAAAGGAGAAACACATGCAGTACAAAGGAGAAACACATGCAGTACAAAGTATAAACAAAGACAAACCAACAAAAACATAGGCGCATATCAAACAGTACAAAACCATCGGTACACAACAACAAAACCGGCCTGAAGGACCAATACCCAAAGAAAGAACACATAAACCAAGACCCGAATGCACAGAGAAAGCAGAGGAGAACAAGAAAAAATAACAATAATAAATCAATAACATGGCACAATGTACATGGCACAACAACAAGTTAAACCAGAAACAGAAACAAAAAAAAAAAAAAAAATATCCGCACAAAAACCCCGCACGTAAGAGAGCAAACAGCATAGCCAGAAGGGCACATAATACAACAAATCAAATAAACAAAAGTCATGAAAAGGTCTAGCCTAAATTACCATTTAGAAAACAAGGACGACATCGGCCTGAAGGGTACACAATAAACATCACATAACCTACCAAAGCCCAATACACACTCGATACACACAGCAAGCACACGGACTATCAGGACTGCGCATACTTTTCCGGCCACTCCGTTGCCGGAAAAAGAATACAATACGCCTCCCACAACACCAGGATTTCTTCCGGAATAGGGGGACGAAGGGTCGTCCGAGGATCGGGCATCGAAAGCGGCACACCTTCAACAAATGCCTGAGCGTCCGGAACCCAGACAGTCGAGGGGCACCACGGAATAGGCATCACGCGGTCATGATAGAGAATCGCCACAGGGTTGGTTTTCGAATCATACGCCACGCCGTTGGCCAAGATGAACGGGACGGGCGTCCCCTTGCAGGCGCGGGCAACTGGCCTCGCACTCGTAACTTCGGCAGCCTCACAGGGCTCTGCAGCAACCCCCGGACGGGACACCGGCAGTGGCCCCCCTCGCCGAACATCCTTCTTTAGTAACAATACTAGGTCGCGGCCTGCACCAGCACCCCCCTCACCAACATCCGGAGGAGCAACCACCCCCCACTGCGGGGAACCGCTGACAGAAGAAACAGGAGGTGAATCATACACACACTCCTTGTCATCAGCAGGTACATGGACGTCAGCGTCCACCACCACATTTCCCGAAGACCCATCGGCGTCGAAATCCACCACATCAGCCCATGCAGTAGAAGAACGCCTGGACCGCTTGGGCACCGGGCGCACATCCTCAGAGCCGGAGGCGGACCCAGAACCACGGGCATCACAAGCCGTGCGGACCAACGCCCGTCTCATGACTGCAGCAGCCTCAACCGCAGGGGGAATCGGACCACACACAACCGGGGATTCCGCAGCCACTGCAGCACCCAGCACAGCTGTGATCCGAGGCGAGGAGGCAAGGTCAGGCGCAGCATCTGAAGACAGGTGAACAGGCGACGAGGAGGGCGCAGCATCAAGGCCCACCGGAGCACCAGGGACAGGAGCAGGAGGATCCACCGATAGCATCGCAACAGCCTGAGGAGGGCCGGCGACATCCGGGGGAGCGTCAGGGGACTCCGGGGGAGCTGCAACAACGAGCTGGTCGGTCTCCGCATCCCCGGAGTCCTCGTCCAGGGGAAGCGGTGGGAAATCTTCTTCCCTAAAGAGGTTTACAGGTGCAACCGGAGCCGCCTCGCACCCGGCAGCCTGATGCCCCATCAAGCCACACCGGAAACAGGTTCGAGGCTGTCGGGCATAGTACACCCGTATGTAGCACCCCAGAAGCCGGACTGAAGATGGAATATCCGTCCGCAGGCGCATCCCCAAGGTGCGAATGTTTGTCCGCCTCCCGGCATACCTCATACCTCATACCTCCCAGAGGATATCGTGTTGACCCTCACACTGATTACTGGCCCGAACCGCTGGAAATAACGCCGCAGCAGATCCTTGGGAAACTCCAAGGGCGCCCCATGCACACTGACATAGGTCAGCGCACCACTTCGGTCTGATATGGAGACCGAGCCGGCACCCCCCGGCAATGACAACGAGCGTCCCTCGTAGCGACCGAGGAAATCGCGGTACACCTCCTCCGTTACCAGCTTTATGACAACACGATGAGCAGTCACAAGCTCAATGCCGTCAACGTCCAGCACAGGGATATGCAGCAAGTCGCACAGAACCACTGCTACCTCCGGATACCCAGCACGCCCAGAGAACTCCAGGCCCACAGAGTTCACGCGCTTAATCGATGGGAGGGGGCCACCCATGGTAAGTCCAACACCTGCCACGTCCTCACACAGCCAACCAGGCAACAACACTGGGGGGGGGGGGCAGCAACGCCCCGCCACCTGGCGACCAAACAGCTAACCACCCCAGCAGTCACGGAGGGACACGTCCGCACTCCACGGCTGCTCAGGGTCAACCCTACTACCGAGGACCCTCATCAACCCGTCCCTCCACCACCACATGATCAACAACGTATTTACTTCCTGTTTATTATTTCAGTTCTGGTGAAAAATTAGGAGCTCAAGCCCTATTAACATGTATATAGAAAAAAGAATAGTTAGTATACCAAGTGTAATGATACAAGTGAGTGCCACATAGTTTCCTGTTTTTTTATAATAATAATACCAATAACTTTTTATTCCAAACAATGTGTATAGAAGAGTATAGGCGTAATATATAATTGTAGGGACCGGAGATTCACATACTATGAACCACTATTATCCAAAGCTTTTAGGAAAACCTGTAGTCTAACCTGTACAGTCTAGTCTGTACAGTTACAGTCCAAGTATTAATTACTTAAATATAATGTGGTTTAATGTATTAATCACGTGTTTATTTTCGTGATATACACACTTAATGTATTAATATATCTGCGGTTTGGAGTTAGATGATTAGTGGTAGTTCCATCATTGCTCAGTATATTATTACGTACTTAGAGAACTTGTCAGGGAAGAGCGGGAGGCTGGAGGTGAGGGTGAGGCCTCGGCGAGGCGTCCAGGAGGCCACCTTCAGCACCTGGGCTCCCTGGGGACTGTATGGCACCAGCATGTACACACTGCACCTGTGAATATTCGTTAGTGAAGTTTAGTGACGTAACACACAGTTTCCTAAAATATGAAAATATTATTACATTTCTTTTTATTAAACGAGTCAATTGTATTCGTGTTGACGATTGATTTGCAAGAAGTTTGTAATTTACTATTGTCCCAACAAATGAAATTACGATGATTTTTCTATATCCAAATATATAGTTTTTTAATTGGCGAGTTCAAACATATATATGCTTTATTTTATTGCTCATGTCCATATGTATGTTTCAAAATATTACAGATAGGACATGCTATCTGAGGCCTAATTTAGTAAACGTATGTGCTATACTAGACCAAGGATCTTTTATGAATTTAGCTTTATTTTTCTGGACTATTAAATGAATAGTTCCAAATTTTACTTTCTAATTGTCCTTGTCGTCGATATTTGTACAAATCGTCCACATAAATACAAAAAAAGTACTATCTTATCAGGAAGATGGCTTATTGATGCTTACTGCAAATTTTTTATACTACATTTATTAGGGAAGTACCCGATGATATATTATAATTAAACATCATTTATGAATGTATTTTATAAACATAATTTTTTGTCTTGGTTTAGGACATTATAATTGACAAAAATGTGTGAAATTTGCAAGCAGTCTCGCATATGATGGTACTTGTATTAACAATTAAAAAATAAAAATAAAAATTGTAGTAATTAAATATAGCTAAGACAAACAATGGAACTTGATATCGACATTAAACCAGCATCATGATCAATCTGACGTGCACTTTTCGTTATTGTGATTTCATTGTGTACACTATGTGCCGTACCCTACAGAGTTCTTTACCGACTTGCTTCCAACCAGAGCTGTGAGTGAGAGCCCGTCGACATAAGCATTGGCAACACTCCTTTTGTACCTCTCTGGGCAGTCACTATTGGCATTAAGGCACATTCTTGTGTTCGTTTCCTTACTGTAGGAAGATACTGTACTGTGCTGTACTGTACTGTACTGTACTGTACTGTACTGTACTGTACTGTACTGTACTGTACTGTACTGTACTGTACTGTACTGTACTGTACTTACATTGTGGAAGCCACCATTTCGTTCCGTAACTGTTACATCTAGAAAGGTCAGCTTCCCACCACTCTCTGTCTCGTAAGTGAAATTTAACACCGAATTTTACTCGAATACCTACTACAGCTGCTGCAAACTTCTGACATAAGGTACCTGCATAAAAATGTCATCAACGTACATGCAGTATATGGCGGGTTTTGACGTCCCTCCATGTCATCAAAGACTCTCTGCTCTATGGTACCCATGTATAAGTTCGCAAACAGGACACCTAGGGGAGAACCCATGGCAACCTTATCTACTTGCTTTTCTATGTGCCCAACGGGACTCGAGAAGGGTGCTCTTTAGTGCAGGCTTTGAGTAACTTCCTCTGTATGCTCTCTGGTATGTCTAGAAGGGTGCAAGCCGGATCATGATACACTCTGTCCATCATCATCCTGATTGTTTAGTCGACAGGCACGTTGGTGAACAACGACTCCACAACCAGAGAGGCTCTTATCCCTGTGGCTCGGGGTTCCTGCAGTAAGTCAACGAATTCCTTTAGAGACTTCAGGCTTAAAGCACATAAGCTTAAAGTACATAAGGAGTCAGCTGGCAGTTGAGGTCGCTTAGCAAGTCTGAATGTGGGTGTGGGTATCTCGCATTAGGCTGGAAGTGAGAAAGAATTGGCATCTAACCCGAAGTTGGTGCAAAACACAGTTGATCGGAGTAAGTCCCTGATAATTTTTGGCTGCAAAGAAAGGAGATAACATCTAGGTCAGAAAGAGCTGTAAAAGATGCAAAAGTAGTAGATAAAATGTTGGCCTCGTGGAAGGTCTTACAACCTAGTGAATGTGGGCGAACTACAGGAGAAGTAGGCAGATATGTAAAGGCGAAAGACATCGACCTCTTTGGGATCATCGTAAATGGTGCCAAATAGATGGAAGAGTACTAGGAATGCTGAAAAAATTTCAAAGTGATGAGGATTGGGAAAGTTGTGGTTGTTAAGACGAGGTCTTTCAAAAGAAGATAGGGAGGATAGCTGACTCTGAACCTCTCTGAGGCAAAACGTTAAATGAGAGCAGGAATGAAGTAAGAATCAATTCTTTTTTCTACAAGTGATAGGGGTGGCAGACCAGTAAAGTGGTACGACTAAAGGCAAACGCAACAAACTCAATCATTAGAGAGAGGGGGAGTGAAAAATAAGAGAGGGTGAACAAGTTCCTGAAGATCTGCATACACCAACATAGATAGAGTAAGATCGGAAGATACTGGAGTTAAGTGATGTAATACAGCTGCAGACACCAGGGCGTTTGTTGTACTCACGGAGACAAAACTTGAAGATGATTATTTAAATTAGGTCATATTCCCAAAGGGGCTACTCAGTATGGGAGACGGGACAGAAAAATTAGGAAAGGCGTGTGCGTTGCTGTGCTGGTGAAAGAACACCTAAAGAGTGAAACGAAAAATAATGACCTGCCATCCTACAAGAAGTTGACATAATAGCACTAGAGATCTGCCATGAGGATGATAAACTAATGATCATAAATGCATATAGTCCACCGCCAACAAGCAGCACATGGATCAAATAGGAGGAGCTAGATAGTAACGAGAAGGTCTTATAACAATAATGAGAGAGATCATAGAGATGAGCGGATAAACAAAGATCACGACTGTGTATAGTTCGGCGACTTCAACTTGTAATTCCATAGACTGGGAAGCATATGAAGCTAAAACAGGAAGAGTTTTTGGGCCTGTAAATTTGTAGGACCTCATCCTGGAAAAATCCTTATTGTATCAACATGTTAAAAAGCACGAGGATGAGGGAAGGGGACGTTTCCTCCATGCTAGATTTGATATTTACCAGAAGGAGCGAAGAAAAAATGTTGGACATTCAGTACCTTCCTCCCTTGGGTAAAAGTGTCCATGTCTTTTGGGTAATAAATGTATGCAATGCATTATAATCTGGAAGAAAATAAGAATGTTGATGCAATTGAAAAACCTGGCTTTAGGAGAGGCACATTATGGCAGCCTTAGAAATTTTTTTAGTGAGTATAATTGGACAGACTTGTTGCTAGAGAGGAAGTGAATGAGATGTATGTCAAGTTTTGTGAAAATTATGATAAAGCACAAAAAAATTTATACCAAAACAGAGATGCAGAACTATGGAAACATGATTGGATCAACAGAAATTGCGAGAGGGCCAGAGATCAAAAGAACAAAAATGGAATC
>WNGS01005641.1:13289887-13334735 GCA_020271785.1 Procambarus virginalis
CCGAAAATGTAAGATTAATAATTCTAACACGAATTTTCTTAATATTTCTTATGTTCTTTTTACTGTCGATGGTAATTGAAAAATAAATTCTCCAAAATTCATTTTTATTTCTAGTGTGACGCGACGCTTCAACGCGTTTCGTAATATCTAAAGTCTTTGAAAATGTAATAAGTTTTATGAAACGTGCTCAAGTGTCGCATCAGACTAGAAAATAAAAATGAATTTTGGAGAATGGATTTTTCATTTACCGTCACCAGTAAAAGAAACATAAGGAAAATCGAGAAAATTCATGTTAGAATATTAATCTCACTTTTTCGGTCATATATATATACCCTATGTATATATATATATATATATATATATATATATATATATATATATATATATATATATATATTATATATAATATATATGCAAACAAGCCTGAATGGTCCCCAGGACTAGATACAACTGGAAACTCACACCCCAGAAATGACTCAAACCCATACTCCCAGGAGCAACGCACTGGTATGTACAGGATGCCTTAAACCACTTGACCATCACGACCGGACATAAGGAAGTGATAGCCGAGGCTATATGAACCACTTCCCCGCCGGCACCTGGATGGTTATCTTGGGCCATAGCATTTTATCAAATCACCTCATTTTTTGGGGCAACACGTGAGGAACACAAATGCAAACAAGCCTGAATGGTCCCCAGGACTAGATACAACTGAAAACTCACACCCCAGAAATGACTCGAACCCATACTCCCAGGAGCAACGCAACTGGTATGTACAGGGATGCCTTAATCCACTTGACCATCACGACCGGACATAAGGAAGTGATAGCGAGGCGATGCTATATGAACCACTTCCCCGCCGGCACCTGGATGGTTATCTTGGGCATAGCATTTTATCAAATCACCTCATTTTGGTGGGCAACACGTGAGGAACACAAATGCAAACAAGCCTGAATGGTCCCCAGGACTAGATACAACTGAAACTCACACCCACCCCAGAAATGACTCGAACCCATACTCCCAGGAGCAACGCAACTGGTATGTACAGGGATGCCTTAAAACACTTGACCATCACGACCGGACATAAGGAAGTGATAGCCGAGGCTATATGAACCACTTCCCCACCGGCACCTGGATGGTTATCTTGGGCATAGCTTTTATCAAATCACCTCATTTTCACCTTGGCGGGGAAGTGGTCATATAGCCTCGGCTATCACTTCCTTATGTCCGGTCGTGATGGTCAAGTGGTTTAAGGCATCCCTGTACATACCAGTTGCGTTGCTCCTGGGAGTATGGTTCGAGTCAATATATGTTTCTATATTGGAGCGGAGTCTTGAGTGGGTAGAATATAGTTGTGCGTTAATTGGCTGTTGATTGCCAATTAACGCACAATATTTCTACCCACGCAATCAACAGCCAATTAACGCACAACTATATTCTACCCACTTCAAGACTCCGCTCCAATATAGAAACATCAAGAAATACGGGCCAATAGGCCTTCTGCAGTTACAGATCTATTCTTCCCTTTAGCTTATACCCATTGTTTCGTGTTCTGTGTTTGTTCTCACCTCACCCCAAACCATTGTAACATGTCACCTCACTCAAATGCAGGTATAAAAAAGAAAAGCTTTTAAACTCTGTTCAGTTATAGTTGTTCTGGTGTGTGTAACTAAAGGTTTGAAAAATGTAATAAGTTTTACGAAACGCGCTCAAGTGTCGCGTCAGACTAAGAAATAAAGAAGAATTTTGGAGAATTGATTTTCATTTACCGTCATCAGTAAAAACAAACATAAGGAAAATTGAGAAAATTCGTGTTAGAATTATTAATCTTACTTTTTTGGTCATATTTAATAACATATGTCTACAGGAAAGACTGCTACCAAAAATACTAATATATATATATATATATATATATATCTATATATATTATATATATATATATATATATATATATATATAATATATATATATATATATATATATTGGTAGCAGTCTTTCTTGTAAACATATGTTGTTAAATATGACCGAAAAAGTAAGATTAATAATTCTAACACGAATTTTCTCAATATTTCTTTTGTTTCTTTTTGCTGTCGATGGTAATTGAAAAATTAATTCTCCAAAATTCATTTTTATTTCTAGTGTGACGCGACGCTTCAACGCGTTTCGTAATATCTTATTACATTTTCAAAGATTAGTATACACACACACAACTGTAACCTGAAAACACTAAACAGTGTCAGATTAATTGATAAAGATTAAGCCACCCAAGAGGTAGCACGGGCATGAATTGCCAGTAAGTGGTACAATTTTTTGTTCAGTAATTTTTTTCAGTATTCTGAGGTTGCATTGAATCGTCAAGCTGTTATCGCTATACTGTATGTTATCGCTATATATACGGAGGATACTGCTTGGCAGTCTTTATGAGGGTGTCCTGCTGCTGGAAAATAGAGTCATCAAATCCGTCAAAATTATACTCGCATTTGGCTGAGGTGATATAGTGCAACAGTTTTGGAAGAGATGAACAAACTTGTGACAAATACAAGACTGAACACGAAACTGTATTAATTGGATATGAGAGCATAAGAATGGAAGTAACTGCAGAGGGCCTATTGGCCCATACTTCCTCTTGCTGCTTCTATATTGAAGACTTCGAACCAATATAGAACGTCTACGTCTACGTCGCTGGGGGCGACGTAGACGAGAAGGTTTCACAGGAGCCTTCGTCAAGGGCTCCTTCTTCACAGGGTCCTTTTTCATAGGGTTCTCCTAAACATGAGAACCAAATCCCGACGCTCACCACTAACCACATCAGAGGAAACAATCCCACACCCCGGGAAACCAACACCCGAGGGCACGGTGGGACATACAGGAGCAGGCGACAAGTCCCTTAAACCTTGATCTCGCACCGTCACAGATACGTCCACCATCACTACATTCTCACCAATAACTGGCACGACAGGTGTCCAAGGCACCCCAACAACCTAATCCTAATAGGCCACCAAAACCACTAATACCTCCACCAACGACACGGCAGCAATGGCCGCCCTGAGGTTCGGATAACCGCCATGTGTGCAACTGTCCTCCAATACATGCACCACATCAACCGAGGAGACCACCGGAAGAACCGAAGCAATCACCACATCAGGCTGCATGAGGTGAACATCTTCATGTACATCAGGAACCAAACATAGCCCCTAGACTGGAGTAGGAACTTCCCCCCGGCGACCCAATGTACACAGGCAGCCGAGACCTTCAGAACACCAAACAGCAAGCTGCCATGACACAGGTACTGGTACTAATGGAGAAACCATCGCCATTTCCTGTACAGCCATAGGAGGAGGAACGGCCACACACACACACACACATCCTCCACGACACCTGCAGCGCCACTAGGGAGGTCCGCAGAAAAAACGGAGAAAAAGTCGGCACCACAACCACAACAGTGCCTGCTGCAGCAGAGGGGCCCCTAGCTGCAAACCATTCCGTTAGAGCACCCATGTTTGCAGCATGACGCACAGAAGCCTCCGGGGACCCTCAGAGGGGGGGGGGAATCCTCTTGGAAGAGATTCACTCTCTCCACCATACCAGCACGACACACTGCATCCAGGTGCCCCAACAAACTGCGCCTAAAACAACAAGTGCGAGGCTGACAAGCATAAAAATCCCGGTTGGGGAACCCAAACATAGACGGGATAGAAGAGGACGGAATATCAGCCTAAAGGTGCTTAGTAAGAGTCTGCATCCCATTTAGCACACTCTTCAGCCTTCCAGAGGAAATCACATGCAACCGGAGGTGCATGACACGCCCAGTACCCCCCCCCCCAAAACGACGAAAAAGGTCGTCTGGAAACTCAAAAGGCACACCATGCACATTCACATAAGTCACCAAAACACTGTGATCCAAAACAGTCACAGTCCCAGCATTCCCAGGCAACATAAAGGTGCGCCCGTCATAACGCCGGACAAAATCCGTGAAGACAGCCTTGGGATGAAACTTCACCACCACCTGGTGACTATAGTTGATCTGGACACCACTCACGTTGGCCGCTGCAATACGCATGACATCAAACTGCGCCACGCCCACTGCCGGATAGTGCACCAGGCCGGAGAACTCCAGCCCAACCAATAGCGTCCGCCTTACAGGAGGCATGGACAACCCCATCATGCAGGCCCTCACCATTGCCAGGGTGCCCCTGCACGGCACCACCAACTAACTAATTAGCACTAAATTACAGAAGCTACAATCCTTTCCCCAATTACAGGTAATCATTTTGTTGGAGGGAGCTGAGGTGTAATCACCATATAAGCAAGCGATATGAGGAATGGAAAACAGTACAATTTCCACAGTCAACAATGTAGCACTCAGCGTGTACAGTTCTAATCGACCCAAGACGCTACAGCTTTGACACAGAGCAGACAGCAGACTACGACCACATCGAGCCGGTCCACAATACCCACCGGGTATTGTGGACCGGCTCCACATTGTGGACATTTTGCAAATATGCATTTTGCTTTTTGCATTTAAGTTGAAGTTAAATCGGACCTACACTTATTTTGCGGTGCTGGATGTGCCATTTGAATTACCTAATGACACGAACGTGCTTGCACGTTATGTACAAGTGGGGGAGGTTCGAATGAATCACCATTCATATGAACCGGTGAAGGTGCTGATTAATGGGACGAGGATGTTCAAAATGGTTCTCGAGAGGAATATTTTTTCTCTTGTTACAGTGATGGGCAGGTCACTACAAATTCTATATTCTGGGCAACTGAAGACATGTTTTAAATATGGCAGTCCGGTCATCTGGCCGCTGCTTGTGAAATTGAATTGGCGGATTGAGTGAATGTGTTCCGGGAGGCTGACCTCCAGCGATTGCAGACTGTGGGTACTGCTTGCAGGAAAGAGCAGGATGCCCCTGATGTCGTGACGGTACAGGATCAACTGGTGCAAGCGAATGAGGATGTGGGTCTAATTGTGGAGATTGCCATGGGCGGCGTGAGATTGAGGACCTTTGCACCTCGATGTGCGGTGCGTGTTAGTAATGTGTCAGCTGGGATTAAGATACAAAACTGTGAAGTGGTGGAGGAGGACGTCCACGCAGAAGAGGTGGCGAAGGCCGTCGTACCTGCCCGACCCCCAAAGGTGGATAGAGGGGGGTCCTTGTGGTAAGGTGAAGCCTGTACTGGATTTTTCGGGTTTCAGTGGTGTTGAGATGGTTGGAAGTGAAGATGAAGTGATCATGGTAAATGCGCAGGCAACGTGTGAAAGCAACAAACAAACTCGGAGGTGCCATTTTGAATGTTCCACGAAACCAAGAGGTAAAGGAATAAATTTCTTCGACTGCACAATGCTATGGCCAAACCACCGTATACATTACATACATATTTAGCTGGTCACCTATTATTATAAAAACAAATTTGAAGTTCACATAAAATATTACTTTTACGATGTGTGTTATATATCTCTGTTCCATAGTTAGGTTTCATCACAGACTTTTTTATATACGAACATATGCCGTTACCAATGTAATTTATGCATATACAAATTTACCTGTTTCTACTATGGTACTACTGTGGTCACTCTTGACAATTTTAGATGTTTGGAATTTCTAACTAGGCTCAGAACCTATCCATCAGCTCGGATCCCCATGACCCACGAACTTTCCATGCCATATTGCTTGACCAGATCCATTGTGCTGGGATATGTATAACCATCCAATTGCAGTGATCCTAGTAACCCATTAATGCACCTCCTTGCTAACCATACCAAATTTTCTGAATAAAGACTCGTTATTATGCTGGCATACCCGACAAACTGTTTTCCATACCCTCCATAATACAATAGGAACCATTCTTTTGTTTGGACCCAATACGCAAACAAATTTCCCCAATTCTCACTAAAATGCATCAGGACCCAGTCATCAATTCGTTCCCCATAACCCATGAACATAAGTCTGATCTCACCATCCGCACGACAATAGTCAATGATCTCATTCTGTTGGGTGCTCCAGAGTTAATCAACAAGTATACCTGTTCTCAATATCGATCAGGATTCATGTACTTCTGGGATCCCCATAAACTTGCGTCTATGATCATCATACTCGTAATGGCACTCCAAGACCGATCCTTTTGCTGGTATTAATATTGCCCATTTAACCCATCAACTTACTTCCCGGTTCACCATATCCAAAAGGAACCTGGACACACAATATTTCAAGGATAATTATGATTTATGACATTAATTATCTAGTCAACTTATCTACATGAACCCATCCATCGAATGGGATCCCTATACCCATCAACTTACCTGCCTGCTCACCATTCCCACCATACCAGACCAGGACCCATCGTTCTGCTGGGATCCCCATATACCATCAGGAGGTCTCACATGCGTATACCTATTAAAATATATTCGAGAATATTTTATATATTATATTACTAATTTCTGATATATTTAAACAAATTCAGCATCTATAATGTTTGTCAATGTAATGTATCAAAATAAATATGGCGGTATTAAGATAAAATATATATCTTAATGAGTAAAGACAATATCGTGAGTAAAAGTCACATTTTCTGAATGTTATCAAGAAGGGCTGACATCATGCTGTTATACTATAACGTCTAGGTTATCATTATTATTTAAACTATCACTAATATTATAAACTTACTGATGTCATAATTTGCATTATTTTTCAAATTATCGTTAATATTGTTAACCTTGTTACTGTCATCGGTCTCCTCATCATTAGTAATTTATTTGTCTCTGTTATACATGAACGTAATAAAGCGGGAGTCATTAGTTCACCATTAGTGAGTTTACATACTTTCATAAGGTCACACCTACTCCACATTTTCCTTTAAATGACGTGAGGTAATTCACATGTGTAATTGTGTATTACACATACACCTAAAAGTATGTATTACACCCATAAACATAAAAGTTCCCAATACTGGATCCATTATGTGAGTTCGAGCAAAGTTTATATGGCTTTGTGACCTTAACAGCTCACACAGTCTGGCCTCCTCTACTCCGAGTGACAGTAAGAGGAAAACGGCTAATGTAGCCCCAATACACAAGCATGACTGACAGGAGGCACTAAACCACAGGCCAGTGTCCCTAACGTGCATACTGTGCAAAGTGATGGAGAAGATGGCGCACAAAAACTAGTAGAACATCTGGAGCGAAAGAACTTTGTAACATATCATCAGCATTGGTTCAGGGATGACAAATCTTGCTTGTGTCAGATCTTGAATTCTATGATCAGTCGACCAAAATCAGACAAGAAAGAGAAAGGCGGGCGACTGTATATTTTTGGATTGCCAGAAAGCTTTTAGCACAGAACTCCACAGGAGACTAGTGCAAAAGCTGGAGACGCAAGTAGGAGTTTAAGGTTTTATGATGTTGTTGTTGTTGGTGGTCCATTCCACTGCTCCTCTTCTCACAGCTTGAGGTCCTGCTCCTCACTGTATGGCTGCTCTCCCACAGAGCTCAGTACCTTCCACAACCTTGGAGTCTCATCAACTACTCCCTCTCTGCTGGCTTAGAAGTTCTCAGCAACTCCTTCCCCAGACAAACCTGCAACCCATTGACACGCCAATAAAAATGTTTCCCTATAAACACGTAAACGATATAAACCAGACAATATGTTTACACCCAACAACTCTCTGCTCTCTACATGCTGTGAGTGTGCCCCCCCCCCCCCCCCGTTTGGGCTGGTCCATCCTCCGTCCGGCCCATCAGCCCTCGAGGCAGCTGGTGGCTGGTGCCTCAGTTGCCCTCCAGCAGTAGGAGTGGTTGGATGTCGCTCCGCCCTCCAGGACGTTTCTCCATCTTTACTCTCTTATTTTAGGCCTTCTGCCTTAATAAAATATGCCTAATGTATCAATAAACATTCGCTGGGAACACGATCAACTATAGGCAATAACTGTAAACTGGTTAAAATTGCGCTTACCACAAAAGGGTGTCCAGCAGGGCGCTCTTCGATGGAGCGGCGACACTCAGGGCGCCTCAGGCTACCCACAGAACTGCTTTAACTGCCCCTTCACCACCTTGTGCAGTTCCTGACTTGAGCTGACACGCCTCCAAACTTATTCCTCAGTCGAGACGTCTGTCCACTTCCTTCCTCTTGAAGGTATATCAAAGAAGGGTTCCTCTCTAACAGGGGCTCAAACAGAGCACGCCCTCCCCTCACGATTTCTTCAGCTCAAGTGAGCTCAAGCTCACTTGAGCTGAAGGAATCCTTTCCTTTGCGTCGTCCCATCCCCAATCCTTATCCTGACCCCCTTCCAAGTGCTATATAGTCGTAATGGCTTGGTTCTTCCCCCTGATGATTCCAATTCCTCTCAAGCGAGCCTTACACCTCCAGCAAACTCTTCACATCTTATATCAAGTCATTTACTTATTTTCTTATTTACTACCCACATTCTTAAATTTTCTATCAAATCCAACAAATTATTTTACATATTGTGACGGTGTTCCCCCCCTTCTAATTCTCCCATGCCTGCTGTAAGAGTCATGTCCACTATTCCCGAGCGTTCTCTACATTGCAGGCAACAATTGAACATATGTGGGAGAGAACAGTATTCTCGAAGAGCCGAGAAATTCGCGAAAATAGAACATTTTGGCCTGTGGGATAGGCCCTTTAGGGAGCCAATATGGCGCTGGCAAGTCTGTTCTCCCGCCAAAACTGTGTGACGTCAGTGGCGCCAGATTGGTCACCGTCAGCGACATGGCACTGGGAGCCAATGAAAACCAACTTTGGAAAAGTGACGTCACATAGGCAGGGCGGGTCCGGCTGTGTTGGCGCCGTGATGATATCAGTCTTTCACGACACGTCCGAGAGGTAGGACGCGCGATCGGTCATCCTGTCAGAGTGACGGATTTACCGAACTCCGGTGGATTTAAGCGTCTCCAGTTGTAGGCACGCACTCTGTGAGGTCTTCCTGTAACCCAGATGTGGCTTAGATAAGGAATTGACAGAATATTGAGCAACAAGTGCTCAGGGACAGGTGTGTTGCAAGAAGTGGGCCGGGCATCGACGTGTGTCGTCGTTGGCAGTTCACCAGTATAAGAGACAGCTTAGTGGCCGGGCCACCCACCGTGAGTGAACCGGGTTGACAGTCTTGTCAACCAGGTTGAACGTGTGATCGACGATCCTGTCAAGTTTTACAGTAACCCCACCTTCGTGGAACCCTACGAGTCAACAGTTGGAAGGCAAGCACGTCGAGAAGTCTTCCCAAATACCTAGCATTATATCTAGACGACGAGGGAATTGACGGTGTTGTGAGCTTCAAGTGCTCTGAAGTCGGGTGCTGTGCGTGTGTCGTCCGGGACGGCTGATAACTTCAGTGACTTCGTAGTGGTGAGAGGCAGTTACTCTGGGAGTACAGTGACAAGGACTAATTGGGAAACGTACGACGACCGCCGAGACATAGGCTGGCTGCCGTAGTTGGGAGGAAAGTTGACGGCCAGGAGACCGACTTCAACCCAGCGACGTACTGTAGGGAAAGAAGCACGGACCTGCTGTGTACAGAAGCGGCGAGACGCGACATCCTAAGGTGTGGGCTTGTGTTTCTGGATGAGGAACGAGGCGAGAGCCTGGACCAGGAGCTACAACCCAACTGTCATCCTAGGATAGGTGAAGTAGGTGTTTACAGTTCCCTCCCATTTCCCCTTTAGTTAGCTATATAGATATTATTGTCAGGATATTTTATATGTCGTGAGCAAGTCTCACTTGAGTTTAAGTCACAGAGAGCACAGTATGTGGTGAGGCTACCCAGAGCGCTCACAGTATCAGTTTACATATATATCTATGTGTGGGTGTGTGCAAGCACCAAGATTCATCAGAGAATTTACTGTGACTATTATTATTGATCTGTGATTATTATTATTATATATATATTGGTAGTAAACCAGATATTGGTGTGTTGATCTATATAAACTATTGATATAAATGCCTGTGGATTGATTTCTATAATCTATTGATATAAATGCCTGTTGATTGATCTCTATAATCTATTGATATCAGTGCCCGTGTGTTGATCTCTATAATCTATCAATATAAATGCCTGTGGATTGATCTCCATAATCTATCGATATAAATGCCTGTGGGTTGATCTCTATGATCTATTGATATATATGCCTGAAGTTTGATTATTGATTTATATATGACATGACTGTGTACTGAATAATATCATATACGTGAAGTGTTTGCCAGTGATATCTCTTTAAGAGGAAGTATAAATATAAAGAAAAGTTCAGTGATCAAGTGAGTGCATTCACAGTAAATATTATTAAGAATAGAGTAATCTTTTGGTACGGTGAAAAGTCACTGTGAGAGTATTGTGAATAAGATGTTGATCGTGAGGCCAGTGATATCATAAGTAAGCCATGTGAACGTTGATTAGTGTTTTGGAAAAAGTTAAATAAACGGGGATCGTGACAATTAGAAAACAAGTACTAGTCTGTTCCCACAATCGCGAGGGCCCGGTCAGCTGGCATTCTGACAGGTGACACGTGCCGATGTTGCCATATGGTGCGCTCTAGAATATTATGCTATGAATGGAGCGATTGTCATATACTAATTCTGATACATTGATGCATATATATTTCTCGTTGTCTTTTAAGTAAAATACCAAAACTCTTTGGTGTTTGATATCATCCCCTCCATTTATCTTGTGACCGTGTAATGATATAAAGTAGAGTGACCTGCCTGATACCATATTATTGGAATTTGCTCTTGCCACAATTACACCTAACCACTGCAGTGTTACTGGACATCTAAAAAACCAGTTGGCGACCTTGAAGGCTGTGTAAGAGTTCGGTGTCGGGAGGGCCACAGATTGAGGGAACGATCTGTGCTCCCACTCATCTTACAAATCTAAGGCCGGTTGTGAGATCGACTGGGATACTCTCCGAGGCCAGCAGTGGAGCCTAGAGGATTTGAGGGAAGACCCGCCGAACGACGGTGAGTAAGGGTTATTGTTGGAGCAACCACCTGGAAAGGAGATCCAGTCTACTGTTGCTTTAACCCTTCTCTAACGAGAACACCGTGAAACCCCGACAATATGTATCTTCACCTTTATATTTCCTTGACCGTCTAGTCAGGTCAGGCCTGATAGAATAATTCTCAAAGGGGAGACTCGTTTTTCAGCTACCTGGGATCATAACAAAGGGTAAGATATTCCATTAGATAATGGAGTACCTTAGCAACAGGAAATAGCGAGTTACTGTGAGAGGTTAGGTCTCATAGTGGCGCGACGTCATCAGTGGATTCCCAGACGATTCAGTCTTTGGACCTATATTGTTTTTTATATATGTACTCCCAGAAGAAATAGACTCGTTCCTCTCAATGTTTGCAGATGAGGCAAAAATTATGAGGATGATTAAAACCGAGGAAGAAAGCAAGAGTTTCCCAGATGACTTAGAGAAACTGAAGGAGTGATCTAATATATGGCTAATAAGGTTCAACACAACTAGATGTAAGGGAATGAAACATAGGTGGACGGAACAGGTGGTCAGACACAGGATACCGAATGGAAGATTAGGCCCTCCATGAAACTAGCAGAGAGAAAGAGTTAGGAGTTGATATTACGCCAAATCTGTCTTCTGAAGCCCACATCAGAAGAATATCGTCAACGGCGTATGCGAGGCTGGCTAGCATCAGAACTGTCTTTAGAAACTCGTGTGAAACTTGTATAAAGGAATCATTTAGAACCTTGTGTACCACATATGGGAGACCAATTCTGAAGTATGCGGCTCTAGAATGGAGCCCATATCTTGTCAAGCATAAGATCTAGCTGAGGAAGGTTCTAATGTATGCCACTAGACTAGTCCCAAATCAAAGAGGCATGAATTATGAGTAAAGGCTGGTGCACTGCACCTTATGTCGCTGGATGACAGCGAAGTTTGGGGGGAGTCATGATCACTACATGCAAAATTATCAGGGAAATTGACAGGGTAGATAAGAACAGATTATTTAACACAAATGTTACTCGCACTGGGGAATACAGGTGGAAACCGTGTACCCAAATGAGCCACAGAGACATTAGAAAGAATTTTCAGTGTCAGAGGAGTTAATAAATGGAATACATTAGGAAGAGATGTTGGAGTCTGATTCTATACACAGTATAAAATGTAGATATGATAGAGCTCAATAAGTTCAGGAACCTGTGCACCAGTATATTGACAGTTGCTAGGCGGAACTAAAGAGCCGAAGCTCAACCCTCTCATGCACACCTAGGTGAGTACATGGCAGCAATGACCAAAATATCACTTCGAGGACACTTGCTCTCTTATTAATTCACAATTTTCTCAAGCGTGATACATTTATAAGTAACTGTGGGGAAAATATATAACATATAAAGAGTGTTTATATAAACTATGAGAAGGCTATAAAATGTTAAATTAAAAACTTTCACTAAAATGGAAATAAATAAATAAAATATATAAGTTGATACTACCGTGAGCACTTTTGTGGCCCATGTGGTGAAGGACACCATTCCTGTTCACCTTCAGACAAACAATCCTCAGTCGTCTAGTCGTGCCTGCATCCATCAGAAGTCTCCTGGGGTTGGGCTCCAAGTGATTGGGCACAATACCTACCACCCCCCCTGTCTCATCCCAAATCCTTAGCCTCACCCCTTCCAAGTGCTATATAGTCGTCATAGCTTAGCGCTTTCTCCTGATAGTTCCCTTCCCTTACCTTCCCTTCCTTCCCTTCCCTTCTCTTCCCTTCCCTTCCCTTCCCTTCCTTACCCTTCCCTTCCCTTCTCTTCCCTTCCCTTCTCTTTCTGGGGTGGGTGGTCATGCTCAGAAAAACTTGCGAAGCCATCAGTCACTACTTATCTAACTTCCGTAGGAATCACATATCACTTTCTCTTATCTCACACCAACACTACTCCAGGGCTACAAAAACCGAATAGTCATGGTTATTCGATATCATTTATGATGATAACTGTGTCTACCTGAATGATTTTGTTGGAACAATGGACGAAGTAACGAATCTCGCAGCAAATACATTCTTGGGGTTGTGAGTATGACCAGGAATAGGACCATTACTGCCTAAGCCAGTCCTCTCCAACGTTCACGACGTCAGGTAAAAGATGTACTAAATTGTTCGAACCTAACCTAACCGAGGACCCACGAATAGAAAACGGGACATCACGTAAATTTTGTGCGTGACACTAATTTTGAGCACATCAGATTATGGAGTAATGTGATTTATACGTCAAAATACGATGTTCTATTCGAGAGGACAGGTTGGATGCCTGGTGGTGCAGATTGGATGCCATTCGGTGCAAGTTGGATGCCTAGTGGTGCAGGTTGGATGCCTTGGTGGTGCAGGTTGGATGCCTGGTGGTGCAGGTTGGATGCCTGGTTGTACAGGTTGGATGCCTGGTGGTGCAAGTTGGATGCCTGGTGGTGCAGGTTGGATGCCTTGGTGGTGCAGGTTGGGTTATCATTATTATTTAAACTATCACTAATATTATAAACTTACTGATGTCATAAATTTGCATTATTTTTCAAATTATCGTTAATATTGTTAACCTTGTTACTGTCATCGGTCTCCCATCATTAGTATTATTTGTCTCTGTTATACATGAACGTAATAAAGCGGGAGTCATAAGTTCACCATTAGTGAGTTTACATACTTTCATAAGGTCCACACCTACTCCACATGTTCCTTTAAATGACGTGAGGTAATTCACATGTGTAATTGTGTTATTACACATACACCTAAAAGTATGTATTACACCCATAAACCTAAAGTTCCCAATACTGGATCCTTATGTGAGTTCGAGCAAAGTTTATATGGCTTTGTGACCTTAACAGCCCACACAGCCTGGCCTCCTCTACTCCGAGTGACAGACAATGGAAAACGGCTAATGTGGCCCCAATACAAGCGTGACTGACAGGAGGCACTAAACCACAGGCCAGTGTCCCTAACGTGCATACTGTGCAAAGTGATGGAGAAGATCGCGCACAAAAACTAGTAGAACATCTGGAGTGAAAGAACTTTGTAACACATCATCAGCATTGGTTCAGGGATGACAAATTTTGCTTGTGTCAGATCTTGAATTCTATGATCAGTCGACCAAAATCAGACAAGAAAGAGAAAGGCGGGCGACTGTATATTTTTGGATTGCAAGAAAGCTTTTAGCACAGAACTCCACAGGAGACTAGTGCAAAAGCTGGAGACGCAATAGGAGTTTAAGGTTTTATGATGTTATTGTTGTTGGTGGTCCATTCCACTGCTCCTCTTCTCACAGCTTGAGGTTCTGCTCCTCACTGTATGGCTGCTCTCCCACAGAGCTCAGTACCTTCCACACCTTGGAGTCTCATCAACTACTCCTCTCTGCTGGCTTAGAAGTTCTCAGCAACTCCTTCCCCAGACAACCTGCAACCCACGCCCAATAAAAATGTTTCCCTATAAACACGTAAACGATATAAACCACACAATATGTTTACACCAACAACTCTCTGCTCTCTACATGCTGTGAGTGTGCCCCCCCCGTTTGGGCTGGTCCATCTCCGCCCGGCCCATCAGCCCTCGAGGCAGCTGGTGGCTGGTGCCTCAGTTGCCCTTCAGCAGTAGGAGTGGCTGGATGTCGCTCCGCCCTCCAGGACGTTCCTCCATCTTTTACTCTCTTATTTTAGGCCTTCTGCCTTAATAAAATATGCCTAATGTATCAATAAACATTCGCTGGGAACACGATCAACTATAGGCAATAACTGTAAACTGGTTAAAATTGCGCTTACCACAAAAGGGTGTCCAGCAGGGCGCTCTTCGATGGAGCGGCGACACTCAGGGCGCCTCAGGCTACCCACAGAACTGCTTTAACTGCCCCTTCACCACCTTGTGCAGTTCCTGACTTGAGCTGACACGCCTCCAAACTTATTCCTCAGTCGAGACGTCTGTCCACTTCCTTCCTCTTGAAGGTATATCAAAGAAGGGTTCCTCTCTAACAGGGGCTCAAACAGAGCACGCCCTCCCCTCACGATTTCTTCAGCTCAAGTGAGCTCAAGCT
The DNA here is from genome assembly GCA_020271785.1 of Procambarus virginalis. NCBI lineage: Eukaryota > Metazoa > Arthropoda > Malacostraca > Decapoda > Cambaridae > Procambarus > Procambarus virginalis. Next base: position 13,304,921 of record WNGS01005641.1, read on the forward strand.
CACTTGAGCTGAAGGAATCCTTTCCTTTGCGTCGTCCCATCCCCAATCCTTATCCTGACCCCTTCCAAGTGCAATATAGTCGTAATGGCTTGGTTCTTCCCCTGATGATTCCAATTCCTCTCAAGCGAGCCTTACACCTCCAGCAAACTCTTCACATCTTATATCAAGTCATTTACTTATTTTCTTGTTTACTACCACATTCTTAAATTTTCTATCAAATCCAACAAATTATTTTACATATGTATCTTCACCTTTATATTTCCTTGACCGTCTAGTCAGGTCAGGCCTGATAGAATAATTCTCAAAGGGGAGACTCGTTTTTCAGCTACCTGGGATCATAACAAAGGGTAAGATACTCCATTAGATAATGGAGTACCTTAGCAACAGGAAATAGCGAGTTACTGTGAGAGGTTAGGTCTCATAGTGGCGCGACGTCATCAGTGGATTCCCAGACGATTCAGTCTTTGGACCTATATGTTTTTTTATATATGTACTCCCAGAAGAAATAGACTCGTTCCTCTCAATGTTTGCAGATGAGGCAAAAATTATGAGGATGATTAAAACCGAGGAAGAAAGCAAGAGTTTCCCAGATGACTTAGAGAAACTGAAGGAGTGATCTAATATATGGCTAATAAGGTTCAACAAACTAGATGTAAGGGAATGAAACATAGGTGGACGGAACAGGTGGTCAGACACAGGATACCGAATGGAAGATTAGGCCCTCATGAAACTAGCAGAGAGAAAGAGTTAGGAGTTGATATTACGCCAAATCTGTCTTCTGAAGCCCACATCAGAAGAATATCGTCAACGCGTATGCGAGGCTGGCTAGCATCAGAAGTGTCTTTAGAAACTGTGTGAAACTTGTATAAAGGAATCATTTAGAACCTTGTATACCACATAGGGAGACCATTCTGAAGTATGCGGCTCTAGAATGGAGCCATATCTTGTCAAGCATAAGATCTAGCTGAGGAAGGTTCTAATGTATGCCACTAGACTAGTCCCAAATCAAAGAGGCATGAATTATGAGTAAAGGCTGGTGCACTGCACCTATGTCGCTGGATGACAGCGAAGTTTGGGGGAGTCATGATCACTACATGCAAAATTATCAGGGAAATTGACAGGGTAGATAAGAACAGATTATTTAACACAAATGTTACTCGCACTGGGGAATACAGGTGGAAACCGTGTACCCAAATGAGCCACAGAGACATTAGAAAGAATTTTCAGTGTCAGAGGAGTTAATAAATGGAATACATTAGGAAGAGATGTTGGAGTCTGATTCTATACACAGTATAAAATGTAGATATGATAGAGCTCAATAAGTTCAGGAACCTGTGCACCAGTATATTGACAGTTGCTAGGCGGAACTAAAGAGCCGAAGCTCAACCCTCTCATGCACACCTAGGTGAGTACATGGCAGCAATGACCAAATATCACTTCCAGGACACTTGCTCTCTTATTAATTCACAATTTTCTCAAGCGTGATACATTTATAAGTAACTGTGGGGAAAAATATATAACATATAAAGAGTGTTTATATAAACTATGAGAAGGCTATAAAATGTTAAATTAAAAACTTTCACTAAAATGGAAATAAATAAATAAAAAATATAAGTTGATACTACCGTGAGCACTTTTGTGGCCCATGTGGTGAAGGACACCATTCCTGTTCACCTTCAGACAAACAATCCTCAGTCGTCTAGTCGTGCCTGCATCCATCAGAAGTCTCCTGGGGTTGGGCTCCAAGTGATTGGGCACAATACCTACCACCCCCCACCTGTCTCATCCCAAATCCTTAGCCTCACCCCTTCCAAGTGCTATATAGTCGTCATAGCTTAGCGCTTTCTCCTGATAGTTCCCTTCCCTTCCCTTACCTTCCCTTCCCTTCCCTTCCCTTCCCTTCCCTTCCTACCCTTCCCTCCCTTCCCTTTCTCCCTTCCCTTCTCTTTCTGGGGTGGGGTGGTCATGCTCAGAAAAACTTGCGAAGCCATCAGTCACTACTTATCTAACTTCCGTAGGAATCACATATCACTTTCTCTTATCTCACACCGACACTACTCCAGGGCTACAAAAACCGAATAGTCATGGTTATTCGATATCATTTATGATGATAACTGTGTCTACCTGAATGATTTTGTGGGAACAGTGACGAAGTAACGAATCTCGCAGCAAATACATTCTTGGGGGTTGTGAGTATGACCAGGAATAGGACCATTACTGCCTAAGCCAGTCCTCTCCAACGTTCACGACGTCAGGTAAAAGATGTACTAAATTGCTCGAACCTAACCTAACCGAGGACCCACGAATAGAAAACGGGACATCACGTAAATTTTGTGCGTGACACTAATTTTGAGCACATCAGTTTATGGAGTAATGTGATTTATACGTCAAAATACGATGTTCTATTCGAGAGGACAGGTTGGATGCCTGGTGGTGCAGGTTGGATGCCAGTTAGTGAAAGTTGATGCCTGTGGTGCAGGTTGGCTGCCTTGGTGGTGCAGGTTGGATGCCTGGTGGTGCAGGTTGGATGCCTTGGTGGTGCAGGTTGGATGCCTTGTTGGTGCAGGTTGGATGCCTTGGTGGTGCAGGTTGGATGCCTTGGTGGTGCAGGTTGGATGCCTTGTGGTGCAGGTTGGATGCCTGGTTGTACAGGTTGATGCCTTGGTGGTGCAGGTTGGATGCCTTGGTGGTGCAGGTTGGCTGCCTTGGTGGTGCAGGTTGGATGCCTTGGTGGTGCAGGTGGATGCCTTGGTGGTGCAGGTTGGATGCCTGGTGGTACAGGTTGGATGCCTGGTGGTTCAGGTTGGATGCCTGGTGGTGCAGATTGGATGCCTGGTGGTGGCAGGTTGGATGTCCAGTTGGTCAAGTTGGATGCCTGGTGGTGCGGTTGGCTGCCTGGTGGTGCAGGTTGGTGCCTTGGTGGTGCAGGTTGGATGCCTGGTTGTACAGGTTGGATGCCTGTGGTGCAGGTTGGCTGCCTTGGTGGTGCAGGTTGGCTGCCTTGGTGGTGCAGGTTGGATGCCTGGTGTACAGTTGGATGCCTGGTGGGCGGTGGATGCTGGTTGTGCAGGTTGATGCCTTGGTGGTGCAGGTTGGATGCCTTGGTGGTGCAGTTGATGCCTGGTTGTACAGGTTGGATGCCTGGTGGTGCAGGTTGGATGCCTGGTGGTGCAGTTTGATGCCTTGGTGGTGCAGGTGGATCCTGGTTGTACAGGTTGGATGCCTGGTGGTGCAGGTTGGCTGCCTTGGTGGTGCAGTTGGATGCTTGGTGGTGCAGGTTGGATGCCTGGTTGTACAGGTTGGATGCCTGGTGGTGCAGGTTGGATGCCTGGTTGGTGCAGGTTGAACTGGTGGTGCAGGTTGCTGCCTGTGGTGCAGGTTGGATGCCTTGTGGTGCAGTTGGATGCCGGTTGTACAGTTGGATGCCTGGTGGTTGCAGTTGGCTGCCTTGGTGGTGCATGTGGACCTGCTGTGGTCAGGTTGGATGCCTGGTGTGCAGGTTGGATTACTGGTGTGCAGGTTGGATGCCTGGTGGTGCAGGTTGGATGCCAGGTAATTACCTAAGTTATTTACCTAAGTGTAGTTACAGGATGAGAGCTACGCTCGTGGTGTCCCGTCTTCCCAGCACTCTTTGTCATATAACGCTTTGAAACTACTGACGGTCTTGGCCTCCACCACCTTCTCACCTAACTTGTTCCAACCGTCTACCACTCTGTTTGCGAAAGTGAATTTTCTTATATTTTTTGGCATCTGTGTTTAGCTAGTTTAAATCTATGACCTCTTGTTCTTAAAGTTCCAGGTCTCAGGAAATCTTCCCTATCGATTTTATCAATTCCTGTTACTATTTTGTATGTAGTGATCATATCACCTCTTTTTCTTCTGTCTTCTAGTTTTGGCATATTTAATGCCTCTAACCTCTCCTCGTAGCTCTTGCCCTTCAGTTCTGGGAGCCACTTAGTAGCATGTCTTTGCACCTTTTCCAGTTTGTTGATGTGCTTCTTAAGATATGGGCACCACACAACCGCTGCATATTCTAGCTTTGGCCTAACAAAAGTCGTGAACAATTTCTTTAGTATATCGCCATCCATGTATTTAAAAGCAATTCTGAAGTTAGAAAGCGTGGCATAGGCTCCTCGCAACATTCTTTATGTGGTCCTCAGGTGATAGTTTTCTATCTAGAACCACCCCTAGATCTCTTTCTTTATCAGAATTCTTTAAAGATTTCTCACATAATATATAGGTTGTGTGGGGTCTATGTTCTCCTATTCCACATTCCATAACATGGCATTTATTAACATTAAATTCCATTTGCCAAGTGGTGCTCCATATACTTATTTTGTCCAGGTCATCTTGAAGGGCATGACAATCATCTAAGTTTCTTATCCTTCCTATTATCTTAGCATCATCAGCAAACATGTTCATATAATTCTGTATACCAACTGGTAGATCATTTATGTAGACAATAAACATCACTGGTGCAAGAACTGAACCCTGTGGTACTCCACTTGTGACATTTCTCCAGTCCGATACATTGCCTCTGATCACTGCCCTCATTTTTCTATCAGTCAGAAAATTTTTCATCCATGTTAGAAGCTTACCTGTCACCCCTCCAATATTTTCCAGTTTCCAGAACAACCTCTTATGTGGAACTCTGTCGAAAGCCTTTTTTAGGTCCAGATAGATGCAGTCAACCCAACCATCTCTTTCCTGTAATATCTCTGTTGCTCGATCATAGAAACTGAGTAAATTCGATACACAGGATCTTCCAGATCGAAAACCATACTGTCTGTCTGATATTATATCATTTCTCTCCAGGTGTTCTACCCATTTAGTTTTAATTATTTTTTCCAATATTTTGACTATTACACTTGTCAATGATACAGGTCTATAATTAAGGGGGTCTTCCCTGCTTCCACTTTTGTAGATTGGAACTATGTTAGCCTTTTTCCACACATCAGCTACAACTCCTGTAAACAGGGATGCCTGAAAAATCAGTTGAAGTGGAATGCTGAGCTCAGGTGCACATTCTCTCAGAACCCATGGTGAAACTCCATCTGGACCAACTGCTTTGTTCTTATTTAGCTCCTTGAGCATTTTTCCACTTCGTCTCTAGACACCTCTATGTGCTCTATGTTGTTCTCTGGAATTCTTATTGTGTCTGGTTCCCTGAAGATTTCATTTTGTACAAACACACTTTGGAACTTTTCGTTTAATGTTTCACACATTTCCTTTTCATTTTCCGTGAATCTATTTCCCATTTTCAACCTCTGAATATTATCCTTTACCTGCAATTTGTTGTTTATGAATTTATAGAATAGACCTGGTTCTGTTTTACATTTGTCTGCAATCCCTTTTTCAAAATTTCTTTCTGCCTCTCTCCTCACTGCCGTGTAGTTGTTTCTCGCATCTTTGTATCGCTGGTATGTTTGGGGGTTTGGCCTCTTCCTGTATTGATTCCATTTTTGTGTCTTTTGGTCTCTGGCCCTCTCGCAATTTCTGTTGAACCAATCCTGTTTCCTAGTTCTGCATCTCTGTTTTGGTATAAATTTTTTTGTGCCTTTATCATATATTTCACAAAACTTGACATACATCTCATTCACTTCCTTGCCTAGCAACAAGTCTGTCCAATTATACTCACTAAAAAATTTCTAAGGTTGCCATAATGTCCTCTCCTAAAGTCAGGTTTTTCAATTGCATCAACCTTCTTATTTTCTTCCAGATTATAACGCATTGCATACTTTATTCCCAAAAGACATGGTCACTTTTACCCAAGGGAGGAAGGTACTGAATGTCAAATATTTCTTCCTCCTTCCTGGTAAATATCAAATCTAGCATGGAGGGAACGTCCCCTTCCCTCATCCTCGTAGCTTGTTTAACATGTTGATACAAGAATGTTTCCAGGATGAGGTCTACAAATTTACAGGTCCAAAAATCTTCTGTTTTAGCTTCATATGCTTCCCAGTCTATGGATTTCAAGTTGAAGTCGCCGACTATCAACAGTCGTGATCTATCGTTATCCGCTCTCGCTATGATCTCTCTCATTATTGTTATAAGACCTTCTCGTTTACTATCTAGCTCCTCCTTTGACCATGTGCTGCTTGGCGGTGGACTATATGCATTTATGATCATTAGTTTATCATCCTCATGGCAGATCTCTAGTGCTATTATGTCAACTTCTTGTGGATTGGCAGTCATTATTTCGTTCACCTTTAGGTGTTCTTTCACCAGCACAGCAACGCCACCGCCTTTCCTAATTTTTCTGTCCCGTCTCCAAATTGAGTAGCCCCTTGGGAATATGACCTCATTTAAAATAACATCTTCAAGTTTTGTCTCCGTGAGTGCAACAATGTCTGGTGTCTGCAGCTGTATTACATCACTTAACTCCAGTATCTTCGATCTTACTCCATCTATGTTGGTGTATGCAATCTTCAGGAACTTGTTCCCCTCTTCTTATTTTTCACTCCCCCTCTCTCTAATGATTTTGTTGGTTTGCCTTTATGTACCACTTTACTGGTCTGCCTACCCCTATCACTTTGTAGAAAAAAGAATTGATTTCTTCTTCATTCCTGCTCTCATTTAAACGTTTTGCCTCGGCGAGGTTCAGTTTCAGCTTCTCTCTATCTTCTTTTGAAAGATCTCGTCTTAACGACCACACTTTCCCATCCTCATCACTTTGTAATTTTCTAGCATTCCTTAGTACTTCTTCCATCTGTTTGGCACCATTTAGGGTGATCCTCAAAGGTCGATCTTTCCCTTTTACATATCTGCCTATTCTCCTGTAGTCGCACACATTCTCTATGGTTGTAAGACCTTCCACGAGGCCAACAATTTTATCTACTACTTTTGCTTCTTCTACAGCTCTTTCTGACCTAGATGTTATCTCCTTTTCTTTGCAGCCAAAAATTATCAGGGACTTACTCCGATCAACTGTGTTTTGCACCAACTTCGGGTTAGATGCCAATTCTTTTCTCACTTCCAGCCTAATGTTTGTTTTATCTTGGTTGCTGCAGTGTTTGACTTCCTTTACTGCTTCTTCAATTTTTTCCTTCTCCTTGGCCACTTGTGCATAGGTGAGTTGCATATCTTTCTTGCACTGTTCTATTCCCTGTGTAACTTCCTCCATCTGTGCTGACAAAAGCTGTTTCTCCTGTTGAATTCCTTACCTAACCTATTGTAGTCATTTATGTTTAAATTTACTTTAACTTCTTCCAAAGCTATTTTAAGAGTTATTTTCTTCTTCCATGGCTTTGCAATTTGTTTCCAATTGATTCTTATCCTTGCACAAGTCTTTCACTAAACCCTCAAGACATACAACTTTGCTATTTAAATGGTCATTACTTTCTTTCAATTTACTAATTATTTCTACATGAGAGTTCACTATAGTATCTAATTTTACCAACTTGTTGTATAGACTGGTTATATCAATGCTTTCTTCATTGAATCCAGCAAAATCAAGCTCTGTTTTATTTCCTCTTGCGGCGGCCATCTTGAATGTTCTTCTCTGCACTGGAAACACTAGGCAACTTTTTCTCATCCAATTTTTCACTTCCCTTGGCACATTTCTGTTATCTCACCTATTTTTCAAAAGCACTATACCTTATGTTCTCTGGGACACCACTCACTATCATCATCCTGTACTACAATACTTAGGATTGTTGAAATATGCTGGCTCCTCTNAAGAAGCTTTACGTCCATGTCGAGAGGGACAGCACCGACCGCCCGCATTCTCTATTATGGGAAATAATAGAAGGTCGGACGGATGGAGGACGGACCGAGTCTCCTCATCCTACCCCTCGAATGGAGACAGCAGAGGACGAGAGTGCTGTGGAACCGCCGAAGAATCACCGAGGGAGAGCTCAGAGATCTTGTTATCGTCACGCGGCAGCTGAGCACGAGTCTTTGGAAGGCGCAAGAGAGTCCGCGGAAGAAGAAAGATCCGCTGTTTCAACTGCGGGTTATAGGACACATGGCGCGCGAATGTAGACGTCCTAAGCAGCGGGGTTACGTTGCTTTTGTGCGGTAGAGGACCATTAGCCGAGGAGTGCGGGATGGACCCGTACGTAAGAAGGAGGTAACCCATTTCGTGCGTGAGGGAACTGTAAGGGGGGGACGCAGACCCCATCCCGGTTATGATGCTGAGAGATACTGGGGCGGAATTTACCCTGGTGAGGCAGAACCCTTTTCCCTGAGTGTCACGAGAATACCTGTGTAGGTGAGGCAAGTTGACCCTGTGGGAGGCCCAGTGCAGATGCCTCTACACCAGGTAACCCTGAGTTCGTTTATGGATGCCAAACCCTAGTAGTGGGGGTCTGTGCGACGATGCCCACGAGGAGGCAGGTCATTTTGGGAAATGACGCATGTGGAGGACGTGTCCCTACCGACCTCGTGAAGGACGAGGAGTGCTTGGAGCACCTAGAGAAGAAAGGCGAAGTGTTCGACGCCTGGGGGACGAGAAAGGAATCGCCATGGAGGCGTTTCCCTGTCTGTGCTATGATTCGAGGCAGTGCGACGGACGAGGAGGCGTGGATCTGATAAGCCGACGAGGAGACGTCCGCCGGCCTGGGAATTGATCACCTCGTTATGGAACCCGGAGAGCGAGTGGAGGCGAAGGCAGCCCAGAAGGTGAGGTACAGGTGACCCTCACCAGTTCTCCTCGGGTGGACGCACTCGTCTCGAGGAGGTGCCAGGCAGAATCCCCAAGTTGATTGGTAAGGCCAAGAAGGACGTATTGGTCCCGAGAAAGCTACTCACTTAACAGGCAAGAAGGCATATTAATAAGACAGTGTAAACCTGTAAGGATGGAGGTCGGAAAAGCCTCTCCAGGTAAGAGATCAAGTAGCGTTGCCAGCCAAGTGCAGAGCGGCAGTGTGAGTGTCCGTTGCACGCTGTTGACTCTGCGGGTCACCTAGGGGTGACCACGATGCGACGTTCAACGTCGAGAGAAGTGGCTGGGCAACTACAACATCTTTTCTCTTGGGTGAGAGGCCCAGGGAAATCAGGCTGACAGTGGAATATATTCCGGTCTGAGTGTGTCAGACGAACAGTGATAAATTGGGGAGTGATGCAGATTCGGTCGTTGCCCTACCGATCGCAGTCGAAGGGGGCGGTCGGAAGATTCCACTCCACCTCAGAGACAGCTCTGAGAATGTTCTGCGTAGAGCAGGAAGACGAGTGGGAAGAGACAGCGGGCCCTGTTTTGTTGGCCATTTGCAAAGCAGTGGCAGAACCGTTAAACTTCTCACAGTTCCAGCTGGTGAACGGACGTGAGGTGTGGAGCCCTCGGTCCGCAAGGGTAAGCAGTGGACGCCCAGGACCTTGAAGACGGTCTGCAGACACATGAGGAGTGTCACACATTGGCGGCTGCAATACTGGCTGGAAGCCAAGATTTTCAGTGGAAAGGACAACGTAGTCGCAGATGCGTTGTCCCGCATGCACTAACCAGACATGACTCTTATTTTAAGGGAGGGTATGTGACGGTGTTCCCCCCCTTCTAATTCTCCCACGCCTGCTGTAAGAGTTCCACTATTCCGAGCGTTCTCTACATTGCAGGCATCAATTGAACATATGTGGAGAGAACAGTATTCTCGAAGAGCCGAGAAATTTGCAAAAATTAGTATTTTGGCCTGTGGGATAGGCCCTTTAGGGAGCCAATATGGCGCTGGCAAGTCTGTTTCTCCCGCCAAAACTGTGTGACGTCAGTGGCGCCAGATTGGTCACCGTCAGCGACTTGGCACTGGGAGCCAATGAAAACCAACTTTGGAAAAGTGACGTCACATAGGCATGGGGGTCCGGCCGTGTTGGCGCCAGACGATATCAGTCTTTCACGACACGTCCGAGAGGTAGGACGCGCGATCGGTCATCCTGTCAGAGTGACGGATTTACCGAACTCCGGTGGATTTAAGCGTCTCCAGTTGTTGGCACGCACTCTGTGAGGTCTTCCTGCAACCCAGAAGTGGCTCAGATAAGGAATTGACAGAATATTGAGCAACAAGTGCTCAGGGACAGGTGCGTTGCAAGAAGTGGGCCGGGCATCGACGTGTGTCGTCATTGGCGGTTCACCAGTATAAGAGACAGCTTAGTGGCCGGGCCACCCACCGTGAGTGAACCGGGTTGACAGCCTTGTCAACCAGTTGAACGTGTGATCGACGATCCTGTCAAGTTTGACAGTAACCCCACCTTCGTGGAACCCTACGAGTCAACAGTTGGATGCAAGCACGTCGAGAAGTCTTCCCAAATACCTAGCGATATATCTAGACGACGAGGGATTGACAGTGAAGTGAGCTTCAAGTGCTCTGAAGTCGGGTGCTGTGCGTGTGAGTTTAAGCACATCGTCTGGTACGGCTGGTAACTTCACAGTGACTTCGTAGTGGTGAGAGGCAGTTACTCTGGGAGTACAGTGACAAGGACTAATTGGGAAACGTACGACGACCGCCGAGACGTAGGCTGGCTGCCGTAGTTGGGAGGAAAGTTGAACGGCCAGGAGACCGACTTCAACCCTGCGACGTACTGTAAGGAAGGCACGGACCTGCTGTGTACAGAAGCGGCGAGACGCGACTCCTAAGGTGTGGCTTTGTGTTTCTGGTGGGGAACGAGGCGAGAGCCTGGACCAGAGCTACAACCCAACTGTCATCCTAGGATAGGTGAAGTAGGTGTTTACAGTTACCCTCCCATTTCCCCTTTAGTTAGCTATATATATTCTTGTCAGGATATTTTATATGTCGTGAGCAAGTCTCACTGAGTTTAAGTCACAGAGAGCACAGTATGTGGTGAGCCTGCCCAGAGCGCTCCAGTATCAGTTTACATATATATCTATGTGTGGGTGTGTGCAAGCACCAAGATTCATCAGAGAATTTACTGTGACTATTATTATTTACAGAGATTTAGTATTATTTATATAAATATTGGTAGTACCAGATATTGGTGTGTGTGATCTCTATAATCTATTGATATAATGCCTGTGGATTGATCTCTATATTCTATCGATATAAATGCCTGTGTTGATCTCTATAATCTATTAATATATATGCCTGTGTATTGATCTTCATGATGTATATATATATGCCGGAATTTGATTACTGATTTATATTGACATGCCTGTGTACTGAATATTATCATATACGTGAAGTGCTTGCCAGTGATATCTCTGTGAGAGAAAGTATAGATATAAAGAAAAGTTCAGTGATCAAGCGGGTGCATTCACAGTAAATATTATTACGAATAGAATAATCTTTTGGTACGGTGAAAACGCCACTGTGATAGTATTATGAATAATATGTTGATCGTGAGGCCGTGAAATCATAAGTAAGCCATGTGAATGTTGAATAGTGTTTTGGAAAAAGTTAAATAAACGGGGATCGTGATAGAATTAGAAACAAGTACTAGACTGTTCCCACGATCGCGAAGGTCCCGGTCAGCTGACATTCTGACAGGTGACGCGTGGCGCGGCCGATGTTACCATATCGGTGCGCTCTAGAATATTATGCTATGAATGGAGCAATTGTCATAGATTATTCCTGATACATTGATGCATATATATTTCTCGTTGTCTTTTAAGTAAAATACCAAAACTCTGGGTGTTTGATATCATCCCCTCCATTTATCTTGTGACCGTGTAACGAAGTAAAGCTGAGTGCGCTGCTGACCATACTATTGGAATTTGCTCTTGCCACAATTACACCTGACCACTGCGGTGTTACTGGCCACCTAAAAAAACCAGTTGGCGACCTTGAAGGCTGTGTAAGAGTTCGGTGTCGGGGCGGGCCACAGATTGAGGGAACGATCTGTGCCCTCACTCATCTTATAATCTAAAGGCCGTTGTGAGATCGACTGGGGTACTCTCCGGGCCAGCAGTGGAGCCTAGAGGATTGAGGGAAGACCCGCCGAACGACGGTGAGTAAGGGTTATTGTTGAGCAACCACCTGGAAAGGAGATCAGTCTACTGTTGCTTTAACCCTTCTCTAACGAGAACACCGTGAAACCCCGACAGTTGGTAGTGTGTGGCTTCATATTTAAAACCATGTTTCATGTCTCCGAGGGGCAGAGATGTCTCCTCTTTTTGCTTGCTTCGACAAAGCTGTGTTTGCATGGTTTGCAAGGTGTAGTTGTGATTTTGGAATGTACTCATTCCGTTCTTGTATGTATCACTCTCCTTTGACCGCGGTCAAGCTATATAATTTTATCTTTGTCATACTGTGTTGTTTTGTTTTTTACACTTTCCTCTGTTGTGATTTATTGTGCGTTATATATTTTTCGTTTTCCGATATATTTTTCCATGTATATCTGTGGTTTTTTTTGTACGTTTCCCCTTGTTATTACCTATTTTGAGTTATATTTTTGTCATGTCTCAATGCTCCACATCATCTCTGGCCACAATGACCGCTGCAAAATCTCCATAAGCCAACTGGCCATTACTAATATTTGTCTTGGGTTAATAATTTTAATACCTTTAATAAAAAGGTATTACAAATTTACCAGTTTACTGTGGCATATCAAGCAAGTCACCGTAACAACATAAGTATACAGTTCTCTAACACTGCTACTCTCATTACACAATAATATAACTTTAATCAAAGCTCTTCGGAATCATTATCATGCACATATCAAGTGCACACCCTATGCACTAGTTGTCACTAAGTTCCAATCCTGATGCAGTGGAACACTAATTCTAGCATGCTACAAATCAAGAATACAGGATGGTGGTGCCACAATAATCAATTAGTAGGTGAGGAATGAGTATCAATCAGGACAAGACAATTTTTTTTTTTGAGATATATACAAGAGTTGTTACATTCTTGTACAGCCACTAGTACGCGTAGCGTTTCGGGCAGGTCCCTGGAATACGATCCCCGCCGCGAAGAATCGTTTTTTCATCCAAGTACACATTTTACTGTTGCGTTAAACAGAGGCTACAGTTAATTAAGGAATTGGGCCCAGTAAATCCTCCCCGGCCAGGATACGAACCCATGACATAGCGCTCGCGGAACGCCAGGCGAGTGTCTTACCACTACACCACGGAGACTGAAACTTGTCACTCCAGGTCAAATTGTCACTCCAGGTCATCAGCTATCCACCAAATTTATGTCATACAAAAAATATCACTCCACCTGTTCCAGAAGAATGGTGTACACCGGTAGTTACGATCCTTCAAACAATAATATGGTTACATATATCCCAGAATCTTACAAGCTAATTAGACCATAAAAATGTGCCACAAACCGGAGCACGATTAAACGCGTCTGCCCCTTCTGACAAGTCAACGAACAGTGAGGGCGATGTCGTGGGCATAGGCGGCGCGTTCACTAAACCATCTCCGCGAATTAACCATCAATACTGGTTTAAACTTTAAAACTCTGTGAACTGTACTTTAACGTTGTTTGCCGCCCCGTGCATACATTGAATAAAAGTATTACAAAATACACTTCCCAGTAGAATATAAGATCAATATGTGAACACACAAGAGAACATATAATCATGTGCAAAAATATACAGAGAGAGTTTCTATCTTCAATGTTGTTGTTGTTTAAGGTTCGCTACCTGGAACAAAAAGTTCCAAATTGCACGGGCTATGGTGAGCCCGTATTACCTCTTATCTTCAAGACTTGGTACTAATGACTCCGGCCGGTAAGCAAAGTGGGAGGGGGATTAAGAGAAGATTCAAAGAAATTGCCAAGTCAAACCACCACTCTCTTCTATAATACATTGTGAATTAATACATAATTCTAAGAAACTAAAAATTTAATATCATATATACAACAATCCCAAAACCCTGCTATACATGCAGGTATTGCAATGTTCATTAATCGTACGTCTCAGCAACATTTGGCTACTGCTCTAAACTTCTACTACAGAATACAACAGTAAATACATATAGTATACACACAACAATGATACATGAATAGTATATATGCATCAGAGACAATAAAAGCAGTACTGGATACATTTTAGAGTATTGTCCAGAGTCAATAATTTATATACAACGATATAAGGGAATAGTAGGCTATACGGCCTTATATCACCATATGGTCTGATCTCAAATTATAGCAATCATACCATGATCATACTGGTGTATCCGAGGTACTCTCCAGCGAAAGAGATAAGTACATGGTGCCACATAGTGTACACATCCTTACTGACATGGACTACACAACCATATCATGAATTTGATATTCACAATCAACTATTAGTCATGAGCTGCAAAACATTTAGTGCAAGCCTAATAATACAGCATCGTAAAATACAGCATTTATAATACAGCATCAAGTTTACATAGAACTATAAGTATATTAGCAATATATAAGCAAATATAATCAGGAAATTTTATGGTGGTCCCTCAAACTCAGGGTTTTCTCAGGAAAACACCTGGACAATGCGTCAGCCAAGACATTAAATTCACCAGGAATATGATGTATGTGGTGTTCTGCCCTGAAAGGGTTGGGACTCTTTGGACTTAAGCCTCCAAAAGAGAGCTCTAGTTGTGTCACCAGACTCTTACTTGCGTACAGGCAGACAGTGTCATGGTAATAGGATTGCAGGTTTGTTTGGGAAGGAGTTTTGTGGAGAAACTTCAAGGTTAGAGAAGAAGTTAATGGAGGAAGTTCGAGGCTAGAGTGTCCCCAATCACTCCCTGACGGAACAAACAACCGACCTTGGCAGCCACACTGCCTCTATCATCGGTCGACAGCATTGGACACTGGAGTGCTTGTAATATATCTTGATCACCCTGTACGCATCTTGATCTTGGAGAAGGATTCAGCATCACATATTTAGGGGTGCGGCTCCAACACTGGCCTCGTTGTCTTGTATACACACCCTACTCGAGCCGCCGTGACTCCCCCACTTTCTCCTTGTTTGGAATGATCTACTAAATCTCCCTTTCGTGAATTAGTATCTTCTGCCATCCTGTTCGCAGCTGTGACTCTCTCTCTCTTTCTCTCTCTCTCTCCTGCTTTTTGGGGAACCTTACCAGGACAAGAGCAAAAGCCAACTAACATAAACATTTAATATACAAAGAAAGCATATTCAATACATAACATATAAAACAGAACAGTATCATACAATACTCTAACCTGCTACAACCTGTTAGCATCCCAATATCATATGCTGGCTTTACCAACTGTCCATATCAAGTGGCTGTTCAACTCTTGGTTTACCACTTACTGCTCTCTCACTAAATGGGCTGAAATCCTGTCACAACAATACTCTATCCTCAGCCCTAAAAGTATATAAAACTCAGCTTGGGGCGGAAGCACCAGAAACATTTGCGTAAGTATCCCCCAACAAAAGAAGAAATCAATCTCTCTCACCTTACACTGCGTCTTGAATGCCAATAACCATTCACGCACTCCCCTTATACATCATGTGTGTCCACCGTGAACCTCTGTTCTGCTCCTAGAGGCTCACTACCAATATATATCACAAGGTCCTCTATAATATTAGGAAAGGCATTTCTGCAGTTCTCAAAGTCTGCTGCACAACGAAGTCCTAATCCCACATTAGTGACGCTTCACCACTGATTCTACAGAGATACGTGTAGCTCCTCTATATTGCTCAACTCCTCACTGTGGAGATCTGCTCTACCACAGAGTTCAGCATATTCTTCTTCTCCAGCCTCGATGTTTCTTCATTAACTTCTTCTCTAACCTCGAAGTTCCTCCATCAACTTCTTCTTTTACCTTGACGTTTCTCCACGAACTCCTTCCCAAACAAACTTGCAATCCCATTATCATGCCAATAAAAATGTTTTCCTAACAAAACATAATTAAATGTATTCACAGAATAAAAACTCCTCCATCCGACATCTCTTTAAACACGATTGCATTGCCGCGACGGTCCTCCCCCAACCTGGGCGAGTCCACACCAGGAACATGTCCAGACACGTCGCTGGGATGCGGGCCGCCGCCCTGGTCGTGAGGCTGGGGGGGGGGGGGTTCCCACCTCAGTCAGTCACTGACCTTAGGTGAGGGTGGATGTATCACTCCTCCCTCCAGAATGTTCTCCTATGTCAACTCTCTTATTTTAGCTCACTAGCTCAATAAAATATATTTACTATATACATAAACACTTGCCATGATCGTTGGGCACAGGATCAAACACAGGCAACCACTGTAACAACTGTTATATGAGCTTACCTCAGAATTCTCTGACGTGAGGACGATAACTCACTGGATCTCCAACATAACGCTTGATTGGCCACCCACAAAATGCTTCAAGACTGCCTCACACAACTTCCTCCAGTCCACGACTTGAGTTCACAACATCACCTGTCAGGCTCCACATCAGAAATGCCTGCTTACTTCCTTTCTCTTGACGAAGCAACACAATTAGAGTTCCACAAAGGCGTGGCCAAACACTCACTTTCAGGCCGCCTCTAATTATCATAATCACAGAGAAATGGTGTACAAAGTCCCCAACAACTTCCTCACACTAGCGAACAAGTAGCCGTCGCTCTACCACTAACAAAGGGAACTATATTCTTCCTTATTCTGGGAGAATCAATGAAGTACTACCACCTCTGACGACAGTTGTGACTCATGTGAGGTCACGACCTCCTGCTTGTGCACTTCATGTCTCCAAATCATCAACATCCCACTTCACGTCACTTATTACCAACGCCCATCCTCTGCTCATATCCTGAGATTACTCACTGACGTCTATTTAATTATTTAATATATGCATCTTACCTCTGACCTCTCAATTTCAGGTCAGGCAGGTAGAATCACTCAGTGGGTAGATTCGTTCCACCCAGGCTATAAGGGGGTCATAACAGTGGAGATTAAATTCCTGCAAAAACATCGACCACCTGAAAATCTTCTGATTATTAAGTTTCAATCAATCAATGAATATTAAAAGTTTATGATTAGTATATATATCTTATTCTTATAGGTATATAAGAATAACACCTTATTCACTTGTAAATAGATTTTAAATTTTATGCATGCCAAAACAAGAGCATAAGCCTCTTTTTCGTCTACAGAATAATTCTTCTCTATACTTTTAAATTTTCGAAAGTAATAATATATCGGATGCTCCATACCATCAAGTCCAACTTAGAGTAAGACAGCACTTGCACCCAAATCGGAAATATCTAAACACATTACAAAATGTGTATTTAGACCATCAAGGGCTTCTTGACACTGGGTAGTCCACTTAAACTTACTCATCTGCTGCAAAACATCAGTCAGACGTGAAGGTACCATAGAAAAGCCTTTACAATACCTACGATAGTTGGCACTCATCCCCAAGAAGCGCTGTACCTGTTTCTTGTTGGTCAAGATAGGGTAGATAACAATGGCACTAATTTTATCCTGTAAAGGCATCACCCTACCTTGACCAACCTTGTACCCTAGATAGAGAATAGTACCTCTGGCAAAATATAATTTCTGTGTGTTTACAGTAAGATTAGCATTCTTCAAAGTGGCAAACAACAATTTCAAACCTTGTAAATGGTTTTGTCAGGAGTCACTGATTAAAACAATGTCGTCTAGGTATGCACGGCAATTGGGAATATCCTGCAACAGCAAATTCATTAATCTTTTGAATATTGCTGGTGCATTATTAAAACCAAAAGGCATGACGTTACACTGGAAAACACCGTCAGGTGTAACAAATGCTGACATTTCACTGGCTCGATCTGACTAAGGGCACTTGATGATAACCTTTTGACAAATCGAGTTTTGAAATAAATTGACAGTAGCCAAGCTGGTCAATACAATCGTCAAGCAAAGGTAAGGGGAAACTATCTACTTCAGTTACCTTATTCAATTCCCTGTAGTCAGTAAACAGGCGTCACTTCCCATCCGGTTCAGGAACTAACAGGCAGGGCGAGCACCAGGAACTTTGACTAGGTTTAATTAGATCATGCTCTAGGAGGAGCTCCACTTCCCTCCTTATAATAGCCACATTGAGGGTTTTGCTAGTACATCAGCGCCCTTAATTGAGCTGACTAAAACAGTAAATTCATTTGGAAACCAGAGCATGATACCTCTTATGTAAAATGAAAAAATCAACTCATTACCACCCCAGTATTAGCAGTACCTGATTTTGATAAGGAGTGGGAAGTACACACAGCCGCCAGTGGCATAGAAATTGGTGGGTGTTTAATGCAACGCGATAATGTCAATCTTCCTCACCCAGTAGCCTATTTTAGCAGGAAGGTTAAGGAGCCGGATGTCCACTATTCTGCAATGAACCGGGGGACTTTTGCTGTAGTAGAAAGTGTCAGATACTTTGAGCCGTATCTTTTCCAACGTCCCTTTGTCCTTTACACAGATCACAGGACTTTAAATCGTGTTTTTATGAAAAGAACTAAGTGCCCTGGCATGTCACGGTGGTCTCATTAACTGTCTGCTCACTTATTCCAGATACTTTACAAGCCTGGACCGTCACATGTTGTGCCAGATACTTTGAGTAGAAACACCGTTAATATTAATGTAAACCTTAATATTGACAATATTTCTAGTGAGAAAATGAGAGAATTCCAGATGAACAAACCTAAGTGGAAAGATATTATTGAACATTTGGAAGGAGAAAAATATCATTCAAAGAAACGTAATTTAGCCATACATGACTTTGACATGAGGGAAGGGGGATCTGTTTTATGTAAAGGGACAGAAGGATCGTGCAGTATTTCAGCTGGTTATCCCAGATGCATTAAGAACGTCGGCATTGAGACTCGCGCATTCGTTTAAAATTCCAGATCACCCGGGTATTTTTAAAACTCACATGAAAGCAAAGACACTCTTTTAATTTCAGGGTATGTTAACAGAGGTCATTAACTTCGTTAAATCTTGCGATCACTGCCAAAGGAGGAAAGGTACCCTTAAGGTACAGGCTCCATTGCAGGAATTCCCAGAAATTTTTGACCCCTTAGATCGGGTGGGGGCTGATCTGATTGATCTGCATCACAGTCATTCAGGAAATCGGTAGGTGTTGGTGTAGTGGACCCTCTGTCCGGATACACCACACTGATTGCATTGCATCAGAAAGATTCTTGTACTGTTGCAAAAGCGTTCTTGGATTGGTTCGTCACTGTATTCGATCCTCCAAAAGTGTTAGTTTCTGGCCGAGGTCAGGAATTTAATGGGAATATTTTTAGAGAAGTATGTAAGATTTTAGAAACCACATCAGCATTCACTACCGCTTATCACCCTCAGGCTAACGGTATGACAGAACGGACGAACTGGCCATTTAAAGATATACTTGCAATTCTTGCTGAGCATGATGCAAATTCATAGGACAAACACCTGCCCTATGGCTCTGAACACTGCCATCCATCAGTCAATTAATACCCAACCCTTTTTGCTTTTCACTGGTCATTCATGTAATTTTCCATCAGGTCTGCTTAACAGACATAACATAGTACAGCGGGAAGATTACCCATCAGATGTCATAAATAAGATGAAAAACGCATGGAGAATTGTAGCTAGAGCTTCCAAAACAGCACGAGACCGCTATGCTCAGCATTATGACAAGAAGGTATTACCTCCTAAGTTGAAAGTAGGGAGTCTTGTGTTGAGAGTTAATGAAGCGGCTCCTGCCATTCAAAGTAGGAAACTTGCACCTAGATGGCGGGGCCCTTGCCGAGTAACTCAAAGAAAAGGTCCGGTTAATTTTGTTATTAAAGGTATTTTTAAGGACCAAGTTGAGAGAACGATACATATTAATAAGTTAAAACCTTTTCACGGGAGGGAGGAACTAGGGCTGCCTTCAGCAAGTCTAATTCCTGCCGCTGACTTGTCAGATTAGGTACAGCCATGTACCTTGGCCCAAGCTCAGCTGCACAAGGGGTTGCACGGAAGGTGTACCGCCCCAATAGTATTGGGATAACAAGGAAATGCCGGGAGATGACGTCGCCCAGGAGCTAAGGTAGGGCTCACCTGTCCTGTCACCATGCCATCTTCTTCAACGCCACTCACTCCAAAAGTGAGACACCGTGACACGTCGAAGCTGTGTTCTACTGTGGCAGCCATAGTTAACGACCTTCCATCATGACTGTTGTCAGCGAGGAGAAGAGGTGAACCCGGGTTCCTGTTAGCATGGTTCACCTGAGACGAAAGCCAACCAGCTGTCACTCAGCGCTCAGTCAGGTGCGGAAAATACGAGACCCTGTACTTTCTGTGGTTTAGCAGTGGCCGGAAATGGAACTTCCAGAAGACCAGGATCTTCAAGCAACAGGAGGTAGTAGCCGAAATCTACAGCTCAACAAGATGTCGGCAATGAGAGAACTATAGAAAATCTTAATGGAAAATGTTTCATAGAAAATAAATGAAATTAAATGTTAAATTGTGTTAACTCCGAACAGTAGTTCAACTTTTAATTTTCCATCTTGTTGTAAAATATCTTAATGCCTTAGGAAAGTGACTCTGGGACAGTGTTAAATATGGAAAACTAGAATTATGGGTGAAATAGATAAATAAATCTAGAAATTGAACATCTAGAAAACTGTTACTAGAAACTTTTTTTGAACATCTAGAAAACTGTTACTAGAAACTAGTCTTTTTTAAATAAAGTGAATATTGATTTATTTGGTTTAGTTAATTTCCCTTGTCATTATATGTTACATTTTATGTGCTGTACTGGAAATCCCCCTGTGTTCTCCTGCATTTAATGGATATTAAAGTTGCCCTTCAATCCTCAGTAAGTAAAGTAAAAATTCTTATAAATAATTCCCAAGCAATATTGCCAAGATTCCTATGCCCTTCAAGTTTAATGATTATTGATTTCTGTCCTTCCTAGGAGATGAATAGTGCAGAAACTTTCAGATTTCAGGAAGGTGGGGGCAGTCATAAGTTTAAGTATTATTCATTATTTTAAATTCATAACCCTTTATTTTGTTGCTTCCCCACATTTATATTTCAGTTTAATCGTTAGCTGGGAGTTCAATGAGGGTCACAGTGAGCTGCAAGCAATGTTAAACTGGGGTTTTAGGTAAGAAGGTGGAATAGTAAGGTGGAGTTATTACAGTATGACCTCAGTGTATACCAGTCATACCATGATCAAACTGGTGTATTCAAGATCATAACAAATTTCAATGTATTTTCTAGGTTTGGTGGAGGTTTGTTGAGGGCTTTTGTGTGTGTTTATTTTCTTTTGTGTATTCTATAACTACTTGTTGTGTGATCCTGGTTCTGTCTTTGCATCGCCTTAATTTAACAGTGTAGTTCTGTTCCCTTTTATGCGTGCATTTGCACTCTACCCTGGTTCGTGCTCTTGTATTTCCATTGTGTTATATTTTTATGTCTTGATTTTGTGTGTATATTTTGTATTGGAATGATGTTTGGTTAGTGTTGTATCCTGCGGTGTTTGATACTGTTTTGGTGCTTTAGTACCTTGCTTTTTATTTTGTATTTATATGGAATCTATGTAAATAAAAATGGAAATGTTCGTTTGTTCAAAATCACTAATCTCCGAAAGTTCTTCACCAATTGCCTTGAAATTTTCACACAACGTTCCATTCGCATCCGAGCAGGTTTTTATATACATACTATATAGATGTCATGTCTGTGACAGGAAAAAACAGGTTTCTTTGAAAAACTGTGTTTTTCATGTGAGGGAAATTTTAGAAACCTCTTTACCGATTGCTTTCAAATTTCCACACAACGTTGCATTCGAATAGGCGAGTGTTTTTATATACTACTGTATACATGCCTCATCTGAGAAAGGAAAAAAATGTTTTTTTTTTTAAACACTGCCATTTGAAGGACGTAAGAGCAACTCATGCTGTAATCACCAAAAGTTCTTCACCAATTCTTTTAAAAGTTTGACACAACGTTCCAATCACATACGTGCGTGATTTAATATACCTACTATTTACATACAACACCTGTCATTGATCAAATTTTATTTTTTGGAAAACAGCGCCCTCTGTTGCATGTACGAACAACACACACTACACAAAATATGTTACGATTCCATTTCAATGTTTCCGATTGCATTGATAAATTTATTTTAATTTTGATTTAATTATTTTGTGTGACATTGTGTTGAAATTAAGCTGGGTTGTTTACCATACCGTGCATTTCATGGGTATAGTTTATGTTTCTTTCTTTATTGTTTTTCGTTTCATTTTTTTAACTGTTCTGCTTATTTTTCAGTGCAATTGGTGGTGAAATTGAACTGTGTCGATTGATCTGCGTTGAATATAAATATTTCGTTAGTATTTTTTGTTTTTGTTTTGAAAACAAGAAAATGGACAACACCTTTCTTTCACAGCTGCAAATGTGCAACAAACTGCTATGAATCCCCCGGCTACAACGTTAACTGCTTTCTTCACGTTATATCAAAATGACGCGTTTGCGAAAACACTGCTGCATTCGGAAGTGCCTACGTATTACACATGGAATGCCAGTAGAAAATAATTTGAACGACACAAACGAGGAGAGCGAGTGGTGGAGAACCTGGCATATTCAAATAAACTATGATAGGAAGACTGTACACCGTGCATCCCAGTCAAGATGAATGCTTCTTTCTTTGCATGCTGTTGGTAAATGTGCCTGGTCCAACGTCTTTCCAGCAATTGAGATTTGTCAACGTCTTTACACCCGCCACTTTCTGTAGTGCATGTCAAGCTCTGAATTTATTGGAGAACGACCGGCACTGGGATGTATGCATTAACATGCGTCCAACACGTCACATCCTAATCAAATTTGTGCATTTTTTGCAATCATATTGACCGCCTGCTCTCCTTGATCTCCAACAGAGTTATGGGAGAAATATAAATCGCACAAGGCTCTAGATATTATCCGTCGAATATGCAAGGAAAATTCAAATATGAACATGGATTTCACAGCAAAATCTACAACAAAGTGTTCATAATGATTGAAGATTTGTGCTTAGAAACCGCGAACAAAGTTCTCAATCAATTGGAAATGCGAATCGATCATCTGCTGCTTCGTTCGATGTAGAATTGTGTCATGAACAAAATTACAACATGGGTGATCTGTTGCCGTATGTGCAATCAAATATTCCTAAGCGAAAAGGCATTTACAATCAAATAATTCAAACTGTCAGTAACGGGCTTGGAGAAATCTTAGATGCGCCAGGAGGAACTGGTAAAACCATCCCAATTAGATTGATTCTGACAGCATTTCGATCACAAAATGGCATAACCTTAGCTCTTGCACAGTCCGGAATAGCTGCGACATTGCTACCGGATGGAAGAACTGCTACTTCGGCTTTGAAATTGCCATTGAAAATGCAATTCATTGAAACTCCCATGTGCAACATTTCCAAAGGATCTGGCATGGAAAAAGTATTGCAGAAATGCAAACTTATCGTTTGGGATGAATGTACAATGGCCTTCAAAAAATCGCTCGAGGCTCTTGATCAATCATCGCAAGATTTGTGTGGAAACATCAGACCATTTGGAAGGCATTAATATTGTTTGCATGAGATAACAGGCAAACATTACCTGCAATTCCTCGATTAACACCAGCGGACGAAATAAATGCTACACTGAAATACTCTACTTTGTGGCGCCACGTAAAGACATTAAAATTAACTACAAATATGCATGTCCAGCTGCAAAACGATCCATCAGCTGAGATATTCTCACATCAATTTCTGAAAATTAGGAACGGAAATGTGCTGGTTGACCTGACCTTAGGACGAATTTCAATGCCCCACAACTTCTAGAATTTAGTGACGTCAAAAGAAGAATTTGTTGAAAAAGTATTTCCCAAGATTCAAACCAATTATGAGAATCACGATTGGCTGAGTGAACGACCTGTTCTTGCGGCCAAGAACAAAGACGTCTACGAACTTAGCAATATTATTCAGTCTAACATCCAAAGCCAGGCAGTCATATTCAAGTCCGTCGACACTGTTGAGGAAGCCGATGAAGCGGTTAATTATCCAACAGAATTGTTGAATACACTCGATCTACCATGGATACCAACACACGTACGTCAATTGAAATTCGGCTGGCCAATTATTATGTTGCAAAATATCAGCCAGCCAAAACTTTGCAAGGCCACGTGCCTTGCAGTAAAAAAAATAATCAACAACGTCGCAGAAGCAACATTCTTGACATGACCTTTCAATGGTGAAGATGTCCTCATTCCTCGCATACCTATTATTCCAACAGATATGA
Organism: Procambarus virginalis; assembly: GCA_020271785.1. Classification (NCBI taxonomy): domain Eukaryota; kingdom Metazoa; phylum Arthropoda; class Malacostraca; order Decapoda; family Cambaridae; genus Procambarus; species Procambarus virginalis. The sequence goes on from WNGS01005641.1 coordinate 13,329,009, forward strand.
CATTTCAACTTAAGAGATTGTAATTTCCAATTCGATTGGCGTTTGTAATCTCCATCAACAAAGCTCAGGGCCAATCTTTTGAATTGTGCAGTTTATATCTAGACATGGATTGCTTCTCCCATGGACAATTATATGTTGCGTGTTCTAGAGTCGACAAACCAGAAAAACTCTATATCTCCACAGACAATTGAACAACAAAAAATATTGTATACCCACAAGCATTGTGAAATTAAACATATTAGAAACGTGGATTTTCTCTTTTCTTTCTTTCCCATTAAACCCAGAATGAACCACAGCAACGCGTGGCTGGTACAGCTAGTTTTATAATAAAGAAAAAAATGTCATTCTGAACTGTGATACCTGTCGGGAAACATAATAACTGCATTGTTTGTGTTTGCCAATTTACCACTTCTTTTGTGTTCCTTAAGTCTGTCATTATTGTGACTCATTGTTTTCATTAGTAAAGTGATTTAGATTAAACTGTTTACACATTAGAGGAATCTATAAAATACAGGTATTATCACACAGAAATCACAATAGTGTGTTGCATCAAATGAACAAATCACGCTACTGTGATTTCAGTGTGTAATGAAGTAAGGGCGAAGAGGGAGAACGGCTTATTGACATAGCTCGAGTGCACGGGGGAGTTGTGTAAAACCCTGGTTTGTGTCTCGGAGAGGCTGCAGGATCCAGTAAGTTCAGTAGAACTTCGGTTTCAACTCTTTTGACCATGTCGTAGCTCAGTCGATAAAGGCAGATTTGGGATGATCTCGAACGTAGGTTCGAATCCTCGTCACGACCCTTGTGAATTTGTTTACAGGTATAAAAAAAATCAGCATTTCGTGAATTACATTTCTATCACGAGGATCATCGGGCATTAAACACGGGCCAATAAAATAGGTAGCTGCCGGTTTGCTAACCATATCAGGAGGTTTTTATGAAGAATTCAGGCAAATAACTAATTGCTACAAAACTCGATTTGCAACGTTTCCATAGAGCACAATGGTGATAGCTTGTGGTTATAGATTCTTTCATTCATGGTTTTGTGGGCAAAAATATTGATTAACACATTTTGAGTATCACTTAGCCACTTTCTGAGTATTTTCTTATTATGATCTTTCTGGTTTGATTTATTATTATGGTTGTAGTTGTACATCGAGTTGTACAGACATCAGTCCACAGGAAACGAAACATGAATGCCTAAGATATCAACCAGTCTTCCTAACAGAATGTCGCATTTTGACCTATACTGTACCTAAGGACAAAATAACGTACTAGACAATGGTAGCGGCTCGCGAAATTAACATAATCTCCCGTTTTGTTATGGGTCCTCAGGTAGGTTATATTGGAAACTTTAATATGACACGTTCTTAACGTTGGGAAACTTTAAAAGGACGGGCTGAAGATATGGTATGTTATGGTACTGTGATGTCTTTTCACAGACATAACGACAAAGGATAAAAATCCATACTTTTGTATTTGTGTATTATTATTTAAAGATTTTAAACTTTACCATGTCACTCATTCTCTCCAAAGTGCAATATCAGAATGCAAGTCCCATCCTGATAACGCACTCGGCAATCCTCGGAAGAGAAAGCCTCGGGAATCCCCATTTGTTCAACAGAACCCCAGAATGCAACTCTTTTGGTCATGTCGTGGCCTAGTTTTCCAGAGCGTGTGTTTGGGAATTCCCAGCATGTAGGTTCGACTCTTTATCACAGCTCCTGTGGATTTTCTCATTGATATATTGAAAGAGGGGCGTCAGATAGAATTCCAGGCCAACAGACGTCCCCGTGGCGAAGTGGAAACACACTCGCACTGTGTTTCACGAGCGCTTTCGCCTGGGTTCAAATCCTGGCCGGGGAGGATTTACTTGGCGCCAATACTTAATTGTAGCCTCTGTTCACTCAGCAGTGAATGGATACCTAGTTGCTGAACGATTTGGCGTGTCATATTCTGGGGAATATTTGGATTGATATATCAAATATATTGATATATATGTCATATATCAAATTAACAAATCAACAAGAATTTGTTGATTTGTTTATTTGATATATCACGTTATTGAGATTTCTGTGTGTATTGAAGTAGGGGCAGAGGAAGAACTATTTGGTTGACGGAACCCAAATACAGGGGGGGAATTGTGTGTGTGTGTGTGTGTGTGTGTGTGTGTGTGTGTGTGTGTGTGTGTGTGTGTGTGTGTGTGTGTGTGTGTGTGTGTGTGTGTGGGTCTGTGAGGAAAATTCCACTCATCATATCCATATTATTTTCTAATGGATGCAATATTTCCATACCATATCTATATTTTACATCAGAATCATATCTCTGCTGATGATTTAAGAATCATCAGTATCTACATTAGCAGCCTACATGACCATTTGATAAAGTACACCATTGGGCTCAATGGCTATACAACATTGTACATGTGATGTCAAGAATCTAGAAGCTTCGAGATAATAAAAAAATTGTTGGAACCGAAATAATAGCTTCCAGTGACATATTTCTCAAAATCCTTAATAAAGGACAAATTGTACCATCAAGTACTGTCAATAATCTTTAAATCCACTAGGTGTTTATCCTGTGATATAACTTTATCACAATAATCAATCTAAACAATGAAAATAATCAAACTATAATCATTATCGGCACCCTGACTGCGAGGGGGGGGGGGGGCCGATGCAGGTGGTGCAGTAGTGTCGAGTACCTGATCATCCTATGTTGACATGAAAACGGTGTTTGAGGACAATTTCAGTGGACACTACCGCACAAACTACTTGTTAAATTACCAATAATCACTCCCTAGATATTCGGGAAGTTCCTGATCTATAATCTAAGCTAGAATTTGTTCATAACAATTCGTAGTGAGAGTGAACTCATGTTTCCAGAGACTTGCTACGCTTCCATCATCACTTAATCCTTAGCACTGCTAGACGTATCCATCCTACAGCAAACGCTACTAGGAACTCAATCAACATCAAGCTGCCTTATCTTCATCAAAAATACAGAGCCTATCTCTTGAGAGGTCATACAGTCTGACAACTTGCCAGATTAGGCTCCGGTTCTCATTTTCTGGATTAGTTATTAATTGTTTTAGAGCGCAGATTGGCCAATAGTATAGTTATGACAATAATACATCCAATTATAAATTCAGAGTCGTTAGGCAGCAAGGCAATGCCTCACCAATTAATGAGTTGATTTATCTTCTTCAGTGAATGAACCTCTTTTTTTGCTGAATATTCATATAAATCTATCTATATCTTGCATATATAATTCTTTAGCATAATTCATCATACATTTTATTGTCATTTCCATTAATCTTAATTATCAATTAGGTTAATTTTATTACATATAATATTTTCTTTGCATATTGCACATGCATTATCCTGTATTATACAACCACTTTGTTGAGAGCATTAGAACAATTCATAGTGGTTGTTACAATAATTCTAGAGCTAGGTTAAACTATATCCTAATTCAGATCTTAATCATGAACCATGACAGTATTTACAGTTATAGACTGTTTTTATAAATTTATACTTGTATAAAATTACAAGCTAAATGTGTTGGAATGCCCGCAGGTATATTATGGTTCTACTCTCAATGATCTAGTTCAGCTTTAAGAACCCTACCTGCTACAGCCCATTACCAGAATCAAGGACTCGAGGAGTTGACCTTACAACCCAGCATAGGAACCTTACTTTCAGCTAAGAAATTAGCTTATTTTGTGTGGAATTTTTATTAATTATTTACAGTAATTATTCAGTTGCAGATTTGTGGTCCTATGTATTCCTTTTTTATCAATCCTAGTATTTCTCCAACAGTGTAAAACCCCTGATAGGCTTCGGTGGAAGACTCGGGATCTGCGTGAAGGCAATAGCTTCAGGTTGCAATTCTTTTAATTATGTCCTGGTTCAGTTGCCTAAAGCGCGTCTGGGAACACTCAGCGCATATTTTCGAATCCTCATCAAGGTCCTTGTTGATTTATTCAATAATAATAAATATAATAAATAAAAATTAATAATTATAAGGATTAGAGTTTCGAATATAAAGGCATTAGAGGGTCTGAACTCAGCCTAGGGTCACCAGTTAAATTTTTTAGCATCCTAGTATTCTAGCAGCAATACCAAGCAATTGTAAATAACATTTGTTTCGTTAAATACAAAATTTAAATATTGCCAACCTTGATTTAGAATTAGTGATGTAAAGTTAAATGCCTCGTCCAAAAATTGGACCGGAGTCTTAATGGAAGTGCATGAGGACATGATGAACACAGCCAGTGGCAGCACCAGTAGCGCCCCAAGATGGACGCCCACACCAGCGGGTCCAGAGGGAAGAGGAAACCCCATGGGTCCACCTCCGCCCGACCTCGACCTCCGAGGATCCTAATGTATTCTATTGTCACTGGCCACGTGAAGTCCACAACCTCAGCTGACTGAGCATCGATAGCAAAGGGACCAAGACCAATGTCCACCTCCTGCGCAGGAAAGTTAGGATATTGTATTTTATTTGTAATATTTTGTCACAATTGTATATCATAATTACTTGCACAACAGTTTTTTTAAAAGAGTACTATGTAATGATAATTGCATGTTCATGCTGTTCAAGTTAATACAGCAATATATATATATATATATATATAGATATATATATATATATATATATATATATATATATATATATATATATATTATTAATATAAACGCGTACCACCTCTGGTGCAAGTGTAGGGACCCATAGCCTCGGAGAAGAAAATAAAGAGTACTCAGAGAAGACCTTGTGGATCCTCACTGAACACTTTAATATTTTCTTCTCCTACCACCCTATTCTTTTGGTATGTGTGTATATTTATCTAATTTTATTTGAAAATGTCATTACACAAAAAAAGTTACAATATTGATTACATGCAGGGTACAAGGCTGCTTGCCACAAGTTGAATAGCTCCTCAAGCTCCTCAGATGGCGGGCAGGAACCATGGATGCAGTGAGCATTTCCTCTCTGGATTGCCACACTAAGGCGCTGAAAAAGAAAACTGGCGCCCTAGGGTCTCTAGTTGTTTCGATTAGCTTAGACCCCAACTCCTTCAAAAGAGCAGCACTTTTACCCCAGGCACCAAGTGTCTCTGAGGCAATGGGGACAAAATTGTAGTGGTGCTCAAGGTCTCTGTATTTAGTGACTTGGCCGCTTCCCGGTGATTGGCAGCTCCTCCTGCTTGAGTAGCACTGAAGTCAACATAGGTATTGGCTAGAGTTGAAACGCAAGTGTAGTCCCACACCAACTGTCTACCATTCTTCCAAGGTTCACCGTGATTCCGTCTGGGCGACCAACAGGCTCATCAGAGTTGTGGGACGTTAGGTAACGGGGCTCTCTCTCTGCTGACAACCGGGCTGTGGTAAGGCTTCTCTTAATAATGTCATTGACCTCGCGTGTTGCATGCCATCCTCCTGTCCTTGGCAGAGAAGGCCATGCCGTCCGTAACTGTCGGCCTCTGCCTCGCCGCTTCATATATATATATATATATATATATATATATATATATATCTATATATATATATATATATATATATATATATAGTATATATATACTGAACAACTTGACACTTCACCACCAGGAGACTCGAACCCATACTGCCATGAGCAACGCACTGGTATGTACAGCTCGCCTTAATCCAATGACCATACGACCGGACAGAAGGAAGTGGGTAGAATATAGTTGTGCGTTAATTGGCG